>JANCRA010000020.1:2125000-2412500 GCA_024362935.1 Setophaga petechia
TCTTGCTGAGAGCCTTGGGTATTACCTCAACACAATTATGAAACAGGGCCCTACTGTGGTTAGCCCTGCACATAAATATGCTGAAGGGTAGTCCTGTTATAAAATGAACAGTACAATGAGAAATACCAGCTAGAGACACTAAAATAAGTGCAAAAAAACAAGATAATGTTTTAGCCATCAGTGTTTGGGCTAGTCTGCAACTGCCTCAGCTGAAAACATAGGATTTCTAAACTGTAAAACACTCCTTAAGAAAAAAAAAACAAGCATAAACTTTACACCATACTTGTGGGCCAAACAGAAGCAAAGGTTTTGAGGTGGTGAAGCAACTGAAAGAAAAAGTGTTTGCAGAGGGATTAAAATAGGGTACTGGCAAACCTGGGCTTGCATCTCATGGTCCTTGCTGCTGAAGGACGAGTCTGTTTCTGTGGCTGGTGGTTGTGCTCCCAGTCCTGTCCTTCTCTGACACCACAATTTTGGAAACTGCTTCATGGCAGGATTGAGAATGTACTGGGCCTCAGAGCAGCTGGCTCAGACAGTGTGTCCATTGCTCCAGAGAGGATTTCCAGAATCCAGCTTTGGTCCCACAGGAAAGCACTGGATCGCCCAAAGAGATCCTGTTGGAATTCTGGATGCTGAGAATTTTAAACTTTCTGTGCTGAAAGGCACAGACTTGCAAGAGAGCACTGCATTTGACCTGAGGCTGTGGAGAAGACTTTGAAAATTGATTGATAGCACTGGGATTACAGGTATTTAGTTGGTTAGAAGTGTACAACATCACAGGGTGGAAAACTTAGAGTTTGGGGTTTTAGAATTTAGAAATAAATATGAAGCAAGATGGAGGTTTTAGGGTGGAGGCAGGTTGTTCTTCTTTACCTTCTTCTTCTTCCTTCTTCATGGGTTTGGGTGATGTTTTGTAATTGGACAGAAAAGTCTGCATTGCAGGCTTCAAGGGATCAGTTACTGGGTTAAAAGGGAAAATAATCTAGGTGTCCTTTCTTAATTGGATAATTTAGTCTTAAGAGACGTTTTAACATGAGATAGTTAGCCATTTTGTGCCTTGCTAATGAAAAGCTGCAGAACTCATGGTTGTGAGCCTGTTTCACTGATAAGAAATAATAAACACCTGAGTCCAAATATGAGCTACCACCTCAAGTGCCTTAAATCCCAACCTCAAGAACCCACAAGATCCCATTAAAATAAAGGTTCCAAAAATTTCCAATCTCTCTGCTGCAAGGATTGATCTCAATTAGACCAAGAGCTACAGGAGCTTTGCTTTAGCTCCATGGATGACTAACACTTTCTGGGGGTCTAGTTTGTCTCTCACTGCTGATGAAATTTTCCTCTAGAAAAGTCTGATGAGTTGTGGTGGGTTGATTCTGGCTGGATGCCAGGTGCACACCAAAGGCACCCTATCACTCCCATCCTCAGCTTGACAGGGGAAAGAAAATACAACACAAGGTTCATGGGTTGAGATAAGGACAGAGAGAGATCACTCACCCATTACCGTCATAGGCAGAGCAATCTGGATGTGAGAAAATCAGATTAATTTATTACCAATAAAAGCAGAGTAGCATAATGAGAAATGAAAAGCATACCTTCAAATACCTTCCTTCTGCCTTTCCCTTCCTCTGGGCTCAACTTCACCCCTATTTCTCCACCTCCTAACCCTTAGCAGCACAAGGGGACAGGAAATAGGGGCTGCAGTCACTCATCTCTGCTGCTCCTTCCTCCTCAGGGAAGAGGAGGACTCCTCACACCTTTCCCCTGTTCTAGTTTGGGGTAAGATATAGGGAAAGCTTCCAGCAGCTTCTCACAGAAGAAACCCTGTACTCCCTCAGCTTCCAAAACCTTGCCTCAAGATCCCAACCCATAGAACCACAGAATGGTTTAGGTTGGAAGGGACCATAAATATCATCTAGTCCAACTTCCCTGAGAGGAACAGGGACACCTTCCAGTAGATCACCTCTAATCATGACATGTAAGTGTCTAACCCCTGCCAGATGTCTAATAGGTCTTGTGGCCGAAAAATGCCACAAGATTTTAGAGAAGATTTAAATGGGCAGCAGTTATTCTGCTTTGTATGTTTCCATGAGTGCTCCATCAAGACTGAGGTACCATCTTGGTGGCTGAGGGGAGATTTGATTTGTGGGTCAAGAATACATTTTCACATCTCTGAATAGTATAAAACCCTTTCACATTGATCCAAGAACACACAGAACTTCTGAGTAAATACTGGTTTTCCCTGTGACTGTGGCTTCTTCCTTCCACCTCCCTTCACAGGCCAGACCTTGCTGCTGTTGCTGCTACATAAAGTCGTTCAGCTGAAGTCCCTGGCAAGGGACCACAATTGAGTATCTGTCTCATGGATTGTTTTCTTCTCTGATTAAAAACTTAGGGAAATTCTTCTCATTCTCTAGTTTCCCAAAGTCCCATGATTGGGTCTGTGCACAGCACACCAGTTCCCCACGAGCAGCTTGGAGTGGCACAGAACTGCTCTGTGGCACGTTCAGCTGGGAATGCTGCAGAGTGAAGATGTTATTTAGCAACTCCCTCTGAAGGGACACTTTTTCCTCATGAAAATAGAAATAAAAGTTTTTCTGTCTCTCAGGACAGGTTCTGAGCTACAGCAGGTCAGTGGAATCCGGGCCAAGTGAAGATTTCATCAGTCAGCCCCCAGTGGTCCATGCAGGAGCTCCAAGCATGTTGTTATTGCTTATTTTACCAGGTAGGAAGGTGAACCAAACACAGCAAATACTGCATGGTCATCTCTGCAGCCTCAGAATGAGTATTCACCCTGGGGTGGGGGAAAAAAGCCTATAAGAAGATAATGTGGGTGTGTTGAGAGGGGAGGTAATTTTTAAGCCAAAAAATACAGTGTTTGGAAATAATGGTTTGATTCATATGGTTTTCTAGAGCTGGAGGAAGGATGCGTATTGTTTGAGTCAAGGAAGGTCTTTGGGGAGCCAGTCTGAAAATATAAAATGACATGATTAGTATGAGCATTCTCTAATTGTCTACCCATAATACTAAAGAATACTTTTTTCCCTACTTAGCCATGCACAAGTTTTTGTGCTGAGTGGCTGCTTTTGGGAGATTGACAATGCCAAAGGCTGCCTACCTTTTTCTCTCCAGTTGATATATCTGGATGTATCAGTCAAGGAGTATATTGTGAAAATAGTAACATTTTAAAATTAGAATAATCACTGAGAGAAATAATTCATATCATGACATAAAATAGTTTAGGTAGTTTAGGAAGTGGCATCTATGTTGTAGCCAGCTGCAACTGTATCTTGTCTGTCTCTCAGTTGTGGAGTTTCTTTTCAATTGCCACTGTCATTGAAATAGGTGTGACTCAACTCCAGATACTCAACCTTTTTCTGCTTATTTTAATGCTGGCTGATTCTTCTGGATTCCCTCCTCTCCTTATTAATTATACATTGAAAAAATAATGAAATATTATGAAGCACTGCCATGTCTGTGGAATCCAGCATATTGGATTTTTCACCTGGAGTGTCAAGCTAGATTAATTATTCTGATAACAGCAGGATTAATCCATTCATCACATACAGTGAAAAAGGCACTGTTAACATTCAGACTGAGTTATTCTTGATCTTGAGAAGTGCAAATGGCAGAACTGGCATTTAGAGGGCATTTGTGCCTTTGAAAAGCCACATTCCCCTGTTACCTTGTCCCTTTCTTGGGCCAGATTCTTGCAGCAGGGCTGGCTGTTACCATGGGGGCAGGAGGCAGCTCTGTGCAGGGCTGTGTAGGTACAAATGTTTGGCAGAACTCTCCAATGTTAGGTAGAGGGTACAATTAACCTGTCATTTAACATTAAAAACATAACAAAACATAACAAAAAAACCCAACAGAAAATAAAAAAGAAAGAAGGAAGTGATTTTGTTTTTCTGGTTGCCTTAGTTCCTGCTTTCCTAAGGTGAGATTGCCAAGAACCATTACACGGCTTTTGAAAGCTAATTTGAGGTCAGACAGTGAATCAAAATCAATTCTTGATTTTTGTCAAGTGTGAGCCACAGTCAAAGAGTCTGATTTGGGAAGAGGGTGAGCATCCACACTGGCATCCTGCCCTCACTGCTGATTCCAGCTGCCAGCATCCTCTGTGCTGGCCTCCACCTTCCTGCACTCCCTCTGAACTGATGAAACTCAGAGGCAGGATCCTTTCAGCTCAAACCCCTCATGTTCAAAAAACTTCTTCTATTTTGGTACAGGGAAAGGAAAAGAAAGTTAGATCTCTGGAATGTGCCCTCATTAAAAAAAGAGAAAGGTAACTGGCTGGCTGCATGACTGGAACTCGTCTCAGCTTCATGCACTTGTAACTGAAACAACTCAACTTTCCAGAAGTCTCTAAATGGATTGCTTTCAGTCGGAACAGTACACAGACATTATAAAACCTGCAATTACTTTTACTGTAGGGCCATAAAATATAGATCTGTTAAAGTCTGGGTGCAGAACACACGGACATCCTACAGTTCCGACCAGCCCAGATGAAAGTCTATTATGAATGATGAAAACAAGGTACTAGAAAATCCATTAGGGCTATTTGTTCCCACTTGCAATGATAGTCTCTGTAACCACATTAAATCAAAGCATCTCTGGGACTTCATTACAAATTTCTTTCATCGATACCGTAAGCTGATATAAATAACAGTGTAAGAAAATCTGGGAGAAGAAATTACGTTGCTTTGTATGATTTAGGGATTTGTGATCAATTATTTAGCATTTCTAGCAGAGATGCACTTAATGTTTTCATTGGAGTGGGACCCTGTAGTGCTGGGGACCATGTGCATATTGAGTGAAGAAAAATCACTGGTCCAGAGTGCTCTGACCATTTAAATTGGGTTAAGGACATAGGAGTATAAAATGAGAGAGCAAAAATGACTAAACCCCTCTCTAGATACCACCACTGCTCTGGGATTGAAACTACATTCATATCTAGTGAGAAATGAAAAGACAAGTTTGATTTTGAACTCTAAGAAACATAAAAACAGAGACCAACAGAAACCCGTGGTCACTGTGTGTAACAGCTCCTTCCCTGTGCTCTCCACAGCCCCTCCTTGTCTCACAAACAGAAACAAGACTGGCTGGGGTCTCTTCTGGAAATAATGACCTTGGTCAAGAATGGTTAGCAAAGAGGAGAAAGAACTGCATGGTTTTGTGGTAAAAATTGAATCAAGACTTTCTACAAGGGTAGGCAGTGATAGGACAAGGGATAATGTCTTTAAACTGAAACAGGGTAGACTTAGATTAGATATTAAGAAGAAATTCTTTACTGTGAGGGTGGTGAGACACTGGGACAGGTTGCTCCAAGAAGTTGTGGATTCTCCAGCCCTGGAAGTGTTCAAGGCCAGGTTGGTTGGGGCAGCCTGGTTTAGTGGAAGGTGTCTCTGCACATGTCAGGGGGGTTGGAATGAAATGATCTTTAAGGTTCCTTCTAACCCATACAATTCTAACATTCTCTGATTCTATAATTAAGATTGCTGTTGTGTTTTTGACAAGAGTCAAAACCAGACTTGTTCTTCTCTTGATCCATCAAGAGGTTTGCATTTCAGTTTGCAGGCCTTGTGAGCTCAAAACATAAAAAAGAGATATTAACCAAACATGCCAATAAAGTTCAGAGAAAGTAACATGAACCCAAAACAATGATTTCCCCCCCATCACAGATTCCCCTCCCTTTCTGCAATATGTAATTATCATGAGGTGGTTATCAGTCCTGCAATAACTAGGCATAACAGCATGAGTTAGGAATGTATCATCAATTCATCATCAACATTACCTTGTAATTTTTTTGCTTTTATTGGTCTATACAGCCTCATCATACATAAATAGTGGTATGTAACTTTGTAAAAAATTGGTCAAAATGAAAAAGCCCACCTTGAAACAAAATATAATAAACACATCAATTTCTAACATAGATATATAATTAGTATTTTAGAAATCCAAGATGCCTGCAACCCCAAATTATAAGAACTGTGACTTGTTAATATGGGAGATGTGTCTGTGTCAGCCACTGGTTCCAAAATACTTTTAAACAATAAATCTGAAACTCAGACTTGCATAATGCCACATTTTCAGGGACTGCTGGGGTAGATGAAGTTCAGACAATGATGGCAGAGGCTCTAATTTCCTAAAGGATGTGAAAATCCAGTTTTTACTCAAGGTGGTTTTGAAAATCTTAGACTGTTTATTCAGCATTATCACCTCCATGCATTTGTCCCTGCGAACTGGATGTGTCAGGGAAACATGTTCCTGTCCTGAAGGGTGGTCCTGCTGTACTGAAGACAGAATTACAAGAATTTTCTTTCAGGATACACATGGGGGAGAATGGAGTGATCTTCTGAAGGCCTCAAATGGCAGAGAATTATTTGTCTCTCTCTAAGGGTAAAACCCTGGAGACCTTCCCCAAGGTCTGGGCAGTTGGAGTTGATGCCATGGGCAGAAGCAAACTCTCAGGAAAAGCAGCAATTTTTGTTCAGTCAGGGGGCCTGGATGGCCCCAAGACAACCTGAGGCAGCTCATTCTTTGCCCTTTTCTGCCTCTGAAATTGTTGTGCTGTTCTCATTTTTGAAAGGAAGAGCAGTTTTGAGCATCCTAACCAAACAGAGCCTTTGGGTCAGCTGCTATTCCTAATCTGATCTTTAATCAGTGTAATCATGGAAGCAGAGTGTTTTACATTACTGGCATTCATGAAACAGCAGAGGACCCTTCAGGTGGGCATTGCAGGATTATGTCAATATTGCCCCTTTTTCTCTTCCACTTCATTGTACCAGCAAGGTAAATCCATCAATTATGTCCCAAAAAGCTGCAGATTAAATAAACACACAGCCTGCTGTCTCCCATCAGCCTGTCCCCATGGTCTCTCTGACCTGTTTGACTGAGTGCCATATAGCAAAGCCAAAAAGCAGGAAAACTTCCTGTCCTCACAGCAGTGACATGATATAACCAATGTCCTTGTCTCTGAAACAAATAGTCTTCTAGGATTTAGCTGAAGCTCCTGAAAACATCCTTGAACATGGCTCTTGAACACATCAGAGTTACAGCTTTTATGTGTATATATGTTTATACACACATGTACATATAAATATTTTTAAAAGGTAAAAGTCCAATTCATCTTCCATTCCTTACAAGTAAAGTACATCCACTGGGTTTAATAGGAGAGTAAAATCAGGTCCCAGCTCATGAAAGGGCTTCAGTCTGAGCTTTGAGGAGGTGACACGTACCAGAGACTTTAATTAGTCATGTCAGCAAAAGCTTTGCTGACTCAGGGCTTCCACAGCTCAGCTGGTCTGTAGGGCAGCATCCAAGCTGGATCCTATAGGATGTTGACCTCTCTTGAGAACCCTGTGCAGCAGCCAACCATCTGCAAAACATGCAGAGTAATCATAATAATTCCCTTGGCAGACTGTTTCAGAGAGGAAAGGGAAAAGAAAGAGAGAGGAAAAAAAAAAAGGAAATTAATTTCAGTTAGCGTTGAAATACTCCTGTGATTATTGCCTTCACATTTTTTAGTTTGGGGCTATGTATTAGAACATTTCTACTCTCAACACCAAATGTTGTAACAAGGTCTTCAGGGCTAAGACAAAAAGGAAAACTTGTTATTCTAGTTTGGTATTCTCTCCCATCAACAAAGATAGATCTTGATTCTTAAGTGGAAATGTGTTTTTTCTCATTTTTGCACAGGGGTAGTTAACATTATTTATTAGTAGCCACAATAGCTTTCATAGCTAATTGCAGGGGTGGCCAACCTCCCTGACTCCATGAACAATATAACAAAATCTTCATACGCCTGACAATCTGTTATCCCTGAATTTATAAGGAAAGGAAGGGAAATAAGTTCATGGTGGGAGTTTTTGGTTTTCTTTTCCTGGAGCACTGACATATAAAATATCTCAATTTTTCTGTATTGCTGTATCTGATGCCCTGAACTCCTCCATTCCTCTGGAAGCAGTCCTCCATTCCTCTGAAAGCACTGGCAAGGGCAGGTGCTGCTTTGCAGAACAGCTGCCTCTGGCCAAAACTGTTTTTCATGGAAGGCCTGTTTACCCAGGAGAGGTCAGGAGGTGGAAGTGTCCCCATGTGGAGGTGAACCTGTGGCAGTGCATGGAGATGACTTTGAAATAAAGGCACTCTTAGCAGGTTCAGTTCTGAAATTCGTCACTTGTACAAATGGGGGAACAGAAAGTAAAATGAGGCTATTTTTCACGTAGCACATGTAATAACCCTTTAAATACTTTGTGAGCCCTCTAGTGGTGCTGTCCATGCCCTGGAAACCTCCGGGAGGCAGCTGGAGCAGGGCAGCCTTTCGTGTGAGTACCAGCACTGCTCTTAAGGGTGCAGCGTGCACATCTCCTTTTTTCCTGATTAGCTTTAAAAACCACCGAGGTGAGGGCGCTTTGTTTCTGTTTCCCCTGATAAAAAATTCTTCAGAACAAAGGTGTGTGGCTTCTACATCTCAAGCAGCTGTGGTGGACAAGACAGCATCCTAAGGATGCTGTCCTTAGACAATATCCTAAGACAACATCATCCTTAATGTGTCAGCTGCAGGTCTGGTTTTCAGTATGCCGTGGGTTAAACAGCACAGTAGGGATACAGCAAGAGTTCACCAGAGAGGAAAAATTTGGCTGCAAAATCCTAAACCCATTTCTAAAAGAGCTCATCTATGGGATTTCTGTGCTGTGAAAAGCATCACTCTGCTTTTATTCCAAACACAGTTTGGAGCGCTCCTTTATTTTTTTAGAATTGACTCATAAAGACTCCAGGAGGGCAATTAGTGAAATAAACCTCTAATCCTCGGTGCAGTGCCTGCTATGGCACTGCTGTTTAACAGCCTTCTTGCTAATCAATTCTCTTCAGTGGGCTAAATGCCATAGATGCTATGTAAATAAATGCAAGTTTAAGAGTGTTCTACAGCAAGCAGTTACAGGTCTGTTCCTTCTCCTCCACCATAAAATCAGCAGGCATGTTAACAGATATCTACTCCACCTTGTAGAAACGACTTTCCTGCTTGTTTCATTGCTGCAGCTCAGGAAAAACAGAAGCAGGGAGCAGCAATAAACCAGCCTGTTCATCGTGGGCAGCACCTCCAATATCTGATACCTGATGGCAGCCAAGGCATGGAACAAAGGTGCATATTTTACAGTCAAAAGACTGCCCAGAGTTTAGGGGGCTATTTTATTTCTTCTGTGGTAAATTTAAAACCAGATTCTCAGAGCTTTCTGGATGAAGTGGCTGCTCCTTGTCACCTTCTTCATGCATAACATTCCTCCAGAGGAGAGGTTTTCCTTCACAAGTTGAGATGTTTTCCCTTACAAATTATATTTGTAAGGGAATATTAGTGAAATTAGTGAAACATGAGAAATATTAGAGATATTAGTGAAAATTAGTGAAACATGAAACATTAGAGACATTAGTGAAACATGTAATAAGTGTAACTTGAAATGGGGCAGTGTGGAAAATCCCATCAAAGACAAATGAAACCCAGCCCTGTTGAGGATGGTGGCAAACCCACATCTTCTTTAATGGACCTAACATTTCACCCTAGTGTGTCAGTGAGGAACACCTTTTAATTTTTTTCTCTTCTAAGGAGGGTCAAAGAAACCTGTAAAACTCTGTGCATTTGTCATTTCTCTTCTGTGCTATCCTGAGGTAAGAGCAATGATGCTCAGAAAGAGATAATTAAACCCTTAATATTTCCAATGCTACATCCCAGTATCCTCCAGCACAGAGATGAGGGTGAAAAAATGAAGACATAGGGATATGGAATTACTTACCCTGAATTATCCATCAGAACTTTATACAAAGCACAGGTCTTGTATGCTCATGGCATTGAGCAGACATTTAAAACCAAGTAAATAAGATGATGCTGGGTCCTGCCAGTTTCACTGAGTTATTTACATAACATTCTTGTCAGTTTTCATACTTACATTGAATAGCAAATCCAAATAAACAAAGCATTTTATTTGAGTTGAATAACAAATCTTGAATAAACAAAACATTTTATATGAGTGTCTAGCATTTAAAAAATTTCAGAAGCTCCAAAGTTCCATTGTCTTGCCTTTGTAGAGAACTGTTCCCTTCCTTTTTTTCAGTGTGGATTTTTTAATAATTTCTGATAATGTTGTGATACATATCACTGGCAACTTCAAGCACTCACGTTTTACAGATAAATGATCTTAATTATACAAATTCCTTCTGCCCAGTGAGAACTTATTAATATAGCAACATCTTATACATTAATACTAACTAATTTCCACATATATTATTTATCAATATCTTAGCATCTAGCACAGGTGATGAGCTTTTCACTGACTGAAATGGTGAATGAACTCAGGTAAATTACACTGACAGACCACATGCACCATGTGCATGACTGCTGAAACCTAAGAATTTCACAAAGCAGGAAAAAAGATGCCATATTTTTTTCTTCTCCAAATGTTATCAGTTTTGGAGCTCATTTCCTTCTATGCACACAGAAAGACAAAATATTCAGCAGCATCATTAGGTACATTTATTAAGGATAGAGAACTGGACCCGTTGACACACTGCACATGCAAAGCCATCCTGAAGTTATTAGTTTAACTAATAGGCAGTAAAATGATTTCAAAATATGCTTAGAATAGGTAAGATTGCTTAAAGAGGAATATTTCTGAATTCAGTAACTGAAAAAGGTGGCAGCAAACCCTGTAAATTCAGATCAGTGCATGCTAGAGGACAAAGACCTGGTTATACAAAAAAATGGGAATTGAAAAGAACTCAGTGAGTCCTGGTGAAATTCCACAATAGCAAAATACAGCAATTTCTTTGCAGAATGTTTAAAAAAGTTTGTTTCTTTACCTTTATTTGAATTTTAATTTTAATATGAGATGTTCAGAAATATTTTTTGATTTTCTTAAATTAGCAAGATCATATGTGTTTAGGAAAAACAGTGGAGCCTTTTCTTCTACCTTCCATTAGACTGAAAAATATTCACACTTAGTACAAAATAGCATTAAATTACATAGCAGAATTTCCTGCCAAAGGTTTGGGTCTGCTCTTACTAAGCCTAGTGGTTTGTGAGGATAAACCACGGGTGTTTTCAGGGGGAAAATGCATGGTGAGCATCATGAGCATGCAGTATAAAACATGGGTAATTTTATTCAAATACAAATATTCTCTGTTTTGAAATACACATAGATATTATCCATTTTTTAATACACACATTGAAAAATAAAGAAGAACAACAATTTTGTTGACTATTTATCTTTACTTCAGCGACAGCAATAGCAGAGTGGTGTTATTGCCCTCTCCTCATTTCTGCTGCTTTGTCTGTGCAGAGGGAATGAGTTCCTAGTTCTGTGGGATCAGGAGCTTCTGAGTGCATGGGTGACTTCTGTAGGGGCTGCCAGGAGCTGAGGCAGCCACCCCACACCCAGTGGGTCACCCTGGCAGCCTTCAGCCCTCTAACAGAGAACTCCAGGGATCTGTGATGGACGAGACAAAAATCATCACTATTACAGATTTCCACGGAGCAGCCTTGTCCCTGGAAGGTGTAATTACAGAATCATGAAGGTTGGAAGAGACCTGCAAGTTCATCCAGTCCCTCTGGCAACCCAGCACCACCATAATCACCCCTAAACCATGTCCCCAGGTGCCACATCCAGAAGGTTCCTGAACACTTCCAGAGACTCCACCAACTTCTTGGGCAATTTATTCCAATGCCTGATCACTGTGTCACTGAATTTCTTTACTAGTATCTAATCTGAACTTCCCCTGGTGACACTTCAGGCCATTCCCTCTTGCCCTTTCACTTAAGACAGGGCAGAGGAGGCAGAGCCCAGCTCACTGCAGCCTCCTCTCAGGTAATTGTAGATGTCTTTGGGCTCCTTCCATGATCACAACTGAGATAAAGTAATCTGATATAACTGAGATAAGGTAATGTCACAACTGAGATAACATAACCACTTGCCCAGAGAAGTCTATTTCTGTCTGCTATTTAATCAATCAAGCCTAATAAATGAATCTCCAGCAAATAAAATGTTTCTCTATGAATTTTGTCCCCTGTTAATCCTCCTTCCATTCTAAGCGCAGGTGGTACAGAACCAGAGGGGGTGGGTTTATACGAACAGCAGCCCTGGCAAGTCAGAGCCCACCTTTCACTGAAAAGAAAGGTCCTGCTCCATCTCCCCTGCCCTTTCTCCCCAGCTCCAGGTACCCTTCTCCCTCCCCATACTGGCTTTGGAAATCGTGTGGCCTCAGGGCGGGCCTGCTCACTTGACAGGTTGACATATCTGGCAGTAAATTGTTCTTGCATATTTATTTATCTGTGGTGTTGGATTTCCACCAGGTCAATTCTCTGCATTGATTTGCCCCAGGGCTACCTGATCTCTAGAATCATCCCAAGGGAATGGGGCAGGAGAGAGTGGCTGGGGGAGGAGAGAGGATGAGGAGCAGGGTCTCCTCTCTTCTCCTTGGCAGGGCCCAGTGAGATGTGAAACCATAACCAGAAGATGAAGCTCACTGGCAGCTTGACGTCCTGCCTGCTCCTGTCACATGCTCCTGTCCTGTCCTTGCACCAGCCCCAGCAGCTGCAGGAGCTGCATTTGACAAAAACCTGGCACTTCCCAGCAGTCCTTGTTTCAGCTGCACTGGCAGAAATGCGTTTCACTGCTGGGCAGGCAGGCAAGAGCCCACCCACACTGACAGGAGGGAGCAGCCAGGGCAGGAACATGCAACCACAGCAGGTAGACAGGATACAGATGGCTTGAAATACTTTGGAAAGGCCTCTGAGCTATCCAGAAGAAATCATGAGCTGTAGCTGTGGTGTTGGCATCCTTGAGAGCCCCTCTGAATGTGTTCACAGTGTCCCTCTTCCCACATCACTCAGCGCATCTTTCTCCTCTTAAACAAATATCTCCTTATGGCAGGAGCTGTGGATGGGTTTAAGAACACACGAAGCCAGCTGAAAACAAAATTCTTGTGACAGCTATCACAAAACTGCAGCTCTAACAGTCATGGCTGCCTGGATGTGGAAACAGTTCTGGAAGAGAGTCAGGCTCAGTGCAGTGGCACTCATCAAACCCTGACATGATGAGAGGTATCCTTCCTGTTCACACAGGCATCCCAGAAGCCAGAACTGTCTTTCTGCATCTGCCTTATAAAAACTTCTTTCTTGAGCTGCATGTATCAATTCAGTTTTCTTTCCTTCTGGATGATGAGCAAACGTGAGCTTTTGAGTTTATCAAGCCACAGCTGTGAGATACCTTTGACAGGCAATCTGCAAACCCAAATCCCCCAGTCTGATGAATATTCTCAAAACTAAGCACATTCAGGCTTCTGTGCACTGGATATCACACAAGATGTGAAGGACTGGCAAAACAAAGCAGTGAGTTTAATTATGAAACAAAAAGCAACTATGAGAGCAGCTATGTGGTAGCTGAGGGTACCCAAAACCCAGAGATTAATTCTGTCTTTCTGAGATATGAAGGACTGGCTGTTACAGGCCTGGTTTATCACTGTGTTAAACCAATTTTATGTTGGTGTAAAACCAGGATGATGGAGCTGTGCTGAATAAACCTAAGTATGCATCCCCTCTGTTCTGCCATACGCTCTCACAGATATAAAACCAGCTAATGATTGAGAAAATCAAAGAAAAACCTGTAAAAATGAAATGGTAGAAATGTCAGGTGTGGGGGAAGAGAATCGTTACACTACTTGATCAATGCACTCCTACTGAAATGATTTGGCCTGAGGGGCAAGAGAAATTTATTGGGAAGATAACATGCAGCAAGATAAAGATCTCTTGCAAAGCAGCATTAAAATATTTTTCATGAGTAATTAAACCAGGCTGAAAGTTTCTTCAAGACTCTAGAGTTCAACACACACCTTGTGTGTTTGACCACCTCCATCTCACTGTTTTATTTAATGCTTGCAACCCTTTGAACCCTGTTCTGTTGTTACTGAACGTGTTGTACAATTCTTTATTGGTTTAGGAGACACTTTGATTCACAGTGACTTACTCACAGCATAATTCTATTCAAGAGAAACAAGCATGTGACTCTCTACAACAGCAGCATATTCTGAGTGGATAGCATGGCACACATTGCAAAATCTATATTCATCACAGAGCATGTGTTCATGCCATGAGAATTCATATTTCTTCTTTAAAACTACACGAGTCTTTCTCAAGTGTAAAAGGCATTAGGAAGTGCACTTGAAAACACTCTGAAGTTCAGGAAATGCCAAGGAACCTCATTTCTAAGCGTGTCTATTTGCACAGGGACGTCAATATGCAGAATGACTGCTGGGCTAGAACAATGCAGGAAAAGAATTTGCAGAAAGGGGGCCAGCGTGGCTGGGATGAGCATATTGTGAGAAAAGTACCTTGCATGGTAGCAGAGCTTTCAAATAATGGCTCTGTTTAATTCCATCTCTGATTATTCACTTCAGCTGTTTAAAATATTGCAAATGTATTCCTTATGAGATTGTTTCAAAGAAATATTTGGCTTGCAATAAGTCAGTAGTAATCAGTGGCAATGGTACTTTTACAGTAAATGTACATGAAGTTTATGAGTGACTACACAGTAGGACATAAAAATATCTATTTGGTATTTCCAAGTTTTATGGGTGTCCTCCAGAAAAAACCCCAACCTTCTGAGAAGCCTATTTACCCAAGTAGACATCTATATACATTCATTTACTGTAAGAGAAAGCAAATTTGTGTCCTCTGTAATGTTTACTTTGATTGACTATAGCTGGCTTGCTCTTTGATTGCTGCAAATGTTCTGAGGAACCATTTGTTTTTCTGCAGAGTTAAGGGCATTTAAGGAGGAGGTATTGCCTTCTTTTTGGCATGAATTAATTTTGAAATAATTTTTTAAAGGATATTTTAAAAATCCTGAAGAAGCAGAGATTGCCCAGCCTCTTACCCATCCTCTTTGGGAATGTGCATGAGCAGACACCTGGGACATGGACCTTATTAAGGAAGAAGAGAGAATATTTTGGTAAGGAGCACTCTGTGAAGTTATTGGCAACAAATCACTTGTCCCTCAGGACACACAGCACTTTTATTTCTACTGGCAAAACATGGAGGGAGCCTGTTCTAAATTTACCTGCTATTTATTCTGAAATGTTTTAATAAAGACTTAATTGTAGAAGGGTTTCCAAGGAACAACTTGAAAATGAATGTATCCTTGTCCAGGGAAAATAATGACTCTGCTGCATAGTTCAGAATCTTTGGGATTAAGGATGTGGCTGGTGGAATTTATGAAAAGTAGTGTAAATAAATACATCAAGATTTGATCATTTGGAGGTTGTTTCTCATAACTGCTCTTCCTCCTCCTTTTGTGTTATTTATTCTTCTCTGTTGTGCAGCCCTGACAGTTTCCTTTGGGAGCTGGTGCAGATACCTGGGGTCTGGCTGCTGGGTCCCCACAGTTGGGATGGGCTGGTCCCACCTCGATGTTCTTGGAAGGCTTCATTGTCCAAACACACCTTTTGAGGAGAAAGCAGACAAAGGAAGGCTCAGGTTCCTTTGTTGGTGCTCAGAGAGATGCTGTACCTGCTGTGGGTGGGGGCTCCACCACCCTACAGTGCTCTGCTGGTGATCTTCCTTCCTCTGCTTTCTGTGGAGTCTGTTGACAATGGATTGTTTTCCACCTGAAAAATGGAAGCAGTTTTGCTGTTCAACCTCCCTGCTGGAGGTTTTCAGTGGCAGGTGTGCTGCAGCAGCTCTGGAGAGCTTGAGGAGCCCACTGCTCTCACACCACGGAGTCAGAGAAAGGCACGTGGGCCTCAAGAGCCTTTTGAGAGAACCCTCAAGCCTCTCGAACCTGAGCTTGGCTGTTTCTGTTGTGAATGACAGCAAAGAGCCAATCGCCCCTAACCAAGCTCATGTTGCAGTAAAGGGAATTTAAAATCCTGAGAGTTTTGCTTCAAGGCTGTACAGACACCTCCATTTGGTCTCTGGCCTGTCTTTTTATTCCAACACTGTTGGAGGAATGTAAATGGGGACCAACAAGGAACAAAATGGTTTCTGTTCCCAAGTAGATGCTTCAGTTAAGGCCGTCAGATGCAAGTTTTAATTATTACTGAGGTAATTGAATGCCAACATTTTTTTCCTTTGTTTCAGGCTGTAATTATCTCATTTTACACCTTCATGGTCACTGCTTGTTTTCATGGGGAGATTTTTTTGCAGTCCCTCACACTGATTTAAAAAAACACCTGAAATTACTAGTACCATAATTAGGACTGAAACTGGGAACAGCTCTCCCTAATAATTGCTGATATGATGAGTAACTGTAATTTATGTTGGCTTTCTATCACCACGAGTTTTACAAAAAGCAAACAAACAAACACAAATAAAAACAGGTCAGCATCCCCACATTTGCTTTTTGCCCAACCTGTCTCCTCTTCTCCGGGTTCCTGTGGGCTGTGGCCATTCAATGGCAAAGGTGTGGGCTGAGCATGTCTATCTGTCTGTCAGCTGTTGCTGCATCTCTCCAGTGTAACTTGGGGATGAACCACACTGCATCTCATCCACCTTATCCCCTCCTCCCCTGTGCCACATCCTCAAGCACAGCAGCTCACAAGGGTGTGAAAAACTGAGCTGACAAAGTCAGAGGACCCAGTGGATGGGAACCCACATCACCAAGTGTTGTGAAGCTACAAGGAGCCAACACAGAACAGTTTGGCCCCAAATCCTCCTCCCAAGTGTGTCTGCTGGGCAAAGATCCATTGCAAACTCTCTCACTTCAAAATACTGCAGAAGTACCTTAAGAATTAAAAACCATTATGTTTTAAAAAATAACTATATTGGAAGGAGTTGAAGGTTTACTTTTTAGACACAATTGTCTAAAACCCCAGATGTTTCATGTTTAAATCACCATGAACTCAGAGGTCTGATGCTCCACTCAGGCCAGTCCCAAGGTTTAGAGGCTTAGGACCATCTAAGAGACCATCCATATATTGTCACTCTGTCCTTTCAGTGATGATTCAGACATTAAACTTCACATTTTTATGATTAGTCTTTCAGTGTGTTTTTTATTAATATTAAGATAAAAAGAAACCCCAGAAAGTTCTTAGGTGTATGAATGTATCATTAATACGAGTGTTGATTGATTACCTAAGATAAGAGTGCTTTTCCTCCTCCCTTGCATTTCTATGGAATAAGAAACTGTAATATGCCTGAAAACCCTCCTTTGAAATGTTGCTTCACAATCATTGACTAGAAATATCAGAACATTTCCTGAAATAATGTGGTTTGCATAAGGTCACGGTAGAAATCAGAGGGAAGAATTGCACCATGTCCCAGTAAAAATATGTCTTTTAACCACTGAATTTGCTCTTTTGTAATTCTGAATATTTCCCCCAAATGAGCATAATCAAGATGCCTCCACATGTGTTATTGTGCATGTATCTGTATTTATATACATGCCCATATAAATAGCAGATGCAAAGATTTTGGTTGTACCACATGCAACTGCGAAAGCAAAGTTACTTCAGAAAATTAACCAGTAATAAAATGCTGTGATTTTTCTTAGAAAGACAAGAAAATGCGAGTGAAGATTAGACTGATAAAAACAAAAATTCATCTGGAAAACTCTTCTACAGTAAGCAGAGCTGTTGTTTGTCACAGTGGTCACACAGTCACCTGCAGTGTGGCAGCTGTCCCTGAACGCCTTTGAGTTCTGCATGCCCATGGCTCTGTACTGCTCTCATAATTGCTAACTGAAAATCATAGGAAGAAAAACAAAATAAAATAAAATAAAATAAAATAAAATAAAATAAAGTAAAATAAAATAAAATAAAATAAAATAAAATAAAATAAAATAAAATAAAATAAAATAAAATAAAATAAAATAAATATCAGAGTATCAGTTGTAACAGAGCACTGGAAACCAAAGAGCCACAATGTGTTGTCTGGCTGATGGTGTATTCAAAGTTCATCTGAAAGTTGAAAGGGGCCGCAGGAAGACATCAAATGCACCTGAGAGATAACAATGTAGATCAGGCTTTGTGGTAATTAAGGTATGTGTGGTGATAACAGAGGCAGATGCATGTTTAGATTAGTGAGTTGTGCCAAACATGATTGGTGCTGAAACTTCAAGAGTTGATTGCCAAATTTGTTGTTATTCCCATTCTGGGCAGAGTTTGGAGCAGGAGAAGAGTCATCAGCAGCAACTCTCTCAACACTATGTACCAATGTAATGATTAGTAAAACACCTGAAAGCATGCTGTGCAGCCCTCTGGAGAGCTGGCTGCTTACATGGCCCTACAGTTTTCTCTTACATTTTTGTCTTTTACCTCCTGATGTCCTAAAATTATATTTTCCACATTCTTTTGTCCTAACTCCTGATTTTGGAGACTAAAATGAAATATATGGTACCTCTTTCAGTTCTCAGGGTCAGTAGGAATATTCACTAGCTGAGAGTTAATCACAATCCAAAGAAGCATTTTAAATGACCCTTTTAACCCTGCAACACCCTGCCATGTACAAAAAAACCCTACTGGCAAGGATCAGTGTTATTCCCAGTTTTATCTCCCCAACTCTGCCTATGGCAAGAACCTGCACTTTTAATTTATCATAGTTTCCTCCTGAAGTCTGGTGTTGTCATGTAAAGCCAAACAGAGCAGATGTTGTTATGATGATGATTATTAACATTATTATCGATGTTTATAAATTAAAGCCTTTTTAGGGGAGCAGTCACCTGCCTGTTTGAGTTCCGTGGAACTCTGAGGTCCCCACGCTTGATTAAAGGCTGTTTTAAATAGGAATGAACCTGAATGTAAGTTTCATTGCTTCACTAGAAGTATGGAAAGTCTCTTTCTCTTCATGGGACAAACCTTTGTTCCTCCCAGCCAGACCATGCAGGCATAAATCACTCAGAACAGCCAAAGAATCCTCTGCCTGCAAAAATCCCCGGATTGATCAAACTTAACACCTAATTACAGAGCCGGTGAGCTTGCACTGAAGGCGGTTTGAAAGGCTGCCTGGAACATCATGGGTTGAGCTGCCTTTGTTGGGAGCATTGTGCTGTGATGTGTAACGTGGGTAGATTCCTGTGGGATGTTGACAGTTTGTGGGAAATGCATGTAGGAGGAACTGGGTTACGAAGACCAGGGGGTTTAAAATTTTTTTTTTTTTTTTTTTTTTTTTTTTTTTACTCTCTCTCTCTGATTGTACTGCATGTGGGCTTGGAGATTTTTGGGGTTTATTTTGTTTTGTTGGCTTTTTAAGCTATGGGGAAGGAAGAGCTTCTGGTTTTGGAAAAATCTGGCCACTCCATGCAGTGTGTCATGAAGCACTCTTTCCTGAATGCTCGATACTGCACTGGTCCTAGCCTCCCAAAAGGATGTTGGTTGATGCTCCTGAAAGCTCTAATGTTCCTTTTTTTTTTTTTTTTTTTTGCTTATGGCATTTATATTGAGTGCTAATCACTTGTTAAGCTATGGATTTATGTAATAAATTAATTAGCTCTGCAATGTTTTCTCCACTCTCTGCCTGCCAGTCTGTCTCTGCTGGGACTTGTTAGTTTTTTTCCAGTTACAAATAGCTCTCAGAATTATTATTTGTTTTTTAATAATTTGTCAGGCTAATATTTTTTTTCCCTTTCACACCAGAAGTGGATTTTCTCCTGTGTGTTATCCCAGCCTGAGGCACTGGGCAGGCATGGTTTGGGTCTGCATTGGCAGTAGGTTTTCCTCATTTAAACATACAGAGTTTAAAGTTCATGGGCTTACAGCAGTGCAAGGATAGGGCCAGAAGCTTTGTCATTGGAAAAGGATGGATCTTGTCTTCATGAACAGCTTAGGCCTAGTATTAACAGGGCATGAGATATCCAAAGTCATAACGCCATTTGTTATAGAAAAACCATTTTCATGGCACCCTCCCTCCCCTGCTTTCTGTTCCCTCTCCTGAGTGTCTGCTGGAATTGGTATGATATCAGAGCAGGATCTGTTTGATCCAGAGATGTGTTTGGTGTTTACAACTTCTTGAAAAATATTTTTAGAACTCTTCAAATTTGCATATTCCAGTTTTCTTCATATGCATTCAGTCCATTTTAATTTTGCTAGAACAAAGAATTTCAGAGAATGGTTTTGTATTGGTGTTGTGAGAAAAAAATGCAGTCTTTTATCACTCCTTATGGATTTTTATTATGTAACATTTCCACCTTTTTGAATGAGAGAAACATTGAATAGGAGCACAGGATATTTCATTTGTATTAGACTTATCACATTGAAACCTCTAATATATTTCTTCTTATTTTGTCTTTAAATTAAATGGACCTAATCCTTTTTATCTTTTCACATAGAAAATTCTTCGTTCCTCTATTTATTTTAATTATTTTTATCTGAATCCCCTCTGTTGTTGTATTATCTCCTCTAAAAGCACTGACCAAAACTGAACACAGTGTCCCTGTTGGCAGTGCATTATTCATTTACCTATCACATTATGCTGTTTATAATGTTTTCCACCCTGTCTTACACCTCATAATACACAATTTGTCATTTTTTTTCCCCACAGATTCCACACTCTACAGAAGCTTTCCTGCAGAGCTGTTGTCAGGAGTGAACCAAGCCTTTTCCAGAATGTAGCAGTTTATAAGTCAATAAAGTGCTTTTGACTCTCCAAACTCTTCTTACTAATTGTCAATGCTTGTACTGGGCTGCCATTCACCTGGCATTGTTAGGGTTGTCACCATGTTTTTCTTCAATTTCAGCCAATAATGTCTCCAGTTCTGGTTCCCTCACAACAATAAAGACTTTGAGGCTCTGGACTGTGTCCAGATGAGGGCAATGGAGCTGGGGAAGGAGTACAAATCTCATTATAAGTGGTTGAGGCACCTGGGGGCGTTTCGCCTGGATAAAAGGAGGCTCAGGTGGGACCTTATCACTCAGTAAAACTCCTTGACAGGAGGTTTTGAGCAAGTAGCCATTGGTGTCTTCTCTCAAGAAAAAAATTAGAGGATGAGAGAAGAAAGGGAAGGTTTAGATTGGATGTTAGGAAATCTGTCTTCACAGAAACAAGTTGTCAAGCATTGAAACAGGCTGCCCAGGGAAGTGGTGGAGTCACCAATCCTGAAGGTATTTAAAGGACCAAAAATTGGTCTACTATATAATATATGAATTATTTTTATATGAAAGTGCAAGCATGGCACTGAGGGCCATGGTTTGGTGGTAGATCTGGAAGTGCTGCAGGTGAAACTGATGCCTTTTCCAACTCAAACAACTCTGTGATTCTCTGTGTGTGTGTTCTGCAGATGCTCCCACATTATCACACATCCCTTTCTCAGGCTCATTTCCATCAGTAACCCTGCTAGAAGACACGAGACAGCCCAGCTCAGTTCCTGCCAGGCCACCTGGGTTTTTTGTTCTTACTCTTCACCTCACACCTCTGTGCTGTGCTCCAGCTCTTGGGGCTCATGCAGACACATCTGAGCTCCTCTGAACTGGCTGGCCCAGGTGGAGCTGGCGGAGTGTGGGAGGCTGAGAGCCTCCCTGAGGTAGCTGAGATGATCTCTGTGCTGATACACCTCTGTGCTGATACACCTCTGTGCTGATACCCCTCCCCTCCTGCTGCACGGGAGCTACGCTGGCAAAAAATGACTCACGAAAAGCTCCTCAGCCTCCAGCTGCACCTCTGAGTGCACCTTGTGCATGGCCTGTATGTTCCAGCCATGGGGAGGCTTTCTCCAGCATCCCAGGCTGCCATGTGTTAAACAGCCTTTCTGGGGGAAAAAAATACTTCATCAGAGGCTTTTGTATAGTTCTATTGCATATCCACTGAGGTAACTCCAGTGATTCTAGATTCTTTCAGGCCTCCATTGAGCAAAATTCAGAAAGTTTTGCTTCATAGTAAGCTACCACCAGTGGGATTTTTCCTGTGCTCCTATGTTAAACTCAGTGACATCTCTCTGTTGGAGTACTTGGCTGAAGAAACAAGCTGTTTTATGGGATGCAGTCTTTACACTTTATTTCTAAAAAGTTCATTTCTGTAGCCTGCAGAGCAGATTCTGTGGTGCTGTGCCTGAAAGGCTGCTCACTGATAGCGGGAAATGTTGGCTGCAGCACCTTTCTAAACTCTGGCCAACAGAGCATTCAGATTAAGCAATAATTTAAGCAACATCATCATGAGTGGGGAGAGCACATGGCCAGTTAGTCACCAGAGGTACAGACGCACACAGAGAGTAAATCCCCAACCTGTTATAGTAATGCACTTAGTTACTGGAAATGCAATATGAGCCTACTTTCATGAGCAAGGATGAAAGAACTTGTTTAACCTTTGTACAGCATTTTCCACCCACACACGGGAGTGACATCAGACACCTCGTATAGGTAAAAAAACAAGTCAGCATTTGGGAGACTCCCAAACAAGAGACAGAGATAACCCCTTGCCTCTAAGTTTCTGCATTTAACACGCTTGTGGTGGGTCACTGGAAACTTCTTGCTGCTTATTCCTGGATCCTGATGACTCTGACAGAAAAAAACCAAAAAAAAAATCAAAAAAACTTCAGCCCTGTGTGTAACACACTGAACGTGAAGCACTTGCTGGAAGGTATTTTATGTTTGTGCATGTAGCATAAAATAGGGCTTTTGCATTCAAATTGGGGGGTATTTGAATTTTTTGAATATTCTGAAGATCAAATTATTGGCAGTAGAGAAGGATTTTCAGGAGGCCAGTCATTATCTGGCCTTAAGTGAGATTGGAAAGCCTGGGAATGGGAATTTGAGTGAGCATCACTGAGCCAGACAAGCAGGACAGGGCTGGAAGTGTCTGGCTCTGTGCAGAACCTGGGTGGATTTCAGTCCACTCAGTGCCACTTGAAAAGTCCTGCAGGATTCCTGAAGTTCAAGATTTGCTGAGCAACTCCATGCTAACCTTTGTGTTACTTTCAAAATATGTTGGGGATTAGTTCCTGTGTGTCCCACTATGCAATAAGAAAGGATTTGGTTTTAATTGATAGCTTTGATTTTTGGAGCAATCTGATTCCTCTTTCCTCCCTCCTGCTCACCTCCCACCCCTCAAAAATGCTTGATAAATAAACTTTGAAGTCCTGGGAGAAGCAGCATGTGTTGGTGAAGGGAGAAGGTGGGGGTGGCAGGGGTGGTGGAAGGAGCTCAGTTTGTCAACACAGCAGCCAGGAAGCAAGTTATTTATAAGGCTTGTGGTGGAGAGGGGGCCGGCCCACATGTTTTTAAAAAAGGGCTTAACTAATCACATGGTGCAGCTAATTCTGGTATTTGTAAATACAGTTCACTCTCTTCATGGATGAAAGGAGAGACAAAAGAGGATCACAGTTCAGGACATGGCAAGTCCATCTCTACACCCAAGTGCTGCCCTGTGCGGGTGCCCGGATTTCTCTGGACTGTACGGATGCTCCTGAAAAGGACTTTCTGTGCCCAGGCAAAGCATGAATGGAGGTGCATGGGAACTGATGCTTTATCAGAATTCAAAAATCCTAAATAATGGCTCTGACAATGCTCAGGCTAAATTCTGAATGCATTCTTAAACCACAGAATGTCTCATTTGCAGTAGGGTTTCATGACTCCCTCAGGCTGGAAGTTGACTGTGAGAGGCATATGACCATGAGACTATACTTGGCTGGACTGACATCAAAAGTGAATTTTTGACACACAAAAATTTTTAAATCCACTGATTCAGTAGTGATACAGTCACATTTATATTTATTTATTTTTTCTGTGAAGAGCATATAGTGAGCTATTCTTGTGGCTTGAATGACACTCAAAGTCCCATGATGGAGGCATGACATGGACTTGACACTGCTGCTACATTCCTCAGTTCAACAGCCATGGGAAGGCTGAAAAAGGTCAAAAAAAAAAAAGCTTTACCTCCAGAGGGATAGTCTGCAATTTAGTATTTGGCCAGGCAAACTCAAATCACATGTATGTCTTTATATATGTGTGTGTATATATTTATTTATTTATTTATTTATTTATTTATAGACACATATGAATAGCTAGAAATTTATATATGTGTGTATAAACAACAGTATTGCACTCTTCAACACAGTTGTATTTAATTTCACTTTCTTACTAAATCACACAAGTCCATCTCCCTTTTTTCCTTAAAGAACAGTAAAAGACATAAACATGTGACAGAGCAGATATGCAAGTGTTTGTACTCTATTTTTATACTTGGAAAAGTATATTAAAAACAGATACATTTTAAATAACATATATATAATATATATATGTTATATATTATAGATATGTGATTACGTTTATATGTTATATATATGTTTCTATATTATAAACGGATATGTAATAATAATAATAAGAAGAAGGAGAAGGAGAAGAAGAAGAAGAAGAAGAAGAAGAAGAAGAAGAAGAAGAAGAAGAAGAAGAAAAACCAGTATTTAGGGCTTCCCTGCTAAGGAAAAGGAAAGCAGAGAGAAGCTGCAATAGGTATTGCTGTAGAAACCCCTCTGAGTTATGTCCATTTACTGGTTAGAGAGCTAAAGTCACTTCAGGGCATGCCCTGCCCTTCATCCCCTGGATGTGATCCCAGTGGGATCCTGCAGAGCTCTGGAAGTGCAGCAGAGCTCCAGCTGGGGACGTGCCATCACCACCTCACAGTGAGCTTGGAATGAAATTTCTGGGTGAAATTCTGGCCCTGCTGACCTTGGCAGGTGTTTTGCAACTGGATGAAATGGAAAGAGAATTTAATCCTCTTCATCCAGAAGAAGAGAGAAGAGAGAAATTGTGAATCACAATTAATACCCAGGTACAAAACTGAGGGAATTTTATACTTTGGGGTATCAGGGGACCTACTCTTGGTCTAGAAGGTCACTGGATGAATCAGGAAAGGCAGTGATAGAAAAAAAATTCAGTGTCAATTTCACTGTTTTCCTGGTGTTCCAAAAGGCAGAAAATTAGGATCAATTATATTTTAAATGTACCTTGCTGACAAGATTTACCAGAACTTTACAACACCTGATAATGAGAATATGTGACAACTTTTACTCTCCTTAAAACAAACAAAAAAAAGACATCCAAGAGCAAACTTGGGAAGCTGTATTTTGAAAATAAAAAATTTTTAAGGGAAACATCTGGAAAAGATCTTTTAGAGGACACTTTGGTACCCTACAATGCAGGGCACTCTGTCCCCTTCCAATATTGCGTAAAATTGATGGAATTTGCTGCACCCCAACATTATTGTGAAGAGTGTTCCTTCTTAGGCAGCAGAACATGACATTAGAAGGACAACAAAAGGAGCACCTAAAAGTTACAGTTCCTATTAAGCCTGCAAAGTTTTACAAATAGGGGAAGACGAAATAGAATTTCTATTTTATATACATATATGTGAAAATAGGTATTTTAGCAATCTACTCCGTGTCACTTATCAGACCAATTAGATCAGAATGCATTTAGGGATGAACAAAGAAATGATGTTTCCAATGAAGTATAAAAATATAAAACTTTCATTTCTTTGGTTTTATTTTCAGTCTAATATTTATATTCCGTCACAAAGGCAATACAGTAAACCTGTTCTGGCCCTACAAAATACAAAATTGTCTCTAGTAATTTGCAGAGGTGTCTGAGCCCAACATTCCTCACTGGACAGTTTGCTGAATGTAACCTGGTGCTGCTCTTCCCAGAGGATCATAAATAATGTTTTTTCACTGGAAGCACAGGAGGCTTCTTGATTTTAAGACTGTCCCACATTTATATCAGGCTAGTATCTGTTCTATGTTCTTGTGTTCCATAAAATAAGTGAAACCAAGCAACATCTGAATTCCCAACTATGGTTTCTGGCTGATATTTTTCCCAGAAACAAATTCAGGCAGTAAAATCCCAGCACTCTCCTCCAGTTCAGTTTGTAAAATTACAATTTTATGCTTTCAAGGTTGGATTGCAATTTCTTGGTATTTTACCTATGTTTTGAATCATGATCAAGAAATGATAAATTGATCTCATATGCAGGACCATCAGTCTAAAATGTTACAGTATCTTTGGCTAATTATTTAAATTGATTGCAAACAATTCTAATGAGACCTTTTTATGTGAATTTGTTTTTAAATGATACGTAATTATCTTAAATTGGGACAAGTGTTTAAACTGGCAAGCAAACTAATTGAGACAAATGTCTCAAAGCCATGATCTCTTGTCTGGGAGAGGAAATGTTAAACAAGACTGACAGTGGATAAAATGATAGGATTTGTAGAACTTACTTATTCGAGGAGCCTGTAACATCTTAATGTCAATCCCCTTCAAGCAAGTATGTTCTTTCTAGGCTGAGTACGGATCCAAACCAGAAGTCTGTGCTTCAGAAACATTTGGTTTCAAAATTCTGATTCCCTATGGATTTTATGGACTTTGAGTAGAACTGGATCAAAATTTCCATGGAGAGCCCTTCCAGCACCAGTGATCCACCCGTGGAGCTGCGTGCTAGCATTGATCAGGCTGTGTTGCAAGTATTGTGAAACTGCAGTATTTGTTTTGAAAAGACACAGATCCTGAGGCTTGAGAGCCTCAGCCGCTTTATTTTTGATTAACAAAGTATTTCTAGCACTGAAGCATGAACTTTTTTATTCTGTGCAAAACATTGCCTTGACTTATTAATGGAAAATTATAATTAGACTCAATTTTGTGTTTTCTCTTTTAGATATTTGTAGGGCAGAGGTGGCATTTAATTAGGGAATAAAGAGACCAGATTTCTTTGCTCTGAACCCACCAAGCCGTGGTGCTGCCCTGCAGAAATCTCTCACGTCTCCCATGTACCAGGCAGCAGCAAATGAACCCATGTTCTTCCTGCTCAGATGACCAGCTGGGTAACAGTTAATCCTGACATTTTAAATAGAACTGACAATTCAACAATAGTTGCTACAGCTGTGAGGGAGTTCATTACGCCAAGGGACTGCATCTACAATGCACAATGGAAGTGAATCTGGGGAGGATTTGAATAAAAAGGAGCTGAGCTGTTTGGAGGGGAAATGTGGAAGATTAAATGGAGTCAGGAGCATGAAGGCTGCCTTTGTATAAATATGAACATATGAAAAGAGGTTGTGGATGGCGCTGAATTTCAGCAGGGAGGTGGGCTCCCCATGCACAGCCTCTGTGGGCTGAGCTTCCCTATCAGACCTGGATTTTCCCAAAGTGCAGCACAGCATGAGGAAGCTGCAGGCAGAGGAGAAGCTCAGGAGGACAAATAAACCAGCCAAATAAATAAAGAGAGTATTGGACACCTAGAAAGAGCACATGTTATAATTCTTTTTCCTTCATTTAATGGATCCTAGAAGACAAAGTCTCTGTTCAATGTGATCTGTCAAGGTAGATTTCAGCTATGCTGTTATCGACATCCTCAGAAAGCCCTTGCCTAGATGTTGGTTGATTATTAATATTAAGAAAGGTGGGCAGACAGCAATGGGCTGCAGGCTAAAAAACATAATTCAAAACTACATAAAAATGTTTGCTGGGCTTTTGGGTGAGCTGTGCAGCACCTGATGTTGCGTGACCCAGCCTAAGGAGAGATGCATGAGACAAACCTGCACGCAGAGTCCTTAGGAGGCAAGGAGCACATGAAACCACATCAAGGCCTCTGTGAGCTCCTTCTCAAATGGTAACAGGCAGCTTGTTTAAAGAGCAGTGGCAATGATGAGAGAGACAGATTCAGAGAATGTAATTGGTTAGAAATAATTTTACTGCCAGAATGCTCTTTTGAACTGCTTGCTATAGCTTTCCAGCAAGTTATTTACAATTTCAGCCTGTGTTTAGCAAAGTTTCATTTGAAACAAACAAGCAAACAAACAAAAAACCCTAAAAACTAAAAAACTAAACCAAAACAAAACTGAACAAAAAAAAAAATAAAGGGGCAGCTATAATCCTGTGTGTCTGCTAAGAAAATAGTACTAGCTGACAAGAGGAAAATATGAGTTGGCCAGCAGTCTTAGCAGCTTTTGATCTTTTGGAAAAACTTAGGCTGGATGAAAAGAGAAGGAGTGTGTGAAAGGTGTCTGATGGTGTGTTGCTGGAGGGGGGAGGAATGAGTGGGTTGTGGTAGTTGTTTTCAAATTGTATTAATAAAATATTTGCAAAAAGGACTTGCATGCTGGTGATATCCTTCCAGAGCTAAAGGAAGACAGAGGAGAAGCCAGTCCCACCTGCAGCCCATCAGCTCCCATCACAGCCTTTGGAATAAGAGGGATACAGGGTGAAAGTCCCAGGTGAGATGCTGAAGATGAGACCTTGGGGGCATCACAATGGCCTGGCTTCAAAACTGGTGAGCATCACAAGCCCTGGAATTGTTTCACACCTCTGGCACAGGGCTTTCTCCCACAAAACAGGAAAATAATCACAGAATGATGTGGGTTGGAAGAGACCTTAAAGATCCTCCAGTGCCAGCCTCCCTGCCATGGGCAGAGATTGAGGGGTCATGGTGCCCTGTGGCTCCTGAGAAGTAATCTCAGAAGCATTTTTCTCAGAAATCATCTGAGAAATAGTTTTGGATCAGCCAGGACTGTGTTTTAATTAGGCACAGTAGTATTGTTTGAAAAACCTGGCAACACACTGGCCGTGGCTGATATTAAGAGAACCTGAAATATTACAAGAAAGGCCCTCATACATGGCTTTTTTTCATAGTTCTTTACGCAATCCAGTGCCTTCAGAGAGTAGCTGTGCTGTTTGTTTATTATTGTCATTAGCTTTTATTAGATTCAATGCGACTTACCTCAGAGTCCTTCTGTGTTTCAGTCTCTGTTTTGACACCATTATTTGTACTGAGGAAATTTTCAATATATTGTAGAAGTTATTATTAAGTAAATTATTATAGGATAAATTATTAAAATTTCTTATATAATATTTTAATAAGTAATGACCAATTGTTGAAAACATATTAAATGTAGATACTTCTGCAGCTGGCTGAGGGGAGACTGAGCAATATTAGCAGCTATGAAATGTTTGTATTAGCGGTATCTATAGGAAAATTGAGGATTTTTTTAACTCAAACTAAGCAATACCTTGATTCAGACATGGTTTTGGGACGATGATCTGTAGCAGTTCTAGCAATTGGTTGACTCTGCCTCTGTCTACCACGGTAGCTAAAACAATTTCCTTCTATAAATGTAAAAATGCTGTAGAGCTGGATGATATTTGTTTGCTGTGCAATTAAACTGTTAAGGTCGACATTTCAATTACCATCATTAGCCCTGAGCCTGAGCACCCCCCTGAGAGGGATGGAATCAGTTTACAGCCCCACGGAGTGCCCTGGCCCCAGGCTCTCTGACGAGCTGGGCAGAGCTCCCTGTGCTGCTCTCCTGTTCACCCAGTGCCTGCAAGGTTGCTTCCATCCCCAAACAGGCAGGAAATGATGGTTTAATTCCCAGGACAGCCACACTTTTTCCCACTGCAAGCCAATTTCAACAATTTCATGTGCTGAGAGCTGTGACGGCTGCTTGCACTCGCTGCATTCCTTCAGGTGAGGCCCACGTCCTCCTGTTGTCAACTTCTGCCCCACACTCACTGGAAGCTTTCTCACCCTTCCTCTCCTGTACTCTCTATTCCCAAACTTCCTTTTCTTCTACATCTTGTTGCACAGGGGCCACACCAGAGCCCTGTCCTGCTTCAGAGCCCTGTGAGGCTGCTGGCTCTGGTACAGGACCTGCTGAGGGGACCGAGGCTGTGACAGACACACAGACAGGAATTTCTGTCTCAGACAGGAATTTTTGTCTCTTTTGTGCCCTGAGCCACTGCTCCTCCCCAGTTCCGCCCTGGCATTTCCACAGCCATGTCCCCTGGTCGAGCAAGGAGCAAGGCACAGGTGACAAGGGTGACACTGAAGGAGGGGGAGAGCAGCCAGCTGACAGAGGGAAGGTGGCACATTCAAAGCAGAGTTGGCAGTTTTGTAAAGCTGACACCAGCAGTGCCAATGCCCAGGCAGATTGCCCAATACACCTCAAAGGTTTCATCAGGAGAAGGCAAGAAACTCTGGTTTGAAGAATGGAAAATTTGGAGCAGTTCTGTCCTGTATGGGGAGATAATTCAACCTCAAACACAGATTTTTGCAGGGTACCTCACATTTGTGCATCATCTCGAGTTACTCCCTGACTCTCACCCAGGTTAAGTGCTCTAAATGCAGTTGTGAAGGTGCCCTGCTCACAGAGGATGGATGGATGGATGGATGGATGGATGGATAGATGGATGGATGGATGGATGGATGGATGGATGGATGGATGGATGGATGGCAGATGGGTGGTGGATGGATGGATGGATGGATGGATGGATGGATGGATGGATGGATGGATGGATCTCCCCAAACCTGCAGGCAGAGCTGTGCAGAGGTCTCAGGAGGCTGCAAAACCTCTCCATTCAGGATGCCTGACACTCTTCTTTCTCTGTAGCTTTTCTTTTGTAGTTCCCCTTCTGCAGGGGTGGGATGATAACAGACTGCCCAGATTTTGTGTGCATTTATTTCACCAGTGCTGGGTTGGGCCTTTGGGGAGATTTAACCACATTATCATTGCAGCCAGCTCCTTCTTGTGCAAGGTCAACAATCCAGGTTGTGGAGTGAAGAGATGCCCAGCATGAACCCCTGGGGTTCTGGTTGGTCTCCTCACTCCAGCTCAAAGCTGACCATGGATGAGCAGTGGAACCATGACATGACCATGGATATCTCCACCCTCTGCTTCCAATTCCTGCATCCTCCAGGCCCCTGATCCCAGGGAAGGGGGAATTGGTTAAAGCCCAGAATTACACTACAAGCATTGCCTTGGCAGGCTTGCTAGTGTGGAGTATCAAATTAAAAGTGACAATAATATTTTTTTATTTTATTTTATGAGATTTCTCATTTTTAATTCTGGCAAAACTGATGCAGAGATAAGGTGACTTATACAATGTCACTCATCCAGCAAGTATCAGTCAAAATAGAGACTAAGTAGCCTGAATTCATTTATAAGCAGCTTTTGTCTCATATTTTGGCCTGACTTAGCATCATCTCACATCCCAAGGACTTTTAAGTGAATACTGTCTTCAGCAATGCATGACAGTGACTGCATGACATTTCCCAGACTCCTGAAAACTTAATACAAGAATCCAGTGGTGATTCTGATTGCTTTTATGTGCACATCAAATCAAAGCCCACCTTAGCACACAGGCACATTACAGTGTCAGCTTTATCCCCATCATAACTCTGTTGGCTCTAATGGAGCAGCACCAGGAACCAGGTTTGGCTGTGAAAGGGTAAAGCAAGTTTCAGGAACAGCCTTTTCAGCCCATGTGCAACTGCTTTCCACAATGGCAAGAAGTGCATTTTTCAGCCAGTGAATGAAATAGAAGCACTGGCAGTCTGAGTGTGATGTTAAGGAAATCAGTTTTTTCTTCATGTGTTGAAGGAAAATGGACTGACTGTGTTTAAATATGTGGCCAAGCATATGTGATGAGTAACATGTCAGTAAACATGTAGATTTTAAAATTTTAAGAGTAAAAAATCAGCAAAAATTTTAAAATTTTAACAGTAAAATGTCTTAAGAAAAAAAAAAAAAAACAGGACATTTTCTGCGTTGCTGGGAGCCATGCTTTCAGACCAGAATTCACACTAAATCTAGCTAGTGGAAATTTTTTGATTTGGCTTTTAAAAAAAATTTACATCCAACTCAGGTTTATCAGAACATGGCAGAAAAAATTCCTGTCCACAGCATTTTTCCCAGTGGGGAAGGTCATGGTGGCAGAAATTTCACAAGGACAACTGGCATCATCCTGTCCACAGCATTTTTCCCTGAGGTGGAGGTCATGATGGCAGAAATTTCACAAGGAAAACTGGCACCAGCACATTTCCACCTTTCAATTGGTTTGGGGCCAAAATAGTAATTGATTTTTCACTTTCTGCTGGAGATTGTAAATAGCCATAGTGTCTTTTATTTTCTACAAGTTTTTTCATTAGTATGGCACTAATCAGCCGCAACGAAACTACTTCTGATCAAATTTTAATTTCCTCATCTTATCATTAAATGTAATAATTTATATTTGGCACATTCAATCAAATTTGAACTCAGATAAACTGTCTTTAATGAAATATAAAATAACTGACAAAGAAGATTGGAGTACAACTGTGAGTAGTAAAACCAAAGCAAATTGGTCAATGAGTATTCAATTCCTTTATTTAAATGCCTACAGAGAAAAAGGTAAACAAAAATACATTTGACAGTGAGCATGTCCAGTGGGAACATTTCCTTGTGTTTTACTTTATAGTGGCTAAACATTAAGTCAAGCCTTTAAGTTGAATTTAATGTATTAAAGCAATAACAATCAAGGCACAAGGCATTTCCTGGGAATTAATGACTGACTGGGAGGGTTGATGGGCCAATGTGAAGCTGAGGGCCATTAACCTTGGCTAGTCATTAATTTCCCTGAAAATTCCCTGTGCTGAAGTTGTTAATGCTTTTCATAATCTTCTTATCTGTCAAGTCTAAATATAAACATTTTTCTTCATGTCCAAGAAATTTTTTAAAATAATCCATAGGATGGAGCTACCAGCAGCTCCAGATGTCCCTTCCAACCCCAACCACACCGTGACTCTGGGAAAACAGAGAGTTTTGAGCACAGAAAAGATTTTCTCAGGAAATACTTATGAGTAAATACTGAATTTCCACCATTTTCTAAAGGCCCTGCATGGCAGCAAGCTCATGAAATCGGATCCTGAACTGTCTCATGGAGTATAAAACCAAAAAGGGCAGTTAAGATGCTTTATTCTGATGACATTAAGTTCCTTTGTACACGTCCCTTACCAGGTCATCTTTGTGCATTATTAGTTGTTATTAATAGAAATCACTGCTGTAATATCTCAGGGGCCTTGGAGAATGGCTTCCTTTTGTGTTGAGGGAGCAGAACAGACCCCAGACATTCCCATGGCATCCACAATCTCACTTCTCCTGCACTGCTTGGGACAATAAATAGATGATCCACAGCAACTCTGAGGAACAGAAATTGTGATGGCATTCTTTGTCTCGTTCTTTGTCTGGCTTTTGTTTTTTTTCCCTTGATGGTATTGATTTAACCTTTATGAAAATTAATCTCAGGAGAGGGACAGAGCCTGAAGATTTTAAGACTTGCAATTTGCAAGAGCAACTGCAAGCTCTTTCTCTGCCTGTGTTGTTTTTGTTTGGTTTGGTTTTGGTTTGTTTTTTTTTCTTTTCAGGATTTTTTTGTTGTGCTTTGTTTGGGGTTTTATTTGTGAAGGCTATTTTGAGTTTGTTTGTTTGGGTTTTCTTTTTTTTTTTCTGGACATTTTTTTCTTTTTTTTTTTGTGGATTAATTTTCTTACTTGATGAAAACGTTATTGGTTAGTGCCTCCTAACTTCACCAACCTGTTTTCAGGAGTCATTAATTTATCTTATAATTGGCAATAAAATCTTCCATCTCATACTGTAGCCTGCTTAAAAATCAGTCATTGCTAACAACAAATGAAAACTCAGCATGTGGAAGTGTTGAAAAAAGATACTGAACCATGTGTAGGGAATTTTATTCATCCTGATATTTTTGTGCACCTGTGAAGTAATTGGGGCATATGAGCCCATGATTAAATGTAGGCAGGAAAGTAAGTCCAACCCTGTATTAGACCTAGGAATGAAATTACTCACATGAAGAATAACCTCTGTATCAATAGATTTGAGATATACCCCTTCAGCATGGAGAAGTAAAGGAAAAAATCCATGACTGGCAAAGGGCCACTCCTCTTAAATCTGAAGTCCAGCTTGTGTTTAGGTAGCATTGCTATACATTCTTCCATAGCTCTGTCAATTTTCTTCACAGATGCAGCTCTCAAAGTAAGCAGAGAATTGGAATGCAACCCTGGCTCGACCAGAAGCAAAACAGGAGTTATCACCTCCCTCTGTGCCCTGTCCTGACTGTGAATAGCAGAAAGGAAGGGTGAAGAGGATCCTAAACCAAAGGTAATTCATTCAGCAGACTCTGGGGAAGCTGTGACCAGAGCCACAATCTGAACTTCGTGGCTGACTCTTCGTTCTTGAACAGGTTATGTTAAAACTTAAAACCCAGTAAATGAGGTTGAATTGACAGAGGGGAAAAGACAACTCAGAATATACTGTGTTGCCTCAAACAGTGGTAAATTACCCAGTAGGAAACTATAGAAAGCTGTATCAGTGCCTTTTCTTTTTGGCAAAACACCATAATATTTGACAAAACTGCTTCCACTAACTTAAACAATTGCAGGTGAGGAGACTCTATTTTATCATTTGAAATGCAGCCTAAGCTGCAAGAGTTCTACTAGATTGTCTAACTCAATGTTTTTTATTTATTCTTATCACTTAGGAGCATCAGATACTCATATCTTGGGAGGTGTCTCTTCAATAAGTGTTCAGTGCTCACACAAATGATAACACTGCATTGGAGTTAACTCAATTTCACAACCTGCGAGTTCAGAGTAGTATCATGGAAAGATCTTGGAGTTTATTTACATCAAATTGACCCATAATTAAATTTGGCACTTGCATATATAAAATTTGTGATTTCTCCAGTGCTTTCCCTCCAAGATGTTCTACAATTCTTCCTTAGGCAGTCAGACATCTGATTATCCTATTTATTGCTGTTATAAACCCCTCACTTTAGAAATGTATATATTGCATGGGTAGTTAGAGACAGAGCCCTTACAAATAAATTTTAAGAATATATTCTAAAGAGATACAAACTACTGGAAAATGAACAGTCCACATGTTGCAGTGTTATGAGCTGAAATGATTGTAGAGAGCAGAAAAAGGGGCACTGGAACTTTTCCTCCTATGCAGCTGTGTAGTGGTTGAAGAAGTGTAATCAGGCAGAAAGAGATGTTTGCAGAGAATTGCAGTTGCTGTGCTAGTTGAGGTGTTAGGCTGGATTGCACTCCATGATCTTGAAGGTCCCTTCCATCCCAGTGACTCTCTGTGATTCTCTGTGATTCTGTGTGACTCATTAGCGTGGCAGCTATTTGGTTAACCAATTAAGAAATTATATTGATTTACACAGCAGTTCTTAGAAATGCATGTCAGTTTTATTGCAAATGTTTTTAATAACCAGTGGTGTCTCTAAATAGGTTTGGTCCAGGGAAGTGGTTGCATTAGAAAACAGATTAATGAACGGCTTCAATGGTTGATGTGGACAAAAAGGAATATATTTCCCAGGGAGTTATGTGGTCATTGACATCTAATTTGTAGGCCCATATTAGTTACAATCTGTTTAAAAGCAGATGAAAATTTGTAATGATTTCCCAGTCCGTTGGAACAGAGCTATTCTATTTTAGATGAAAAATACTGGGTTTTTTGACCTATTAAATCTAAATGTAAACTACATTGCTTTTTGGCTTCTCCTTGAAGAAGGTTTCAGCAAACCAATGTATTCTTTAGTGGGGGGAAAGTGACTTGAGATCTACTGAAATCCACTTGGAGAAGAACATGACAAGGGTTTGGGCAGACCTGTGGTGAAGAACATCCTAAGAAATGAGACTGATTCTACTCTATGTGTTTAGTTAACAAGCAGCACTGATCATGAACCTGCTACAGAGATGGCAAGGGAAATACTTGAAAGCTCAGTAGATGAAGTAGGAGGGTTTCATTAAATGATTGTGTTTCCATGGAATTGACACTCAAGCCTTACTTTGCTCAAGCTAGATGGTTGCTGGCATTATCATATTCATTGAGTAGAGACCAGAAATAGTTGGTAACGAATAAACTGATGTGAAGGAAAATCTCATTTTCTTGTCCTGATGGTTGGATAGTTTTTAACTCCAAAACAAGGAGTTTGGAATGATTGTAACACCATCAAATTGAAACAGCCTATTGCCTTAAAATGCTGTCCAGGTTTTGTTAACATTTTATGACTGAACATAACTCTCAGCTACTCTTTTCCAAAGAAGGAGAAAAAGGCTCTTGATGATCCTATTATTAGAAGGATGATAATTTTACAGGGGAGGAAAGATGTAACGTGAGGAAATTGGTTGTTGTTATAGGCAACTCTTATTCATTCCCAATGATTTCAGCTAAAGCAGATTCTTCGAGGGAGAACTTGTTCTGGGGGAGCTGATCAGCTGCCTCCTGGATTTTTCTGGCTTGGCTGGAGACAGAGCCTTTGTAGTTCTGTTTGCTTAGATGTAGTGTGCAGGATTATAACATTTCCTTAGCCTTGCAGAAGTCTGGCCACACATCTCCCACTACCACCATGAGCAATTCCTTCCCACTGCCAGCTCATTTCCTTTGCTCTTCTGAATCCCATGTCAGGGCATTTAATCTCCTCTCCATCTCTGAAGTTCTCTGGTGTAAATTTCAGTGCTCACTGGCTAATGAATGTATCTAAGCTGATGTTAAAATTAAATAAATAGTTTTAAATAAACTGATTTTTTACTCTATTGCTCTTCCTGTTTTTGTCTCTGATGCCCATTGGGGAATGTTGAAGAGCTTTGACAGAAGTTGAAGATATTAAAATACCCTCACTGCTCTGTGCTGATGTTCAGTGTACATAGAAAATTGAGGCAAGAGGACTCCCTGAAATTAGGAGAACTTTCCAGCTGCTTGCACTACATTTTGCATAGTTCCTAAGGATTGTTTAACACAGATTTCTCATTAGCACACTATTCCTGCATACTAAATGTTTTATAGGGAATTTTTTTTTACTGCTATTACAGGCAATGGACGGTTTTCCTATAAGAAAATTGGTTCTTGATAAATGGGCTTATGAAATGGTTTTAACTCCTTCTTACTACTCAGAAACATCATGTGCCATCCTAACTCTGTCTTTGATTGTTTGCATTCATCTGTGAATATCAAAGAGCCCACACTGTCATTCTTCCTCAACCAGCTGTTGCCTTTATTATGCCAAATTTTGGTTTCCTTAGAGTAGACTGAAGTAATTCTTTTGATGATAAATGGATCAAAATTGGCTTCATCACCTCACTGACTCTTAGAAGGGATTTTGCTTGTATAGAAAACAAAACATATTTTCTCTGAAGTAGTTTCTATAAACTCCCTTGACACAAAGTGAAAGATCCCTGTGCCCACTGTTCAGATTTCCCTAGACAATTAACAAGGGTGTAGTCCAGCCTGGAAAGTTTAAGATTATGACCTGCATGTTCTTAGAGCTGTAAGCACACTTGGTAGCAACTAAAGCAAGAAACTAGACCAGAAAAATACTGGAGCAGAAGAGATTTCATCTGATCTGGTCTCAGATGGACAGGACAGGACATGGTGTGGAGGATTAGACCTGCAGACACAGGAGGGTTCTTAGCAAGTTCTGGTGGAAGGAAAGGGAGAGATGATTTACCAGCACATAAAATAAATGGATGGTGCACTGAGATGTATCAGTAGGAGTACTGAGTCACAGCTCATCATCTGGAAAACTGGAATCTTCAGTACTACAGCAACACATTAGTTGATGTATATATTTTGGGAATGAGGGGACAGTGATAAGTAATGCATTCTGGAGCATATTATAAGAGAACTGGGTTTTATCTTCTGGGTGTTTCCATCCTATAAGTTTTCCTGTCAGATTCGGGAGAACAATATTTCACTTGGCTTTCAGTTTGTCTCTGAATCATTGTTACAATGGAATTTATTCTTCCAAGCCTGAATTGCTGAAGAAAAAAAGGCAGATCTGTTTGGGAGGTGGGTGGTATAGAGGAGAGGAGGTGAAAGAAAGGGTCTGTGCATGACTGATCGAATTTTCTTCATCTCACACACTCAAGGCAAGTATGATAGTGTCTGATTAATAGTCATTATTAAGTGACCAAATGCTTATTTTCTTAGTTTGAAAATAAGAATTGAGAGAGCATTTCTTCTGTGATGGGCTAGATTTAACAGCAGTGTTGTGTAAGACCTGAAAGGAACAATGACTTCTTTTGCAGAGGGAACAGTCTGTGCGCTGCCCATGCTTCAGTGAAAAGACAAGAACTTGCTACAAGCATTGAATACATTTGTAGCAGTTATAGGAAAGACACCTGTTGACAAAACATTATGTTTATGAAGGGCTTAGTGGAAAATGAATTCTTCTGCTCTGGAGGCATGTCAATGTGGTTTCTATTGCTGAGGTACTGTTTGAACAGACACAGTCCTGGAAGTCATGGGCAGACCTCACTGTGGATAACTGTGGAATTTCATACGATATTCACCAGTTGGTGTCTCTTGGTATATTGATAGTTGCATTTAATCAAAATTTAGGTGAGGAGGTAAAACTGAAAAACTTAATTTTGCCTCATGTACCATAAGCTCAAAAGAAAGAGGATAAACACAATCTAGAGACAAAATAAATTTTATTACTTATCATCTGTAAAAGCTTGTTCTTCATGTTTAATAAACACCTTTTTAAGCAGAGCTTATTTTGGAATATAATCCCAATAGCTTTACACTGCAACAAGTTATGGCACAACCATTTTCTGTATTCACATTGTTTTCTAAATTATTGCACCAATGTGCCACAAGGTTGTTAGGTTTTGCAGGGAAAGACAAGGAATGTTTTCTTGGATGAAGTACATTAAAAAAACAATTTCTACATACCTGTATCAGTTCTTATCCTCAACTTTACTGGGTTAATTTATACTTTTTTTTAGTGTAAGCTTTGTTTGGTTTTGATATTTTTACATTAGGAATGGCTGCAGATATGATTAGATATAATTGCTGTTTATTAATCTAGTGGAATTAAACTGTACAAACTTTTCTCATATAAGTACCTGTGTATGTTGCTATCAAAATATGAGTGTTATATTTGCTACTTTTACATGTAAGAGTTCTGGTTTACTACTTATTAAATATTCAGGTAGTCTGGTGTCTCACTTATGAGATGTAAGAAGAGGAACTGAAAATAACCTTAATTCTGCAGAAGACTAGATGAAGAAAAGTGATTTTATTTTTGTAGCTTCCTTCTTAATATGTCTAGACTACAGGGTGGTACCACAGTTTGTAACATGACTATATGGATTTCTGGCTTACCTTGAAAAGGCTGCATCCCAAAATATTAGGATTAGAATAAAACATTTGGGAAAGGTAAAGATTGTCTTAAACAAAGTGGAATCTATTCCTGTGGGAAGAATGAATGCAGTATGTTTTTATTACACAAATTTGAAAATGGTATCAGTTGGTGTGATGTTGCACCAATGCACTCAACTCCTCCCAAGGCTCCTCTGCTGGGTTGTGCTAGGGCACACTTTCAATGCCAACATCACCCGTTTGAACAAAAAGATACAAACTCAAGAATTTCAATACATCATATGTTTCCAGGATGCAAATACTCGAGGCAAAAGACAGAAAATGAGAGAAGTGTTCATGAGGATGAGCTGTTCTTCCACCAGTGCGGGAGCTCAGACGGCATGTGCACAACCTCGAGCTGAGCTGCAGTTTTAGTTACAACACAGACGTTTTCCTAACACTTTCCTGCATTTACCTGCTGCTTTTCTCGAATTTTTTAAGCATCGCAACTCAAATTTTCAAGATCCTACCACCTCCCTCTATCTCTCACCGCCAGCTGTCAGAGACCCATCAACAACTGGGCTTCCAGCACGTTCCTGAGCGCGTCAATTATTTTGGAGCGGCCAAGACTCCTCGTTTGTTTGGGCGGCAGAGCGGGGAGGCACCCCGAGCTCCTCCAGCGCCTGGCAAACGCCTCCCCGCCGCGGGGGCGGCCGGCATCCCGGCCAGCATCCCGGGGGCTGCGGGCACAGGTGGGACGCGGCCCCGCTGTGGCAGCGCGGGAGCGTCACCGCCACCTCCTCCCTTCCTCCGCAGAGCCCCGAGCCCGCGGGGAGCCGCAGAGCCCCGCGCTGCCGGAGGCCGCTGCGGTGAGCGGGGCCGGAGCGGGGGCGGCTCCGGCGGGGCCGGGGCGCGGACAGGTGGGCGGCGGGCGGTGCGAGCGCGGCGGCGGCGGCGGTGGGGGCGGACCGGCCGTGCGCAGGCGGCTCCGGCGCGGATGCCGAGCCCCCCGCACGACAGCGGCGGCGGGAGCGGCGGGAGCCCCGGCCCCGCGATAAAAAGGGAAGGGAAGGGGCCGGAGGTGCGCGCTGCGGGTCCGCCCGGGCGCCGTGCGGCAGAACGTGCCTGGAGGGGCTGGGGGCAGGCTGAGCCGGCGGGGGAGCGGGAGGCTGTGCCCAGCCGTGAGCCGCCTCCCTCGCTCGCTCCCGCCCGCCCTCCCGCAGGAATCCCGGGCGGCGCGGCGGCACCCGGGACGCGCGGCTCCCCGGGGCTGCGCAGCGGCGGCAGCAGCGCGGAGAGGAGCGAGCGGGGGCCGCGCTGCCAGGAGGAGCCGCCGCCTCATCCTGCGGCACCGGCCCGGCCAGCGCAGGTGGGTGCGCAGCGCCCGCTCCCCGCCGCGGCCGGAGCGGTCACCGCTCGTCCCGGCGGAGCCACCGGAGCCCGTGTGCGGCTGGGGAGGCTCGGGGGTGAGGGGTCCCTGCGGTGGGGATGGCTCGGGGGCAGCGGGGCGGTGCCCGGCGCACCTGAGCGGCCGCAGCCCGGCTGGGATGGTGGCCGGGTCCCGAGGAAGCCTCTCCCGTCCGGGAGTGGCCGGCGCTGCTGGGGAGGCGAGAGGGTTACCTGGACGTGTGGGCAGCCTCGGCGGCGCTTGGGAATTTTATTTCTTTATTATATCATCTTCAGGTTTGTTTTTTGTTGGGTTTTCTTTTTTTCTAAGACCAATTTGTTCTTGGAAATCGCGCTTGATTTCGGTTTCTGTTCCATTCAGTGCGAGGTTTCTGGTGGCGGCTGCGGGCGTCGCCGCCGTAGGGCAGCGCAGGGTGCGGGTGCCCGGAGCCTCCTGAGTTTGTTCCTGCCCGCTCCCGACTCCGGAGCGTTTTCCCAGGGAGCATTCGGGCGCCCAGGGATGGTGAGCAGCTCTTAGCTGCAGGAAAGGAGAAGGCATGTGCGTGCAAAAGCCAGGTTTCCCCCAGAGCTTGTACTCCGAAACTTCGCTATTCGGTGAAACCCGTGTTCTGAGCAGCAGGAAGCTTTGGTTTTTCTAGGAAGGCGTGAATTTTCTGGTTTTTTCACATTTTCAGGGAAGGATTAACGTGAGGTCTCTGGGTATACTGTGTTTAGATCTTATTTTGTTGTAAGTTGTTATCTCTGGCATATTGCTCAAAGTGCAGTAAGCCTGGAATAAATTGAATGGTTTTCATTGTAATAAAAAGTTGAAGATCACTGTTATTTCTATGAGATAATCTTTCGAATACTAGCAAGTTTTATTTGCATACATTTCCTTATAACCTATATAAGGTAACTAAGCTGAGCATGGATATTATGTTCATATATATGTTCATTTTTCAGATGGAAGAACAAATCTAATTAGGTTTTTTTGTATTTACCAAGTAATTAAGTGCAGATTTTTTTGCATTGCCACTTCAGAAGTCATTTTGCTCTGTCAAGGTTACGATGTGTCCACCAAGCAATGAGGATAAAATAAAAATCTGCAGAGAGTCCAAGAGTTTTAAATGTCCTCTTGGTTTAAAATTAACTGGGATTGTGTGGTGGTAATTATTCTATCTTTTTTCTTCAAATGTATTGAAGAGAAAAATGTAAATAACTTGGTTTGAATATTGAAATGCATCTTTTGTAAAAGGGGAAGCTTTAGAATGTTTGTCTAGAAAAACAAGTGAGCTGAAACATTGTGCTAATAGGATTTGCAGCATAAAATATTGCTAATTTCTCTTGTATGACTACAGGTGGCAGTGTAGAAGCCAAGAACAAAAATTGGCAGAAATTGTGTTCTGTGTACGAGACTATGAAGAGTGTACTCATGACTAAGCACAGGAACCTGGAAAACCACAGGTATGTGAAGTGATTCATACAGCTGCCTAGGGTGCTCCTGGTATTTACTGTATTCTGATATTCCTGGCTCAATAAGTATTTTTGGACCAATTATCACTTAATGTGTTCACAGTAAGAGCCTAATCAAAATGTCATGGAAAAATCTATATTGGACTACTAAAAGGAGAAAAAATACTTTGAAGGCAGTATGGAAGGAGAGGTGGGGTTTTCCTACTTTTTGTGGTTTATTGTAACTATTGAGAATTGGAACACTAAGTAGCCTGAAGTTGGATTTTTTTATCCTTTTAAATAAATACATTTTATATTGATAAACCTAGCAGCAGTTACAGGCCTGGATATCCTTGAAAACTTTAGATGATAGAGACAAGTTTGCATGTCTGGGTGTTTTGGATGTATTATCAGTAAAGTTTTTAATGAGCATTGAAGAACTGAAAGTGTGAGGAAAATTGCAGTATTAAGAAGATGTAGTTAAGCATTACATGTAATTTCAAATAAGTGTCCAGAGGAGATATGTATACCTTGTTAAGGGTTAATTCTTGTAAAATTAAAAAAAAAAAGGCAACACTGTTTTCAATTAAGAAATAAAAGTAAAAATAAGCAGTGTGTAATAAGAGCTCAAGATTAGGTCTCCTATTTCAAAGCACAGGGAAATACTAGATTATTTTAATAATTATTTGGTCATTAATTAGCAACATTAGAGTAAGGCAAAGCTTTTCTTGCATGTTTACCTTGGTGTGCACAGCCTGTGGAAATCAGTCCATGGGTCTGCATTCCTGGGAAGCCATGGAGGATGAGACAAACTCAAAGCTGGGGCTTGAAGATTTTTTAGAACTGATGAGTGGGAAGTTATCCTGGTAAGAAGCGTCAAAGTGGAATTATCACTGTGATCATGGATTATTTATAGTCTTGCACTTCCTTCTCTGGTCTGGGGGAGCAGTTTGCCTAAACCTTCCAGCTGCTCCTGAGAGAATGTGGCTCTACTGCAAATTCCCATGGATGACCAAGCCACCTTGTGTCAGCCCCTCTGCAGGAGCTGGCCCTGGGCATGGTTTGAGTTATGCCCAGTTGCAAAGGAACCTGCAAAGAGAATGATTTATTTTGCTGTAAAAATGAGTCAAGGTTCTGCACCCCATAGGTGCAATCAACCAGCTGTCACCACTAAACTGTTAAATTATACTGACTTGGCATTTTGAGATTATGGAATCCAAGTAGAAATTATTAATTATTTCCACCCAGTGCTTAAAGTAGTGACCAGGAAACCATAGTCCAGGTCTGGCTTTGTGGGCACTCAAGCCCTGAAATTGTAAAATCTCTGTAGAAAAGCTGAGTCTCTGTTGGGGAATAGTAAGACCCTGATCTCTGGTTTTGGGTACATTATAATGCTTTCAAAATACTGTGTGCCTTGGATGGAATACCCTGCAAAGCTTTCAAAGTTCTTCAATTACAAATGAAAATGTGACTAAATCTAGGTCTTCAGGCTGGTGTGCAGAAGAGAGCTCTTCTAAGCATCTGGCTGTCATGTTTGTCTTGTCAGCTGTTACTTCTGAGTGAGCACCCACACTGACTTCCATATAAGCCAGTAGTTCTTTTATTATTATATGTTATTGAGCAGCAGTGTTTGAATATCCATCAAAAACTCACATTAATATCTCTGATAAAATCAGTTGAACTGTTTATGTAGTACAGGTCAGCATATGCTTATGGCTTTGTTGAACATTGTTCAGTTCATTAGCTTGTGCTAACACATTTAGAAGAGAAAATAAAAATGTCATTTGTCATTGGCACAAAATTTTAATGGGGTCTTCCATTACATCAAGTGCTGAAAATATTTAAAAAAAAATGGTAACTAAGCAGTGTGATGCTCAAGAGTTCAATTTACAGACACTTCTCTGTGCTAATTATGAAGTATTGACATAAATGAATGAAATCACTTGTTAAAGTGCCTTTTGCAGTGTATGGCAGTTATGTGTTCACAAGATGATTCATAACATTCAGCAATTTGTGATGAATTTCCCTGCCATTACAGGAGATTACTAAGTGTCTGATGTATTTGCACTACAGTGGGTTACTTTAAATTAGATTTGATGGTGGAAAGGGAACTAGAACCATTTTCTAGCAACTGAAAAATCAGGGCTGTTTTGTGAATCAGTATTGAATTTTTCTGTACTGTATGGCACAATTTACCCCTTACAATAAAATGCAAATGTTTGAGCATCTTGCCTATAAATACAGCAGTGACAGCGTGTGTGTGTGGAAGCTCTCAAGACTTCTTTTGTGTCGAAAGCTGTGTACATCAGAGCCAACAAAATGCAGCAGACTTGGTGTAATTGAAAGTAGAATTCATAGTAAGAAATCTAAATTTGGAATCTAAACACGTGAGGCCCCACTTTGAATCAGCAAGTCTTGCTTATGTAGAATACTCTTTGATTTGGTGAAGGGTGTGTTTGTAAGTTCAGCTCCCCTCAACAGTGCAGAAGAGGCTGCATCTTAAAAACAAAACAAAACAAAGCAAAAAAACCCAGTTCTGTGCTTCTGTTTTGAACTCAGACTTGTAGCTGGTTATATTCTGTTGTCTTAGGGAAGCAGTGTTTAAGGGCTTGCACAATCAGTCCTTTCATGCTATCATAAAGTGGCTGTGATCTGTTAGATTATAAAGCATGATTGCCCAGCAGTGGTGGGAAATGTCTGTTAATGATACCAGAGTGTTACACGAGAAAAATTAAACTTTCTTACTCTTTACTTTCATAGGATTGTCTTGAAAATGTTTTGTGGGAGCCTGAGGAATGGATTAAAGATGCTGAATGGAAGGCAGAGAAGTTATTAACATTTCACAAAATAAATAAATACTTTAAACTTTCACGAGCACCAACCAGTCCAGTACTAAAGATGGATTTTTAGAAAATAACTAGAATAGTTTGAGATTTTTAGAAAACCAATGTCTTCCAGGAGGATGAGGACAGTCTGAATCAAAGTCTCTGGAGGGAGAGTCACAAAGTGAAAATTTCAATGGAATTCAATGAGAATAAGCCTAAAACACAAGGAATGTGTCTGAGGCAATTCAGCCTAAACCTTTTGGCTTCTCAGTCTAGAGACTGATATCAGATCTCCAGTTAGGAAAAAAAAAACAAAACCAAAACATAAAAAGAAACATTTACTTGCCCCCAACAGTATTGAAGCAGCTGTTAAACCAAAGGGATAGTTCTGACCCTGCAAGATGCTCATTGCAGATTAATGCAACTGAACTCTTGTGAAAGTCAGAGCATGCAAAATGTAAGGAAAATATTCTCAATTAGCAAATGTGTAAAGCAAACCTCCAGGCAGGTATTCCCACCTCTGTCTCCAGGGAGGCTGCTACTGGAGCTGTAATGCAGTGGGACCTCAATCCTGCAAAGGAGAAATGACCCTGAAATTACATCCAAAAAACCTCTTCCTGTAGATGAGACCTTGCTGCCAGGTGATGGCCGAGCATCCTTTTGCTCTGAGAATTCCATTGCATGGTGTTGGTTCCAGGTGATGCAGAGACATCTCCTGCTGTAACCAGTGCTGGAAGGGAGCATTTGGTGACCTTCCAACCACATGCCAAAGTGGCACACAGCAAAAGGACTCTAGGCTGTCTTCTCATGGTGGAGAAGTGCTGGGTACATAAAGGCTCCCAAAAGAGTGCTGGAAGCAGCACATGAGGTGCTGGAAAAAAGGTGAAGAATAAAGAGCTGTGCAGCATCAGTCTGCAGTGTAATCCAATGTTCTCCATGAGGGAAACCAGGAAAGACTCACAGGTCAAGGTGACACTGGCTGTGGCTGAAGTGTGTGGGGCAGAAGTTGATGAAGGGCATCTAGAGAGCAGTCAAGGACTGCTGGAAAAATTAGGTCCCATTTAGACAGGAGCACAGAAGGAGAGGCAGGCAGACCAAAATGGAAGTGTTTCTATGCAAATGTTGGAAGAGTGGAATGTGAAATGGAGGGGTTGATGACTTAGTTCTGCAGTGAGCTATTGGCAGTCCACATCTGCCATGGAGAAGGTATCAAGCAGGACACTGATTAGGGCTCCTGTGGACAGCCTGATAAGAGGAACTGTCAAGAGAATAAAATGCTTGCAGTCATTCTGGAGAGTCTCAGAAAAAAAAAAGCATATTTCCTAGAAACTGCTTCTCTGACTCCTTAAAAAAGTTTTGAGGGATATTTAGCATGGTTGAGCAAGACGTAAGGAACAGAAAGATACTTTGCAAAAACTTGTTCAAAAATTTTAAAAAGGTGAAGTTCATGCAAAATAAACATGAATTTTACAGTAAAACAAGTTGAAGCCTGATATGTGATTTGTAAAAGGCAGAGAAACTTGTCATAAGTTCTTTCAAAACAATCAGAAATGCGATGGCCAATGGTCCAACAGATAACTAAACTCTAAAAAGCTCAAAGTGTATTGCACCTGTAGCTAAAGGCATATGAGATAGCAATGTTCACAGTAGCAGTGAAGCTGAGGGTGCCAAAGGTGATGCCAGTCTTTAAAAAGGCTTCCAGCAAACCTGTGGGAAAGAACAGGACAAGTTTGACTGGCATTCATAGCAGCCAGTTTTCTGGTAAATACCATGGAGAAGAAAACTGAAGCCTTCGTGGACAGTTTGATGTACCAGGAAGAGTCAGAACAGTCTCTCAGGTCTGGTGGAGTTCTTTGAAGGCACTGCTGAGGTTGTGAGTAGGTGTGATTTAGCTGATGCACTACACTGGGGTTTCAGGGAGTCTTGTGAGAACGACTCACCAAAGGTGCTGAGCAAAATGAAACTGCTCTGACATAAGAGGATTTTTTTTTTTTTTGTCCTAGACTGCTGGCCAAAAGATGAATAAATGTCCTGTTTAACAGAAGGGATGGATAGAGTTACTCATGGATCTGTGCTAAGTTTAACACCAGCATGCACTGGTGATCTGGAAGGGAGAGTGCAGAATGATTCTAAGTTAATGAGAGCAGCATAAATGAAAGCCAATTATGAAGAACCCAAGTGGGAACTTGTCATGCTTGGTAACTGGGGCTGAAGCTTGCTGCTGGTGCTATGAATTAATGCATGTGGAGGAGAACAATCCTGCCATTGTTGAGGTTTTTAGCATGGAAGGAAGTGATGTTGTAGAGAGTTTATCATGCCAAATCCAAGCATTGATCAAGTGTTTGGGATTGGTCAAAAAAAAAAAGAAAAATTAGGAAAAAATGGCTCATAGAGCAGAAGTCTGCTATGCCAGTTTGTAAACTGCCTGTGCTTTTTTCTTGACCTCAGAGTGCTCTTCTGAGCCCTGGATTTAAAGGAAGAATGAGGGAAAAAAAAGGGGAGATAACAGAACTAGAAATGGGTGGCAGTGATGACAAAGAGCAGTTAAATAGATTGAGAACCTTCAGCCTGCCAAAGAAACAGCAAAAGATGAAAGTGATAAAAATCTATATAGGAGTGTAATGGAAAAAAAAAAAAAGAACAGGGAATGTTCATTAAGCATCTCTTGTACTACAAGACCCAGAGGGGATCAAATAAAATTATCAGGTGACAGATTCAGAACAAGTAAGAGGTGGTATTTTTTTCATAGTGCATAGTTTAGCTGTGAGCCACTGCACATACTGCTGGATTATCTGGGTGTGGACTCAGTGCAAAAGCACCAACTCTTGCTTAGAAGAACACAAAGCCCAGTCCCTGGAGGCTGCAGAGGGATCCCAAAGTCCATCCCTGCAAGCTTTTCCTTTCCTGGTGCTCTTCCCAGACCTCTGCTCTCAGCCTTTGCTAAAGACACAATGTGAGGACAGATGTATCTTTGGCCTGACTGAATGTGGTTATTACTATGTAAAACAAAGAAAAATTGCAGTCCCATACAGAAAATGCTGACCAAACACCTCTCCAGATGCATAACAGAAATATCGGTGAGGAAAACCTGTTGAGAGGGACAGATTTTTTCTTTTTCTTGGGCCTGATGGCTTCCCAAAGCAAAAAAAGTTCAAATTTCTTTGAAGAATGTATAGCTTAGTAGAGGTATAGTAAAGACTGGTACATTCTTTTTAGTGCTGTGGTTTAGTTGATATGGTGATGATTGGCCCAAGGTTGGACTCTCTGACCTTGGAGATCTTTTTCAGCCTTTCTGATTGTGTGATATGTGGAGTTTAATGCCCATACAAGAGAGTTAAGATTCTTAGTTCTGAAATATCAGCATTCAGCTTTACTTCTGTCCTTGTTCAAAGTAAGTTGGCCACTTGTTATCCCTTGCAGTTTATCTTCAGATGGACTGAATTAAAAACCTATATGCAAAAATAAATTGGAGAATTTTGGTTCAGGATAAAATGCTTATCAATACAATAAAATGAAAAATGCAGGTTTTGAACATGGAAGATGAAATCTCTTTTCCTGTAAAAATGGTGAAGTTACACCTAGGTTTGTTCCTTATCCAAATGTAGAAGGACTAAAGCTATGTTAGATTGAACTGAGTAAGAACTTGGAGAGAATAGGTTGTTCAGATAAATAGAATAGGTTGTTCAGAATAAACAACTTGACCATTAGACATAAGAATGGCATTTAAATATTAAAAGTATTTAGAAGTTATGAAGCCAGGCTTGTGTAGCCTTCCAACCCAGTAATAAATGAAACCAAAGAAGAGTCTCCCAGTGGTAGATCTTGGTGTGAACACAACAAAATCACAAATACTGTGCTGCACCTTACAAGGGGTCACAGGAGTGGACGGTGCAGGGAACACAAGGGTTAATCTAACCCAGGAATATTTGTCTCCTTGGGTTCCTGGGGTTGGTACAATAATTCAGCTTCCCCAGTGGGTGATGAGGAGCACCCCAAGCTGGTTTCTGCTCTGAATTACCTGCTGGAGGAGGTTTTGTCTGTCCACACTGACTGACAAGGGAAACAAAGCAGACTGGCCTCCCTCAGTCAGAGCTGGCCTTTGAATATATCCATTCTATATGTTACTGTCAGATCTGATTTTTCTGGAGGTTTTTGTAGGTCCCTTTTTTTTCCCTCAGTGATACTAAGATAAAAATACATGAAAAGACAATACCAGCTAAACCCATTTTTAAGAGTTTCATGGAGAAGTGTCTGTTTCCTACTAAAGTTCAGATTGTCCCACAAAGTTTTCCATAGTTACCTATTGAGCTGAGAGCCATATTAAAACATGAGATTAAAATATTCTTTTATTTAAAGAAAAAAAAAGTAAAACCAGAGATTTTTCTGAGATAAAATGAATCGTGCAAAAAGATTATATGGAGTTTTTGTAAATTACCAAATTAAGGCAGTAGAGTCTGTTTGAAAGAAAGGGTTAATTATTTACCTAATTATTTGTCACCTAAGACACTCATCTTTCTCAAAGATGGGAGAAGAATCAGTCTTGTCATTAGCTCAGTTATTTTGATGATTCCCTTGAATGTTCTTCAATTTTCCTATTTGTTCAACAATAGCAGAACAGACTTAGAGTAATTTCTTGGTTTTAATTTTCTATATTGGAATGTTATACTAAAGGAAAGAAAAAATATAGGAAAAATCTTGGTTTTCTCTTTATCCAGTAATTAATATAGTGAGGTAATGAAGCTGAACCACTGGCAGTCAGACACTGAAGGAGATTTGGGTCAGCACAGATAACAGCAAGGTTTGATTGTTCTGTAAAAAGAATTTGTTACCAGGCACTGTGGAGCTGAACTTCACCAGTAACATGGTCAGAGGGTTAGACTTTCATATCTATTTAAAATCATGCTTTAAACTGCAGTGTGTGGTCTTAAGTGGTTAAAGGGATGCACCAGCCATAGCATATTTCCCAAGCAATTATTTATTCCAGTGTTATCTTAGAAAGTGGACACTGCTCTATGTTTTTGTTTTTCTTTTTAATTGAGTGGAATCAGTTATTTGGAAACGATTTCAGTTATATTTTTCTAATACAAGATCCTCTGAGAAAGCAGGTTGTTTATTTCAGTATTATAAACCTTGTGCATACATACCTTTTTTTTATTTTCCTTTTTGTTATCAACCACACTTGTATTTTTCATTTTTTGGGGGGAGAGTGTCAGGCACTGTAATTTTTCTGTGTTGCCTTACAAATAGTTGATTGTACTTGTTAGTTTTTATCTGGATAGTTCTTAGTGTTCCTGATAATTAAGGTGGTTGTGCACTATATAATGAAAATAATAATAATTCTGAAGTCAAAATGAAAGTCACATGCTTCCTTTGATTCAGGTTTTGGTTGTATGGAGTCTGTGTTGCTCACAAAGAAAGTTGTAAACTCTTATGAAACTTTTGATAAAATGGAAGCCAGGGCCCAAAGCAAATCAGAAATTGCTTATCAGGTCTCTCTTGAGCCAGTGGTGAGGCACAGACACACTTCTGACATCACCTCCCACAGCCTTGCATCCTGCTGCCTCCTGAGAATGCACAGAAATTCCAAGTCCTCTAATTTCAGACCCTGAAACCATTGCTAATTTGCTTTTTCAACTTTTAGATATGCCTTCTTCTCTCGTTTTATTTTTCTGTTTGCTTTTTTCTTTGCATCACAGCAGTTTTACCTTTAATCATCAAATTTACAGGTGGAGGGTTTTTTTTAATTTTGATCCATTTTGGTGCTTCCTGACACATGTAAACATAATCTCTGTGGCTGCTTTACCCCATGCACAATAATTTCTAATTGGAATGTATATTTAACAGCATATCAAACACATAGACATAATAATGCTCTCTCCATTGTCCCAGATTGGGTTATTTTATGAAGTTTGAAGAAGTTTTTTTGTTTGTTCAGTCAGAGCAAGCTGGGCTACCCTTAGTGGTGGTGTGCTGTGTCAGCTTGCTGGTGGCAAATGCCTTGAGAGGGTTACTCAATTTGATATATATTTCCTCACCAGGTAAACATTCATATTATTCTTTACAGAGACCAGCCAAGAACTGATAACTTTTTAAACTCTATTTTCTCAAATGCTTTCCCATGCAGCTATTTGCCTGTTAAAATTTTCAGTTTGTAAAGGTGTAAGATTTTGCTCTGTTTGTAAATTTGTAAGAATTTGGTGAAGATGCTTTTGAGCAGGGAGGTTCTGCTGGATGGTTTGTGGAATTTCAAGGAGCTGCAGCATCCAGACACAGCAGCTGCTCTGGAGTGGTGTTTCCTCATCCTTCTTCACCAAGGATGATTTTCTTAATTTTAACTCTCAAAGAAAAGGAAGGCTGGGGGACCTTAATGCTTTCTAGAACCCCCTGAAAGGAGGCTGTAGCCAGGTGGGGTTGGTCTCTTCTCCCAGGTAACAGTGACTAGACAAGAAGAAATGGCCTCAAATTGCATTAGGGGAGGTTTAGATTGGATATCAGGAAAAAAATGTTGTGAAAAGAGTGATCAGACCCTGGAACAGCTGAACAGCTGCCCAGGGAAGTGGTGGAGTCACTGTCCCTGCAGATATTTGAGACACAGGGGACATATTTGAGTGGTGGATTGGCAGTGCTGGGTTAATGGTTGTATTTGATAGCCTTAAAGGGTTTTCCAGCCTAAACAATTCTATGATTCTATTAATTTCTTGCAAAAATACCTTGGGACTCTTTTATTTAACAAAGGCTGTGGAAAGAAACATTTCCCTCCCCGCAACCCTGCTCCTCTGTAAACAGACCTAGAAATCCCAGCCTAAAATAGAATTGCTTTGTATTCCTGAGGCTGGGGAATGGAGGAGAGTGGAAGTAGTGCTTGTAATGACTTCTGAAACCTTTAAAAGGTAGCAGTCCTTCCAAGAAGTCTCCTATAGATCCTTTGATTCAGCAAAACCTAGAAAACACATAAGAGTTTGAAGCCAGTGGATTACTCAATTAAATAGATTGCTGATTTATGACTGGTTCAACAATTACTTCAGGTTTTATTTCATTTTAATGATTCAAGATAGAAGAAAGTTCTGTCCCACAGAAATTTCCTTGTGTTTTATGTCTCATTAATTAATATCTTGGAACATAGTGAGGAGGTGACAAACCTATGGATGATATAAAGCTGAAAGATGGAGAATTCTTAGGTAGTTAGAATTAAATCAAACTTACCTGTGAGGTTTTGGGGGAGCAGTATGGTATAAAAAATGAAGTTTTAGAAACATTTGTAGCTGTTCTAAAAAGCACAGACATTAAGTAACTTAGTGAGCAGTGGCACTCAGGCCAGAATTTTGTAATTAGCAGTAAGAGTTGAAATTGTTCAGTGGAAAAGAGGAATGTGTAGATTTCATGTACATCAGGCTCTTCACATTTAGTGCAGTCAGAGCTTAGGACAAAAATTTATCAAAAGGTTTAGGGAATAAAGAACCAAACAACAAGGCCAGGCAAAAGGTGTAATGGCTGAATAACTAAGCAGGTCTTATTTTAAAAGTCCATTTAAAAAATCATTTTGTCAAATGTCTTCTGACATGACTCCAGTTTTACATCTGAATTTTGACTGCTACCTGCTTGCTGAAGATAATTTTACAATTATTCCTCAGTGGTCATGTGTTCAAAATATGTCCATCTAATTTCCCACATTTGAACTGGGGAATATTTTACTCTGAAAATGTTATAGATCTTCAACTCTTACATTTGGTATTTTATGCATAAGTGTGTCTGAAGACAAAAAGTTTCATCTTTTAGACCAAATGTTTCTGAAATAGCACAGGACTTTCCTTGAGTGGCAGCTGTGTGTTTTCTTGGTTATATGGGGAAAGAAATACTTCTGCCTTCTCGTTAAAGTTCATAGATGGTTTTGTTGCCTGCTCTAATTGTCTCAAATGTTCTTTTACTTTTGCCATCTCCACGCTGTTTCAGTCTGAGACCCTTATGAAGAAGCTCCTCTTGTTTTACAGGCTGACTGCAGTTACCTTTTAGTCACTTGGGTTTTCCACCAGCTCTGCTGGTAAAGACATGTGGCCACATGGCACCCTGAAGATCTAGCACATTTTTCTCTCCCAAGGCAGTCACTTTACTGTGATTTTTTTCTCTCTAAACCTTTTTTTTTTACACTGAATGTTAATCTCTCTCGAGCTGGTCTCACTGAAATGTTCTTCATTATCACCCTTTTCCTCCCACTCTGATAAATCCATTTTATGCTCCAGCTTTGTCAGGCAAGGCTTCCCCTCCCTCTGCCCCTCTTTTAGGCAGCATTATTTTCTGCTGGTCTGTTGGCTTTAGGGCATCAGCTTTGACACCTTGGGGCGTTCACAAAGGCTGTCCTCAGTCTAGAGGGAGCACTGACTGGGTTTCCTCCCTGGCTGTGGAAAATGATTGGGGTTTCCAGGGCAATTCTGAATTTCCAAGTTGGGGATTTTTTTCTCATTTGCCCTCCAGAGAAGGCCACAGACTCCTCCAGCTGCTGCAGGGCTGTTTGATGGCCACTGGTGAGGAGCTGGATCTCCCTGCCCAAGGTAGCTCAGTGCATCTGGAAAGGAAAAATAAGATGAATTATTGGGAATTACACCTTTTTGTTATGTTACAGGGTCTGGGTTGGCTTGAGCTGTGTACACCTGATATAAAATGTAGCCTACAAGTGTTTCAGTGCTTGGGTTTTTGTGTTTCCACTTTTAATGGCTGTTGGAAAGTGCAGAATCCAAACAACTTAGCTGGAGTTTTCTCAGGGTGCCTCTCATTTAGTTGAGCTGCAAATAATTGGTGGCTGGTATCATTTGCTTCATAATATAGTCATTAATTTTCATCACAGTTCTGTAGAACTTGTCCTGTTCTGCCATATAGAAAACTGTGCTTTTTATCTTGCCTGAATTGAGGAGATTTTTTGAAGCTGATACATGGTTAAAATATTACGTGGTGCTTTTACAAAGTTGTCACTAATGAATTAATTACAACTCAAGAATTTCAGTTCTTGTAGTATGTCTCTATTTCTGCTCTTGCTCTGGAAAAAATGAGACTTCTATGGAGACAAAGCTGGCTTTGAGACCTTGGAGGCCTACTCCTCATCCCTTTGAGTGGTTCCAGACTGTCTTAAATCAAAAATTAATGTTTGCTACTGAGGATATCCATGATGCTTCACAATGCATGGATTTTGGGACATTTAGAAGTAAATGGCATCTCTGGTCTCAGGCAGCTTTTTGTAGAATAAGACACTAGAAAACATACAAAGCCTTTCCTGTGTATTCTTTTGCTCTCTCTTAATTAATTGTTCTCTCTTTCTTATCATATTCATTGTCTAATCTTATTAAGAAAGATTCCCTCAATTGCCTAAGTTGTGTATTTTAAAGTTAAATTCCAAACTCAAATTTGTAATATTCACCTGTCCCTCATGTAATTCAGGTAGAAACCCATTGATGAAACCTGAATGATTGATTAACTTAATTGTATTTCTCAGTTTTTAATGTGAATGGGTTTAATATTTGCCCTTCTTGACCTTGCACTTCCTTTAGATATTTTTTTGCTGCCACATTTCTACATGTATTTTCATTTTCTTTTTTTTAATATTTTCATTTTCTACACCTGCTGGGAGGGGATTGAGGATGACAAAAGGATGTGAAGATGTGCAAAGAACCATGGCCTTGAGAGACATAGAATTAAATGGTTTATTTGATGTTAATAACTTGCTTAATGCTATACCTAAAACCTACATTTGGAAGAAGAATGTGGGGAATTCCTTTAAAAAGGGGCACAAAAGCAGGAAAGAAAGTTAGCAGACAGTGATTAATTGCTTTATTGCAGAAGGGGGGCTGTTGGTATCTCCTCTTGGTCTGAAATGAGTTGCTTTAATTTGAGAAGGTGGAGACTGGCAGAAGACTTTCCTGTCTTACTAAGTTGTGACATCAGGAAATAACTAAAATTACCACGGGGAGTTTACCTAACTAACCACAGCCTTTTACTGATATGTTAACTTTGTCCTCACATACAAATTTTGAAGTAAAAATGCCAGTACTTGGTGTGTCACTGATGGGAAGTAAAAGGCATTATTTTGATCATAATTGGTAGGAGGTGAGACTGACATTCGGATGAATTTTCCCCAATTAGAGAATGAGCAGAAAATATTTCATGGAAATTAAATTATTTCTTTAAAATTCTGTCAAGCTGACTTGGCATTTGTAAATGCTTGTGCTTTCCCCACTCGTAATGCTTACTGTCTGAAAGTGGTTTTATTTAAATAAGAACCACATTATTTGTTTAAAGCATTAAATATTTTCTTTAGATTTCAGTCTTCAGCTTTAGCACAGCCCTCAGAATTTTGTTTTCAAGGCCAGAAAGATCCTCATGCTGTCTTTTAAAACATCCCGCATGCCAAAGGACACAGAAATATATTCTGCAATGATTCTGCTGTGTTCAGTATCTTGCAAAAACTGAAGGGGATGACAGAGAATCCATCACTTAGCCTGGTACTCTGTTCAAGCAAATTATCCTCACTGATAATTTACACAGACTTAAATCCTCAAGTCTCACTTGAAGACACTTTGGTTTTATCCCTTAAATCACCTGGGGTTTCTTCTATTTCTTCTCCACTTTTATTTAGCACCTCCTGCATGCAGTTCCAATGCCTGTGCATTCCAGTATTGATCTCGCCATGCAGAGAAAGAGCAAGATTGGTGAGCTGGTGTCTGTTGGGTTTCTGAGGACTGCCCTAATCCTTCTTTTCCACAGCCCTGCCTGCCAGGCACGTGCTGGGTGATTTGTTCAGTGATCCTGCATCAGTCCAGGCTGTGGTCCCAGGTTTCAGACACACGCCAGCTTTGTGTGCTCTCAGAGCAGTATGGCCATGAATTAGCATGAGAGTTTACCTTCATTGTGTGTAATTGGTGTCTGCAGATGGGATTTTGGGGAAATACCAGGCCTAACTGCAGATAAATCTGCTTATATTGGGTGTCTGAGTCTTGTAACACTACTGTAGGCCTGATTCTACTGTGTGGGTCTTAAGAGTGAAAAAACAGTCCTAAATTGTGTCTTCTATATCTCCTTGCATTTTGTAATTATTTGAAAATGAGTCATGTACATGTATGCTGGCTTATCATTATGCTTTGCAATTAAGTCAAACTGTACTTTCCTCTTACGTAGGGAAAAACTAGAAAAATTTTACTTTTTTTTTTTCAACAAACTCTAAGACCTCTTGGGAACTCCCCTGTTTCCAGCTTGCCCTTCTGCAATCTGTTTCTGCCTTTCTGACAAGTTAGATTTTAATTTCTTGGCAGATCTTTCTGAAACCTGCATCTGGTAGTTTGTAGCTAAAGACAGGCAGACTAAACCAGGCTTTCCAAAGCTGCTCCTCTTGCATAAACAGTCTGGTGTGACCCTGTGGCTCAGTGTCATGGATGGTGGCAGTGGCAGGCAAATAGGTCCTGGGGATTCTGTGCAATGTCCTTGAAGTGGTGGCAGATCTGCCTGAGAAATTTGGGAGGGGAGATGCAAGCAGCATTTCTTTCCTGACAGTGAACTGAAATGTTGGCTTTTCCATGAATAAAGTTGGAGCTATTGATCTGTTTGGGGCAGCTGACAAGTGAAGATCATCACAGAGCTGTTCAGCTGCCTTCACACGAGCCTTTTTGTCCATTTATGTGTTTCAGTAATGGTCAGCTTTGCCAGCCACCAGGAATTCTTGGTGTGTGGTGGTTCCCTGAAACAAGGTGAGCTACCAGGAAAAACACTGTAGAGCTTCAGCCTGAAGACTTTTTTCAAAACATACTCTCTATTCCTGCCCAATATAAACTAGACTTGGCTGCTGAAATCCATATGTGGTCTGACCCAAAGGTCTCTTCAGTGCAGACCCTGGGCATGGAAGTACCACCCTGCTACCTGCTGCTGTTTTCCCTCTGTTGTCACTCTCTGTATTTCTCCTCTGGAAACACTGTGGCTGCACATGGCTTGTCACCACCAGCATAGTTCAGTTTGTGTGGGTCCCTTCCTTATCTAAGTTGTTGCTGGGGGATAAGTGAGGCTGCTTATGAGTGGAGTGAATTATCCAGGCAGTAATTACCCATTCTTGGCCATTGACTTCCCATCCCAGAGGGCAGGTGAGGATTCAGACTGTGTTGTGTTGTGACCGTGTTCACAGGGGTTTTTGGATGAGGGAAGAGACTCCATGTTTCAGAAGACTTGATTTATTATTTTATGATATATATTATATTAAAACTATACTAAAAGAATAGAAGAAAGGATTTAATCAGAAGACTAGCTAAGAATAGAATAGGAAAGAATGATAACAAAGGTTTGTGGCTTGGACAGACAGTCTGAGCCAGCTGAGTGTGATTGGCCATTAATTAGAAGCAACCACGAGACCAATCACAGATGCACCTGTTGCATTCCACAGCAGCAGATAATCATTGTTTACATTTTGTTCCTGAGGCCTCTCAGCTTCTCAGGAGAAAAAATCCTAAGGAAAGGATTTTTCATAAAAGATGTCTGCGACATTGTGTAACATAAGTTCAGAAAGTCTGAGAAAGCATCCAGGATTTGCACTGGCTGTGTTGTTCTTGTGGGAATTTGTGCTGCTGGGATGTGCAGAGCCCTCAGTGCAAATGGAGGGTGTTGTACATCTCACAAGATGTTCATGAGGCTGAGAAGGGAGGTATAACCTCGTGGTGTTTGGTATCTTTTTGGGTGTGGAGCTTTGAGGAGCTCGAGTTTTTGCTCCTCAGCTGGTCCAGTTTGAGTCTGGTTCTTGGAAACTGGAGAACTGAGTTATAGTGACAAAACTCTGACTCCCTTCTCTGTCCCCTTGTGGCATCAAGTTGCCTACCCCAGCAAACCATTTCTTTGGGTGGGTGGGGGAATTCAGAACCCCCACACTGGCTGCATTTGTGCTTTGTTTTCACCCTTTGGAGAAAGGCAGCAGAGTGCAAAGCAAGGAGCTGGTGTTGTCATTGAGAACTGGGGAGGCACAAGGACCAGTGGCCAGCAGGGATGTTCAGGTGAGACAGCCCAGAGTGACACCAAGGAGGGCACAAGGTGACCTGCTGGGTTTGGGGGCCACAGCAGTTCTGTTATGGTGTGCTGGCTCTTCCTCTTACTGTAGGGTTTATCTGTGTGCCTGCAGAAGGGCAGGTCATGGGCAAAAGAAAAGTAGAAATTACCTTTCCCAGCAGCTCAAGTATGTGTAGGATACCCAGCTGAAGAAAAAATTGAATTTCTAGAGGAGAGGGCAATGGAAAAGGATGATAAGATACAGTGGAGTGAGTGTACATGAACAACTCCTACAGTGTTAAATTGACCTTGAAATAAAATATATGCCCTTTGAGTTAAGTTAACTTGAGTTTCTGGGACTTAAGTGTACAGCATACTAGAACTCAAAACTAAAAATGGAGGGGGAATTGAAAGGTCCAACGTGGTTGTGACTAAGGTGAGGTCCATGCAGATAAAATCAAGGCCTTTGAAGGCAGAAAACCAGCTGCAGAGAGTTGAATGGGTTGCTTCAGGTAGTATTCACTAGAATAGAATTAAAAATAAGGAACATGTTGATGTTTTTTTGGCAAAATGAAGAGCTTGTTTTGGAGCTGTTTAAATTCGTGGCGGGTGGGAGGGAATAATACTGTTGTAAACGTCATGAAAGCAGGGGAACAATGTAGATCTGAGCTCTTATTCCCAATGGGTTTTTTCTTTTTTGTGTTCTCTGGTACATGCTAAAAATATTTTCAATATCTTAACATCTGCATTGTTATGAAATATGGCACGTCTTTGTTTTGTTTTCAGCTGTGTCATTCTTCCATTACATTTTGTTCCATATGCTCTCTTCAGTTGGGATGTGAAGTCTTTTTCTTTAGACAGTTTTAGGCCTAATTGCCTTGACTCCAGAACTGCACTGTGCACCACTTGGAAGGAGTTATTTCTTTTGTTCTGGCTCAAAACAAACCCCAGGCTCTGTGTTGGGGAATATGGATTGTGAAAATGTCTTCTGATTGGCAGAGAAGGGCAGAAAATAGAGTAAAAAGAAGGGAGTTATGCCTCTTTAGAGGTAGAAAAACGTGAGGCTGAAGAAGGACTGAGTATACCAATGTATTTGGGATATTTCTGTGTGTTAGCACATCTTACCTCAAGTGCAGCCTCGTGTCCCATTTATTTGATTCAGTTGGAGGATGGGACAGATGGATAAGGCAGACCAAGTCTCCAAAGCTCCAAGCAGCAGAGGAAGATGATGGATGAAGGTGGGAAGCAGTTCTGATTCATGTGCAATAGAAGCTGCAAAACCAGCAAAAAACAGGGCCAGACTTGCTGTGAGCACAGGAAAGGGAAATATTATGTCAGACTGGTAATGAGGGCAAGATGGAAGAAGATGAGGGGCAACCATGGGGAGCTTGGATGCTGCTGCTCCCCAGAACACTGCCTGAAACACAAGATTTCTGAGCTCTGTTTTCTCTCCTAGCCTGGAGCACTGCAAAGTATGATAGACCCTGGTTTTGGCTTCTTGCTTGACTCAAGCAACAGCCCTGGGTGCTAACTCTGACCCTGTCTCTCAGGTGTGCAACAGGTTGACCCAAAAGGAAAAAAAAAAGGAATTTGCCTGGTTTAATTAGTTTTTTCTCTCCCCTAAGTTTGAGGAAACTTTGCATGCACATCATGAACTTTTTAAAAACTTGCTAAGGTGACAAATCCTGGCTACCAGAACTGGAAAATGCTGAAATCAAAATTGCATATGTTACTTTAATTCTCTTTTCATGGATGTGTGTGCTGTAGCAAAATCTAAATAAATGGTAAGTACTGGAGGTTTTGTTGGTTTTTTTGTTTGTTTGCTTGTCTCTTTTTCCTGGGACACACACACCTGTGATAAAACTATGGGGTGAATCAAGAATAGGCAGTTAATGAGATGTCCACAGCTATTTCTGAGATGAATTTTTCTGCAGAAAGCTGTGACAGACATTTGCCCTTGGCAATCTCCTCTTCCCCGGGGTTCCTGCCACCTGCCTCTGTGTGCAGCCCCCCTCTTACTGATGGCAGCAGCAGCCTCTGGGACTTGCTGAAAACCCCTGGAGGGAGGGGATTCCCTGCTTTGAGCCCTTGTCCAGAGGAGGTGCTGGGCTCTGCAGGCTGCCTTCATTTATAGCTTTGAAGTAGCCAACATCCCACTAATGGTACTCAGAACTTCTCATCTCTGCATCTCCCCTTGTCACAAGAGTGGGAAGGTGTGGCTGACAAGGCACAAGGACAAAAAAAGGTTCTCCTGGCTGAGGCATCAGGTGTTGTGAGAGGGAGCTGGGCTCTGGCATTGCTGCCTGCACCACAGAGCTCCTGCCTGAGGCTGTCATTTTGTGGCCAGCTGCTCAAATCCTGGTACGTGTCTTGTTTTCTGGATTTCCAAATCAACTCCAGGAGCCACGTGGTCATTCAAAGCCAGTTTTAGATGATTTGCTCTGAGGAATTCAATAAAAGGCACAACCACTATTAAGGGGTAATAGGGAGTGAGGCTTAACTATTGAATAGATTACGTGAGACTGGAAGAATCAGACAGCCTGAGGTCTGGAATGGTCTGGTGGTTGAATTTTCAATTCCAGGTCAAACATGACTTGCTGGGGTTCCCCTCCTCCCCCCCACCAGGTTTTTATGTTCCCCAGAGTGCAGTGCACTTAAACAGAAGTGATTGGAACAAAAAAGGCAATAGATGTGTCAGTTAATCTATAGCTCTTTTCTATATTAAGTTAGTTTTAAATAGCATGAAAGGCTCAGTTTAGTGAAGCACTTAGTGAGGCATCTCATGGCATATTTGAATTGAGGCCAGCATTGATAAACTTGGATGCTGTGTGATAATATATTCTAATAGGAGCTCTGCATCCACAATGGTTAATGTGTATGTCCCAAACAGGGCTGTGTTCTTCCTTCTGTTCAGATTCAGAGTTTGACTTTAAAGCTGGTTTATTTATGGGTTTCGTTCACATTTTCCAGTAAAAATGGGATTTTTTTTTTTTCTTTTGAAGTGATGGATTTATAAGCAAAGGATATTCTTTAACTTCCCAAAATACCTGTTGTCTGTCACAGACCTGACTCCTGCTTTGATTCCTTTAACACTTCTTTACTTTTCTGGTGGATCTTGGACCATTTGATGTCCCTGTAGGAGATCCAGTTACAGAAGGTTTTCTGAAAGATGGTTCTGAGGCTTCAGGAAATTGGAAGGGAAAAAAACCCAAACATTCTTTAAGTAGACCAGCATTAAAACAATGGGCTCTGCTTATTCTTAATTTATGGAGAAATATGTAAATTGTGTCTGGAAGGTCACTGTAACGAGACCTTTACAATTTAAAAAAAGACACTATTTGCTAGGTAAAAAAACCAAACACAAAACCAAAACAAAACCCCAAAAACACTAAGGCTAAGACTTTCACAGCTTCCAGAAGGTAGAACTTTGGACAGTTATCCTCCTAAAAGAAGGGATAAATATTGAAAGTTTCCAAAACACATGAAGTAAGAACAAGAAAAGTAAACTTCTTGCAAGGAATAAGGAGTGCAATCAGTGACCTGCCTATGTAAGAGGCACAAGATGTACCTAAAACATTAAGCAGATTTTTGAAGTCTTGTTAAAAGTCATGTCAACCTGAACCATTATAAACAGAAATTAAATTAAAAGACACACTTTTTTAGCTTGACAATTCATTGAAAAAATATTGACTTCATTTTGCATTTAATTTCTGAAAAAGTCTTCAAAGTTATTTCCTGTGACTCTGGGCAAAAGCACCTTGGCAAAATGTTATTTACAATGTTATAAGTCCTTAATTAGTTTATAGGAAATAATAATATTTTTTTAAAAAGTACATTTTCTTTAGCATTGTGGATTGAATTATAATTTCAAATTTAAAATAATTCTTAGTGATTCCTTTTCCTTTAGGTCTCTCTTTAAGTCAAATCAAGAGTCAGAAAATGCCCCAGTTTTCTAAGTGGGGCTGCTGCCTTCTAGAAAATAGCATCTTTTAGATAATAGAAAATTTAACCAAAGTGTTTACATCCAAAGCAAAATAGCTGTTATGTGCAAGGATGTGAATATTTGATTATTTTACAGTAAAATGTAATTGCATTTGTTGTTAAGAGACTGGTGAAGTGGATGCATTCAGAAAAGCTGTGATTGGAGAGAATGGCATTTCCCATTGTACCCTCATAAAACTAAATGAAGCAAATAATGTTTGGTTTTCATGATGCATTTGATCAACGTGTTAAAATAACATAATTTGAATTAGAATTTAATAAAACTATTGCCACTTTCATTTATGGAAAAAGAAAACATCTCCTTTTTTTTTTTTTCCTATTTGTGATCATCAATTGAAAGATTCTGTCTGGAAATTCTCCTACAAATTGAGCATAACAGCTGATAAATACAAAGTACTATTTTAGTGTACAGTGATAGGGCACTTTGCTAGTTTTAAGTCTTAATTTTGAAGTGCTCTGGTGACAAAATTACTCCTATTTTCTGTATTTATGCTTATCTTTCAGTCAACACAGCTAAATCATAGGAACCCTTAATTTCAAATTTCCACCTTTTTCTTTAAAAAGAAAACCTTTGTAAATTTAATGTAAGTTACTCATAAATATGTGTCTCTGCTAAGCAAAATACCAGAATAGCAAAATATATCTTTTTTGTCCTTCTCTTTAGATTTTATTGGAAAGTTATGGCATACCTTTGTTTCCTTTCTATTTCCACATCTGGGCTCTTGTTCTCTTTCTGCATGCACCAAGGTCTAACTCCAATTTACAAAAGAGACAAAAACACCCAAATGAAAAAACCACAGGCAACAGAGATGTAAAGATTTAATTTTTTTCCATCAGGAATGTGTTTCTATATTCCTAGTTTGGCACATCTGGGGAGTGTATATTTCTCTGGTGTGTAGCCCCAGCTGGGTCATGGTTGCAGAGGAATTTTGTGTGTATGGGTATCTGATGCATCCATAAATTAGAATATAAACAAGACTGTGCTTTAACCAAGCAACATTTAGAACAGTAGGGCAATCTGTTGTCTTTCCTCTCCCTCCTGGAACAATTGTTCTATATTTATTTTTTTCACCTTAGTTTTCTTCTGTAGCATTTTAGACTCAAAAAACATCAAAAAAAGCCAAACCCAAACCAACCTAGCTAGCTGGTACTGCCTTAGTGAGTTTCTTTTTTTTATTTCTATTTTTTGTTCGCTCTCACAAATATGTTAGGTCATTTGAATTTTTGCTTGATATATACCCCTTCTGTTTTATTTATGTTTGTATATATACATACAAGTATGGGAGGGGTTTGTATATATATTAAAAATATGGGCTGTACATATATATAAATAAAATTACATGAGGGTGTGGACATATATATATATATATATATATATATATATATATATACACACACACACACATATGTATTTAATACCCATCCAACTTCCTTTGGTTGTTTCTATCATTGTGACTGAGACAAATGTTTTTTTTTTTTCTTCAAAGGAATAAAATCACCTCTTTCAGTAGGTGATTTGCAAATGAAGTTGTCCTGCACATCTAGTTCCACTTCTGGAACTCCCCCTCCAGAGAGCTTATGAAGGGAATATCCCTGGGTGATTCATAGGAAAAAATTATGAGTGGGGGTAAGATTTTGACAGAGAAGTTAATGACAAAAGCCCTGTTGACTCCAGTGGGATGAGAGGATTCACAGTAAAACACCAGTGGTTTAAATTGCTTTGTTTGTTGTTCCCAAATATTATTTGTGCTGTTTCACCACAGTTCACTGACTCCACCTTACTATGCAGCTTGTGAAAACTAACTCAACTAGTAGCAAAATTCAGCTAAATCTCAAAATTTACTAGTGCTTTTGTTATCCTTATTGGGCAGCAACTTAAAATACTACTAAAAAGGTGTTGAACAAAATCAGGCTTGGTTAGTTTTAAATGGGGAGAGGGGTTTAGCAGTTTTTTTCTCTCATGTGCTTTTACTTCTGTAGAGGAAAAAAATAATTTCTCTTCAGTTCAGCTCCACAGTGAAGTGGAGATCAAGAAGTACACTGATAGTCTGCAAAGACTTGAGAACCTTAATGGCATTAAATGATGAGCAGTGAAATAATGTCAGGAATTTGTTGAACACTTATGCACAAGGCTGAGGTCTGCCCTCTGTTCTGTGGCTTCTGAGTGTTTACATGCTGGATTCAAAGTATTTATGTCTCAGGCTTTGCAGAAGTGATGCTGCCTTTGTGAACCTGGTGGAACATCTGGGGTTCCCCTGCGTGAATTCAGTGAAAAATGGGGCAGGTTTGAAGCAGAACCCTAAAGGTTTGTTGCAAGTTCAGTGAATTACAGTGAGATGTCACAACCTTCTGCTCTGCAGAAAGTGATAGAACTAGAAGACAGCATCTAGAATTCAAAATCTCGCATTTGTGGCACTAGAAATACCATACAAAGTAGAGAAACAATTTTAAAGATTCACTTTATTTAGAAGATAGCTGCTGATCTTGTTTTGAAAACATGAAGCTGCACATTTGGTAGTTCAGAGATCCACCAATTTTGCTAAGAGTTGCCAAGAAGAAGTTGACAGCCTGGACCAAGGATTGCTGTGGTTGCTATGTGCAAAAAGCCCAGAACAAACCAGCGGGAAATAATACCAGGGTGGGAAAGTATTGCTATGGTTACAGAGTATTTTCTTTAAAGGAGAGGTGGATAACACAGCAAGAATCACTGAAACTTAGGTAATAATGTATTATACAAAAGGAAAACGACTGAAAGATAATAACTGTCTTCTGCTCTTAATGGCATTTTGTTAGTTTCCAGCAAAGAGGGATTTAATTAAAGGAGGAATAATTTGTGAAAGCTTTGTTAGAAAAGTATCCTTAGCTTTTATTTTTTAGAAGTGGAATACCAGCACAATACCTTGCATATTTTGGCTCAGTCTCTTTGTTTTTTAAAACAAAAAATATTTTTTTTTGTCAAGGAGATTAGGAGTTCTTTTAAAAACAATAAAAGTGTAATTATACACAAATAATTTGGTTCATATAAACTTTTAAAACAGGCTTTCAGAACATTAAAAACTATAAAAGAACTGAGTTTTGCAAAAGATATGTGTGATAGAAAGCGACTACAAAATACAATAAAAATTATAATAAGTTATGAAATCCTGCTTTAAGTGGTGCTGTAAATCTGAACTAAAAAAATCATCTGGGAAGCATCCTGATTTCATTTGTAGATGTCCTGCAGGATTTAATTGTAATCACTTCTGTGGGTTTGAGCCTGAAAATCAGACAGCAGAGGAGCTCTCTGGAGCTCAGAGTTGGGTCTGATGGGCTGGGCCATGCCCACCTCCCACTGCCCTGCTGGGAAAGGTGGGGCTGGGCACTGGGGTGGGCTGGCCTGGATTCCAGGTGGCCACCAGAGCCACTCTGTCACTCCCCTCCTCAACTGGATGAGAGAAATTCTAAAGAAAGGCTCATGAGTGGAGGACAGGAAGGAATCACTCACCAGTGACTTCATGAGAACCTGGTGGGAAGGACAGGACAGATCTGTGCTCCAGGACCAGGAAAAGGGAAAATGTGAGAAGTGGACTTTCTGTTTTTTGTTTTTTTGTTGTTTTCTGTGGCTGCTGTGCTGTGTTTGTCCTACACTCTGCCATCCATGCCTTGGAATGCTGCCTTGTCCAGCTGCTCCTCGAGGCCACCACTGCCCTTCACTGGGGTGTGGTTGATGGAACCAGCTGCAGCTCCTGAGCTGGGTGACTGTGCTGAAGGTCTGCACCCCACCATGGCTCATGTGTCAGCCTAATTCCTTGTCCAGGGACACAGAGGAGAATTTATTGTGCTGGGGAGGAAAGGATGGAAAGAGAATAAATGGACAATTTCTCTGTGCTCGAGAGCCTGCTCTCCTTCAGAGCATGGCTGCACCACACCACATCAATTGTTCATCACATCTCTGCCTTGGGCACAATTTGTTGAAGTTGAGGAGGAGGAATTAAATTGTCAGCTGAAATATGTTCAGCTGTTTGTGACTGTTTTCTGCTGCTTTAGTGCCTTTTTGCCTGTACTGTGGGTAGGGATTTGAGACTTGGAGGTGAGGCAAAATCCTTTTACTTTGCTCTTGATAATTAAATATGGAAATAACCTGCTGTACACAGCAGTGCAGACTGTGGATTTTGAAACTGAGATCAAAGACCCTCCTCAAGTTAATTTTGTAGTTTTTCCAGCAAATTCCTGGCTTTTTTGCAGTGGGCACATAAGATAGACTGTGGAGTAGAGTGGGGAAGGAATGGTCCTGATGGGAACTGATTATACCAGGGCTGGACTTGTTCTGTATAAAAACACTGAGACAAGGGTCCTGACAAGTCCAGAACAAAGATCTGAGATAGGGGAGAAGCAAGGGAAATGAGGTCAGCTGGGGAGATTAGGAATGGCCATTTTGTCAGGAAAACAGGGAATTTAAGAAGGAAGTCTTAAGAGAGAAAGGAGAACTGGATGCTGGAACAAAATGAGGAGCTGGGGGCAGTGGGAAAGCAGGATAATGATGAAGGCCAGTGCTTGGAAGCTTAAGAGTGGAAGAAAAATAAGTCCTAGAAGGAAAAAAATGGAGAGTAGAGAAGAAGAAAATGTCATGGCTGGGAAAATGGGTCAAAAGTTGTGTGCAGCTCAGGTGCACTGCTCCTTGCAGGGAAGAGCCAAAGATTTCTGAGCAGAGGCTCCTTTCTTTCCTACATGTCTTGTGTAGCTGACCCACTGTCAAAACAGTGGCTTGCAGGGATGAGAGCATCTCACTGCTGTAATTATTCCCTCCATTAGTACAAATGACAGAGACAAATGTAGTGTGGATTCAGCTGTTCCACATTGGGCCATTTCCCTCTGAGCATTTGGTTTACATTTTTTCCCTGGGGTTTTAAAAAATATACTGAATAAAAACACATTGCATAATAAGGTAGTAAAATAAGAAGGTAGGTGCTAAAGATTATCCAAAGTTGAAATCAATTTTTTCCTGTGCTGCCTTAGCTCACTGTAGTTCTGATTATTTAGCCATGTTAGAGGATCTAATTACGTGTTCACATGATATTTATTCCACAGGACTTCCTTCTTGCACACACTAGCTCAGGTGAATTTGCATGGGGGTACATCAAAATTTGACAGCTGTGGATTCTGAAAGATGTGTTGTGAAGGAGAGAAGTTGGCAAAGCAAAACCAACACCCTTAAGGACAGCTCAGGGCTGCCCAGGGACTCTCCCAAGGTCTGTGGGACAGTCCAGTCCCCCACCACTGCTGGAAAGCTGTTCTCCCTCCTCCTTTATCCCATTTTCAGAACATCTGACTGCTTGGTTCTTGGCATTGCAGAACAGCCTCCTGTCCTTCAGAGAGGTCAGTGACAGCTGCATTTTGAAGGTCTCTGACTCCTGGTTGGAGACACCTTTCTCAGACATGGCTCTCCCCAGCCCATGTCTATGGGAGGGTCTTGCTGTGGGCATGGCTAGGGTGGTTTGGAAGCAGCTGAACCATTTCAGTATTTATTTATACCCACTATAAATAAATATATTTATATTCTAGATTATATATATAATATATACAAATATATATTTTATATATAAATATATTTTATATTAAATATATGTTTATATATAAATATAAAAATTATATGTGTATTAATAAATAAATATATATATATATCTGTAAAAAATAGGGTCCCCAGGTCTGTGGGAAGGTCTTGCTGTGAACATGGCTGGGGTGGTTTGGAAGCAGCTGAACCATTTCAGTATTTATTTATACCCATTATAAATAAATATATTTATGTTTTATATTATATATAACCTATATAAATATATATTTATATATAAATATATGTTTATGTAAATATATAAACATAATATAGGTATATATTTATATTTTATATTATGTATTATATATTCTGAAATGTATAATAATATTATATATTTCAGAACCAGCTCAGCCTGTTGTGGCCACCTGGCACCATTTCCCATTTCCTTTGGTACTACTTAAGCTGGATGACCACAGTCATCCAAGCCTCGCTCTCTTTACACCTCAGTTCCCCAGGTGTGCAATTAAAATAGCTCTTCTCCCCTTTTTTTCATAGGTAGGTGGTGCTTACAAATGTTATGGGACTCGTTTTCCCAGTATCCACATAGTGGTGATAAACCCAGGAAGAAATTTGAAGTCTCAAAGCTGGAGTTAAACAGGAGATGGCAGGAAAGCCTGTGGCCATCTGCTGAATGGCAGAGTCAACTGGAATATCCCTTTGCTTGTTGAGCAAGCAGGCAATGATCTTGTGCTCTGACTGGGATGGATCTGTTCAAGAAAAAAAAGAAAGAAATCTAGGATTTGAATAATAACTGGGGATTTTTATTGTGGTGTGTGCACACACAAAGCAAGATGGATTTGCAGGTGCTCAAGGGTCCTTCAGTCTGGCCCCATCTGCCTTTTGAGTGCTCAGCCTCACTCAGAGGCTTAAGATACCATTTTGTGCATCACACGTTTTTAGAAGCACTAATGCTTTACAGACCTGTGTGCATTTTTACCTTCTTAATGATTCTGTGAAAGCATTAAGGAACTGGGAATAGTAATTCAGCAATAAAGTTTTCCTAAGATAAGTAGTTAAGAAGAGTTGTAAAAGGCTGGTCCCCTGCAATCCCACATGTGCCTTCATCTGGCTCACAACCTGAAACACAGATTCAGAAAGTCATTGAGATAATTTCTTTCTAAATCATGGCTTTCAGTCCTATTGTTTAGGTGCAATGGACATTATATTTAAGGACTTGCATAAGCAAATTTAGCATTCCTTAGGACTTGAAAACTCCTTTCTCTCTGCCCTGTTCTTGCTCTCCCCTCTTCCTTGAAACCTGACATTCATTCAGTTTGCCAAGGTACTCTCCTTTCTTTTGTTTTCCCATGGTTCTCAAATTAAATAACACTTGACTTAAATAATGACATGCTATAGAAAAGAATTAGGCTTCTAGCCATAAAAACTGTGAATAAGCTATTTGAATTTTAATTAATACCTCACATTTGTACAGGATAATTTTTTTTAATAAGCTGTTGAAACTTTTTAAAGCAGAACAAGATAATGACAGTTTCTCAAAGACCAGAAAACTTCAACTCATTTCTTCTCTATTTAAAATTATTAAAAAACCTAGCCAAAATGAATCTTTTTTTATATTATCTAGCATGCTTAAATTTTTGATCAGTGAAAGCAAGTGTAGTTCTTGTTGATGAATGTCACTGCTTATTAATTATAGCAATGATTGTTTATGAAACAGCTTGGTAGAGCAGAACAGAGAGCAGGGTGCTGATCACTGATCATCAGCCTTGTTTATGCTGATAAGTTTTTGATGTCCTGAATAATCCCAGTGAGACAGGCCCTGAAATCCTCCTCCTTCCTTTCTGCTGGGAATCACTGCAGGACTCTTCATTTTGAGTGCAATCATTGCTTGAGACCATGTAACAAGACACAAATATGCTGAAAAATACTGAGCAGATGTTTCTGTAGACACATGGGATAAATATTCTTCCTGGTTTTGTATACATGGGACAAAAATTCACTTGTACAGGAGCAGTCCAGGTAGGAGGGAGCTGTTACAGCCCTCCTGTTTGAGATTATTCACAGCATGTCACACTGTAGCCATTGATCCCCAAAAGGAGGCTTTAAGGGTGTCCATTCACATCAAAATCCCCAAATTAATGTTGTGTATCAAACAAAAGATGTCAGCACCAAAGCCTGAAACTGCAGCACTTGAAAATACTGCAGTAGAAATGAGAGTAATTATTGGTGCTGTGTTCCTTGATTGGCTTTATTGGCCTCTCTGAGGAAGCTGAATAAATATCAATATACTTAAACTGCTGCTGGTCCCTGAGGAGCCAGTTCAGAGCTACAACATCCCTGCACCTCTCTGAGCCAAGTGATTGAGTTCATATTTTTCTTAGAAATGTTGGTCTGGAGAAGCTTTTAAATGTTTTCAGAAGTGTATTAATAGCAAAGAAGAAATATTTGAAGATACCTTTCCTCTTCTTTTTTCTTAATTAGAAAGATCATGGGTCTGTAAATATTTCAGAGTATAAAACTGGATTTGAAAATATGGAAGTCACTGGAAAAGATGTGAGGAAAATTCAGTGTAATTATTTTTGTGGGACAGAGTGTATGAAGTTTCATTGGGAATATGAGGCACAGATGCAGGGGGCTGTTCTGTTTTGGCTGATTTGTTTGATTTTTTTTTTTTTTTGTGCTGCCAATATCTGAGGGGCTCTTGGTGCTGTAAGAAAAATCACTTTCTCTCCTATTTTGGAAACAAACCAGCTTATTTCCCTTCTTAGGGTGTGGTAAGGTGGCCTAGATTTTCCTCTGTGTCTTGTTGAATTATAAGTAGTTTCTGATTTATGCCTGAGCATAATTGCTCTTACTTTGGGACAGGCAAGGTATACATTTACGTGATAAAGAGATTTAGGGTCTTGGACACACAACTTGCCCAAAGGATTCAGATATGAGCATGAAAAGGAGTCACAGTGTAATTTGGGGTGCTTGGGGTGGGTTTTGGTGCCTGCACATCATTGCTCAGTGCTCTTTGGGGTGCTGCAGAGTGTCCCAGGCCCTTGGATGGGGTGTGCAGCCCTGGGGCAGCTCCTGAGCCCTCTGGAGTTTGGAGAATTGGCTGCAGGGGGTCAGGGGAGAGGTGGCACCAGAAAACTGGACTGGAAGAGCTGAATTGCACCTGTGAAATCTGAAGAGAATTTGTGGTTGCTGTATTTGTGTCAGAGAAGCTGTTTGTTTGGTAGCTACCACTTTGGCAGTAGATTGTCTGATAAGAAGACCCAAAAGAAAACATTTTCTGCTGTCCTTCCTATGACAGTTTGACATTTCAGAGACTGCAGTGGGACTCTGCCAGTTCATCATCCTGAGTGACTTTGCTACTCTTAATTATGGACATGTTTTACATGTATTTCCTTCCTAAATTCTATAAGCCCACTTTCTCAAAATGTTGGAAAACCGTGGAAGAGGCAGAAAATGTCAAGGTAACAGAAATGAGCTGTCATTAAAATCTCACCTTTTTCACTCCAGGGAATACCTGGTATTTGAGAGAGAGAGGAAGAGAATAGTGAGGTTGAGGAATTCCTTGGCAGGGAGGGAAGGGAAGGAAAACAAAACCTGTTTCAGGAAGCCCAGCCCGTATCTGAAAGTAAGAAATAATGGTGTGTGACCGTGTTCACAGGGGTCTTGGGATGAGGGAAGAGATGAGGATCTGACTCCATGTTTCAGAAGGCTTGATTTATTATTTTGTGATATATATTATATTAAAACTATACTAAAAGAATAGAAAAAAGGATTTCATCAGAAGGCTAGCTAAGAATAGAAAAAAAAAAGAATGATAATAAAGGCTTGTGTCTCTGACAGAGAGTCTGAGCCAGCTCACTGTGATTGGCCAATAATTAGAAACAACCACATGAGACCAATCACAGATGCACCTGTTGCATTCCACAGCAGCAGATAATCATTGTTCACATTTTGTTCCCAAGGCCTCTCAGCTTCTCAGGAGAAAAAAATCCTAAGGAAAGGATTTTTCATAAAACATGACTGTGACAATGGTATCAATGAAGGCAGTGTGCACCTTAGTCCAAGTTGCACAACTTTTCCTTTCCTCAAAGAGCTGCATACCTGGAGGACCTCAGAGGCAAGCACCAAGTCCTGCCCTGGGGAGGAACAGTCCAGGACCATCCAGGGGTGACCAGCTGGGAAGGAGCTCTCCAGAAAAGGCCCAGGGGGCTGGTGGACACCAAGCTGAGCAGAAGGCAGCAGTGAGCCCTTCTGAAATGGGCTGATTGCATCCTGGGCTGTGTGAGGAGCAGTGCTGCCAAATTAGTTTATTAAGGGGATCCCTGGGTGATCCTGAGGTGATCCCTCCTCTGCTCAGCCCTGATGCTCTGCAGGGCTGGGTCCTGTTTTGGTTCCCCAGTAAAAGAGAGATGGAGCTGCTAGGGACTTCCCTTCAAGTGAAGGGACACAAAAGTGCTGAAGGGTCTGGAGCAAAGGCTGAGAGAGCTGTGACTGTTGTGCCTGGAGAAAAGAAGGCTTTGAGGGAGGAGCATAAATGTTCAAATACCTGAAGGATTGTTGCAAAGCAGACAGAGCCAGGCTCTTCTCAGCCTTGCACAGGGACAGAGGCAGTGGCCCCAAACTGAGGCACAGGAGGCTCCATCTGGATGTTAGGAATTACTTTTACATTGTGAGGGAGCCCTGGCACAGGCTGCCCAGAGGGGTTGTAGAGTCTCTGTCCTTGGAGGTGTTCAAAAGCTCTCTGAAGGTGGTCCTGGGCCATGGGCTGCAGGTGCCCCTGTTTGAGCATGGGAGTTGGACCAGATGACCTCCAGAGGTTTTTTCCAGCCCAAACTATTTTGTGATCTTGTAGATGAGCTGACATGCCTCTTCGAGGTATTTCTTTACAACAAAGAAGGTGGAAAATACCTTCACTACTCTTGCATCTGCATCTGTTTATTTAGCCCTCAAAATGTCCTCTATTTAGCCCTCTAAATGTCCTTTATTTTTGGATTTATAAAATTAATTTATATTCATGTCTAAAACCTGTTTTTTATTTTGGAAGGCTTAGGTAATAAGTTCTGACTCTCTGTAGCACTGAAAGGTCTGTGAGTAGTTCACTGCACAGTCCACACAACTCTGCTGATCCAAGTAAACAACAGTGTGGTAAACACCCCTGCTCTGTGGAACATCAATTCACTCACTGGAGGTAAAACAAATATCAAAACTCTCTAAACATATCTAAGCTCCTAGCTATAAATTTGTAGACATTATCTGACCACACTTTTGGCATACTGAGATCAGACGGGTTATTCTTGGATAACTGAACACTTCCTTCACCTTTGAATTCTTGTTATTTTTTCTTTTGCACTTGATTGTCACCTTATCATTACCCTGATACATGTAATTCCATTCATTCTTGCTTGCAGCCATAATATAGTTTGGAGACAGTTGTGCACACTGAACAATGTACCAACCTGATTGTTACTACTCTACAAGTCTCTCCTGCCTCTTCCCGTCCCCTCTCCCTCTTCTCCAAGTAGCAAAATGCTGATTTAGTTCCTTTCACTTGGAAATTTTGCTCTGATTACAGACTTTTTGTTTCCTTTTCTTCCTTTTTTTTTTTTCCCACCTACCTCCAAGTAGAAGCAGTGATGATCTTTCTCATTGTTTTCTCTGAAATAATTTATTGGATGCTATTTGTTCTCTGGAACACTTGTGTTTAGGTAGTGACTCAGTAGTGTGGATGCCCTGGTGGAGGTTGCTGGTTTGGTGGACACACTCATACTGGTTTATGTCAACACAGAATTTCTCCTGTAATGTAGACTCAAGATAAATATTTTGAAGGAGATAAACTTGAAGTGTTCATAGCATTTCTTTCTTTAATTGGTTTCTTGGGGTTTGTTTTTTTTTTTTTTTGGTGCAATTTTAAAAAAGAGAACTTCTTCCATCTTTGGAAGAGTTGTCATAAATATTTTGTGGGTTTTCCTGCTCTTTCTTCCTGCCACAAGTTGTCAAACCATTAATGGTCATTTGTACTGAAACAGACTATCTGTTAAAATAAACCTGTGAGCTGGGCCATATTAATTATATCTAACAACAAATTATGGGGGTTTTTAATATTTGTTTTGCAGTTCAGTTCTGCTCACAGTTCCTTGGGGATTGAAGACTAAAAATATTTTTAACTGTACAGATTGTTCTAGCTGTTAAAGAGCATTTCCTTATTCCTGTAAGGACTTGCTGTGGGAGCAGCTCTGAGTTGACTGAAGGGCAAATTTTTTTGGCAGAATGAAGTTCATCCATCTAATACCAGATCAAAAGAGCATCCCTCTCAAACAGATGCTATTGAAATTTTTTAAAAAGTGAAAAAAACCTAGAAATTGGCAAGTCACAATCCAAAAAGTGCTTACCAATGCTCTGCAAAGAAGCCAACAGGTTTGAAAATAAAAAGCCCAGGAGCATCAGTGTTGACCAGTGACAGTGTCTGATTTTGCAGTGTTACACCTCATGTTTTCATTCCATCCACGATGCCTTGGGGACATGCTTTTATATCTCAGTATTAATGGGCTTGGTGCCACATAATTGGTGAACTTGTTGCAATGAGAACCTTGGAATGAGAATTGTGTTTTGAGTTCTTCCCAATAGTGTAGGGGAGAGTGGGACAGCTAAAAAGTGACCCATGTAAGTAAAGATATTTGGGATGGCTTTGCTTGACATTATGGAATGCTGTCCCATGAGCAAAATGTCTTAGAGATGCAATTTCTTCAATTTTAAGAACTGGATGTTGGTTCAAATTAAATCTGAGACGTTTATTAATGTTAGTGTACCAATTTTGAATGTCTTGAAAAGTTTGGAAGTGTAGGTGAGAAAGAAATCTCTTTCCAGGCACTGTATGTGTGTTTCCTGCAGCAGATAAAAGAAACATGAGCAGATGCTACGTTAGGCCAAATTCCTTTAAATATGTTATTCAGAATTTAAGTTTGCACATAATTCTGGTGTAGTATGGGTTTAATGGCTTGGAATTTTCTACTATCCCTGCAGAAAATGACTGCCCACCACTGTTCAATGTATTAGGTTAAAACCTGTGGGACTGTTGAACTTTTTGATGCTTGTTAGCATAAAGCAAGGAAGTTCTTTTTGTTGGGCACAGGACTGGTGACCAGGAGATGAAACTCTATTCTTGCCTCTGTCTCCAAGCCTTCCTGTGTGACCTGGAGAAAATAATTTCGTTGTCTTGAGACCTTATAAACAGGAGGAAAGTTCTGAAAGTCCTCAGTAATGGGGCTTTTTAATTCCTGAGCATTTTCATGATGCCTTGGGATCCTGAAAAAGAAGGTACCAGATAAAGCCAAAGAACTGATTGCCTTTATTTTTGCAAAGACTATTTGTTGATGCTCTTCCTTTTCAAGATTCAAAAGCACAATTTGGAAAAGCCTTCAAGTCTGAAGTCTCATTTCCTTAATATATCTATCATCAGACATAAACAATTTTTTCCCCTCCCTCTCTCTGGCTCATTTTTTAGCTTTTATTTCTTACTCCTCACAAAGTCTCCTCCAAGTGATCCGTGTGTTTCTACTGATTACTACTTGATGCCATTTCAGAAAAATGTAGCATAATTAAGTAGTAAGAGGAACTGGGCAGTAAAAGGGGTAGCTTTTGGACAATTCATTAAATACTCGGTGCCTTTTAATGGTAGGGTACTTCCTTTGCTCATGAATTATTCATTTTAATGCTTTTGTTATAATGGCGACAGTGTTCGGGTCTCTGAGGCAGTTCTGGACAGCCTTCCTCTGCTGAAATACTGCACAGCAGCAGCTACCATTTATTTTATAAACATCTAAGTCAATAACGCAGTTAGTAAATGTATTTTCAAAATCAAGAACACAAGAAAAGAGGACAGATAACAATATTGTAACTGAAGGGATCTGTTTTGCTGAAGGGTTCAGTTTGTTTACTTTTCTGCAAACTATTTAGGGATGCAACTTAAATATTTTTACAGATTATTGTGTTTAGTATTAGATTCAAATTATGTCTATAATGGAAACAGACATTAGTGTCTCTGCTTTATACAGCATTGTGCAAGAAAAGGCAGTTTAAAAACACTCACTGTGCATAAACACATCGAGTTTTTCTTAAAACTAATGTTTAAAGGTCTCTTTGAAACAGTTTTTTAAGATGAAACATAACACAACCGCATAACCCACATAGAAAATGCATCTGAGTCATGTGCCTAGAGAAATAAAAGTTTCTTTGTGGTATCTAGTATCAGTCTTTCATTAAAGCATGGACTTTCCTGAAGAGAAATTCCAGGGCAGGCGCTTGAGGGCTCTCCCCATCTTCCCCCCGCCTCCCTGCACTTCCCTGACTCCGGGATAAGCCCTGGGTCTTGGCAGGCTGTGTTAGGGACAGTCCCATGAGGAGCAGGGAATTTGGGGCTGGGAGAAGGGAATTTGGAGATGGAAGCAAGGAGTTTGGGGCTAGGAGCAGGGAATTTGGGGATGGCAGCAGGGAATTTGGGAAGGGGAGCAGGAAAATTGGAGCTGGTAGTTGGGAATCTCGGGAGGGGAGTAGGGAATTTGGAGCTGAGAGCAGGGGATTTAGGGCTGGGAGCCCAGAATTTGGAGCTGGGAGCAGGGAATTGGGGCTGGGAGCCCAGAATTTGGAGGTGGGAGCAGGGAATTGGGAGCTGGCAGAAGTGAATTTGGGGAGGGGAGCAGGAAATTTGGAGCTGGTAGTGAGAATTTGGAGCTGGGAGCAGGGCATTGGGAGATGGCAGCAGGGAATTTGGGGCTGGCACCAGGGATTTTGGGGCTGGGAGCAGGGCATTGGGAGATGGGAGCAGGGAATTTGGGGCTGGGAGCCGGGAATTGGGAGATGGAAGCAGGGAATTTGGGGCTGGGAGCAGTGACTTTGGAGAGGGGAGCCGGGAATTTGTAGCTGGGAGAGGGAATATGGATCTGGCAGCAGGAATTTGGGGCTGGGGGCTCCGCGGTGTGGTTCCCTGCGGGCACCACCGCGTGCTCCTGGCAGCGCTGTCCCCTCTGCTGCGATTTTAGCGGCGCTGCTCCTCCCGAGCCGCGTCCTCACTCCCAAAATGCCTCCAAGGCAGAGATAAGTGCGTGTGGGGGACGGAAGCAGGAGCAGATAGATGAGTGATTAGGTCATTGGGATGAGGACCGAGGGGTTTTTTCGTACTCCGAGCTCCCTTCTGGTTCCTTGCTGATCAGATTCCCTGCGAGCACGGAGGGCTGAAACTGCGTAAGTAGAGGAAACAAAACTCCATAGATGGGTAAAGCTGCAGAGCTGTTAAGGAGCAGCGAAGAAGAGAGAAGTCTGAACTGAAAGTAGATGTGGTTTCGGGGAATCTGAATCATGCAGTGTTACTTTCACTTTTTCTAGGCTGGTGTTTCCTATGAACAAGCCAGTGGGGAGATAGAGGTTCTGATTTAGATAATGGCTTGCAGTCTTTGGGATCAGTCTTTGGGATAGCACATCCTGCTGGAGGGGGAGTCCTCTTGGCAAAGGTCGGGAGCGCTTTCCCCGCTGCCCACGTCCGCATTGTTTCTGCTGGGAATGTCAGCTTCGGGCCTTTTCCTGCGGATTTTTTCATATATTTAGGTGACCACCCCATGTAAAATGGAAGCACCAATAGGAACCCCTCCTTTCCTTTTTCCTGTAGCCCTGTTCAGACCATTCTCTGTTAGCATGGTAGTGGTACAAAGTGTGTGGTCTTTCAGCTCTGACTAATGCATTTTGTGCTGTGTGACTGAAAATGTCTCGCAGTCTGCCAGGGCTGACTGAGGGTTGTGGAATGTGGTGCCTTTTCTCTTTTTTTTCCCCTCCGATTTATTTTTTTCTTCCCCCCCCCCTTTTTTTTTTCTCTTCCTTCTTTTTTCTTTTTTTTTTTTTTTTTTATTTTTTTTTTCCCCTCCAGTACAAATGTGTAGGCAGCTTGTTGAGAAAGCTCGGGATGCAGGGGAAATGCTTGAGCGTTGTGGAATGCGGCTTTCCCCTGGGAGACCCCAGCCAGGCGGGCAGTGAATGAGCAAAGTGGAAGAATGAGAAAAGGGAGGAGGTCGGGAGGCAGGGACAGATAGGAAAGAGTGAGCGAGGAGGAAGGAAGGAGGTGGAAACAGAGGGGCCCGTTTCCCTTTTTTTTCTGCAGCAATGACAGCTGGTTCTGTCCTGCCTCACATGACAAAGTGCTGTGGAGAGGAGTATTTCAGCTGGGAGCCACTGAGCGAGGGTGGTCAGCTGATTATATTTTAATTTCTTTCCAGGCTTTAGTCAGGTGATCCCTGATGAGCAGCCAGCCCACCAAGAAGGGACTCGAGCACACAGGTAAGAGAGAAGCTGTGCACTCTTACATGCAGCTGGGGGGTCTGGGGGAGGATGATGTAAACAGCTCTGACATTGTTTGAATACTTAAAAAAATCCTGACTTGCTTGGATGTGTAACACTGTGATTGTCTCCCTCAATGCTGCTACTTCTGCTATTCAGTCTTGTTCTCGATTTTTTTTGGAATCTGTCTTTAATTAGAAGATTTATTGCAAAAAAAAAAAAAGAAAAAAGAAAAAAGAAAAACCCAATTGTGTGGTGTTAAACATAGACCTGGGTATTGCATGAATATTGCATTTTGTTACTTTTTGAATAAAATAATTTTCCATAATGCAAGTGTGTCAAACTCATATTTAGAGGGGAATTCCCAAATACTTGAACTATGAGTCATAAAAAGTTAAAGGACCAGTGCAACAGTTCAGGATAAAAACTCCATTCTGCCTTGGGTGGCTGCTTTTGAACACGTTGGTAGTAAAATATGTGTTTAAAAAACCCCCAAAGATTCACAAAGCTGGAGCTCTTTAAACTCTGCTGACCATAACCTAGAAGATAGGTGGCAGAGAGGAAACAGATGACTGGGGAGGAGGATTGTGCAAGTGCTCTTGGTTTTCTGCATCTTTTCTTTCATTGTGTCTAACAGCTTGGTGAATGAGTCTCCTTATGTGCTGAGGATGCTTCAAAGAGATGCTTCTGGCTTCTTAATTCCTGTTATATAATGTCTCAGTGAGAAAACAGACTCAAAACCAGTAATAAGTGCACTTAGTATAAATGAAAGAGTACAGAATAAAAAATTCCTGGTGAGTGTGACAGATAAAAGTGGGGTTTAACTGGTTTTATGTGTGGCTACTGTGCCACACTCTCTTCTCCTTAAACATAACCGTGCAAAATTTTCTTCCTTGGTGTTGTTTGTCCTTACTAGAAGAGCTCAGATACTTTCTGAAGTTCTGAATGACTCCTGTTTATAGATGTGTTCAGAGTTTTTTGAGATGCAAAAGGCAGGCAAGTGTTCCCACCTCCCACCTGCAGCTCTGAAAAACTCCTCATGTTCTAGGGTTGAAAACTTTCTATTGAAAACCTGCCATACAAATTCCCATGTTTTACTGGTGGCATTGCTCCTGCTCACTAATTTGCAGTATTTAAATTAAAACTATTTGAGCTGTACCTTTTTCTAAGAGGCTGGTGTTATACACAAGGATAATAAAGATGCGTGGCTTTCCAACTTTTTGTTTAATTCTATGATGGTTCTCTTGTGACAAAAAAAGTTTCTGCTTGTGACAATCTGGCTGTGGGATGTTGGTATTGTCTGGAAAAAACAACTGGTTCTTAGAGGCTCAGATACCCTGAGGTTTGATCTGGAGGAGACCCTGGAATGGAGCTGTGGGATAGGTGGAGGAGCATTTCTGTTGGCTTCAGTGGATCTTTTGTCATATGCAAGCCTGAGGAAAAATCCAGGTTTGAGTGGAAATCTGGGAGGGTAATTGCAATACATGGGAAGCATCAGAGAGGTTGAGGGTAGCACTGAATTTACAGCACGGGATGAGAGCTGTGAAGTTGGGTTTTGCACTGATCATGGCACAGAGAAAGCTCTTCAGTTTCAAATAATCCTTGGCAATAGTTCTCCACTGAAGGTTTTCCAGACGTGCTTTCCCATTTTTTGTGGGATGGGAGGAGGAGAGGTTTCAGGAGGTGAGGAAAGCTTGGTGGAGTGAAACAATGCCAGACAATGAAAGTTGGTTCTGGGTAGCAACCAGGAGGCACTTGGTGCTCAGTGCTCCCCTTCCCCTAAAAACTGGGAATTGCCTGGGCTTGGGGGTCTGGAAAATTGGGCAACAGCCCCAAAGGTACCCGAGGTTCCTGCAAGCTGTTCCACCCTGGCTTCATCTTAAGCAAAGGGATCTTTTATGAATGGATGCAAATCTTGTTAAGCTCCTTGCAGTTGTCCTTAGGGGAATTCCTGGCAGGTGGGCTTGTCCGGGCTGCAGCTGCAGAAATGCTGCCAGGGCACACCAGGGCTTCGTGTCCTCGCTCAGGGCTGCTGCTGTGGAGGGAAACGGGGTCAGACATGTGGAACTGGAATGGGTAAAATTTCAGAGAGTATAAGAGTATTCATTTCTTTTATTTTTTTCTTTTTTTTTTTTTTTCTTTTTTTTTTTTTTTTTTTGCTTGCTTACTTGGTTGGATTTTTTTTTGGGTTTAGGGTTTTTTTTTTGTCTTGTTGTTGCCATTTTGGTTTTTGGGTTTTGTTTCCTTTACTTTATGAAGTTTAACCTATTGATTATCTGTGACCACTAACATCTTTAATAATGTAGACTGTCTAGTTCAAATATATCTCAGAGACAGGAAATATTTTAGTTTCAGGTCTATTTCTGCCTTTTCGCTTGTGTTCTTAATATGTTTTTGTCTGAAGAGAGGGATTTGTTTGAAATATTTCAAGTGCAGTTCCTAGATTTCCACTTATTGACATGAGAATATCTCTTTCACATAACTTCTGACTTGTGATCACTTTGGGTCATGTTTATTTAACCCTGGCAATGCTTAATGATCATGATTGCCTTGAAGATCAGTAGGAAAAAATAAATAACTTGCCCTGCAAATGAGGAACTGATTTTGTGTGTATGGCATTATAAAGGATAACATCTGCAGCATTTAATTTTCCTTAGAGCAGTGGAAGAAGAATTAAGAGTTCAGCAGCTGTACTGAGTAAACTTGCAAGAACATGAGCTCTTAACACCTTTAAATCCAGAGATGCTTACTTTCATAAATAAAACTGGTCTAAGAATCTCCAAAAAAACCTTGAGAAAGTTGAATCACAATATTTTAATGGAATATTTATGAACTGTTTTACTATACATTTTATCATAGATTGGAAAAAATAATTGGAAAATGATTTTTTGTTTTGTTTTGCTTTTTTTTTGTTTTTTTGCTAGATAGAGGGCAGACCCTGCTGTTACTCATTTAGTAAGATCTCTGTACATTTTAGGGCTTAACTTGACACCAAAACAGTCATTACTTAAGTGCTACATCCCACTTGTCTTGCAGTTGGACAGCGCTTCAGCTGCTTAAAACCAAACCCCTTCATTCCCCTCTTTCCTAGTTATGAGCACAAACGCCTGAAATGGGATTTTCCACTCCTGCAGCACTAAGAGGCTTAGACCTTTTTGGTATTATTCACACGAATCTCTCAAGGCTCCACTTGCATACTAACGCTCGGACAGCCCCGCCAGGTTTCCTTGTGGCCTGGTGGGATCCTCCTGGCGCCTTTGGGGTGCTCCCAGAGGGGTTTTTTGGTGGTTTTTGGTGGTTTTTGGGGCTGTTTTGGGACCGAGGGTTCGCGCTCTCAGCCTGGGAGCGGGGCAGCGCCGCTGTCGCCCTCCCGCGGCAGGACGCGGTACTGCACCCACCGCGCCGCTCGGGAGAATCGCGGCTGGAGAAACCGAGGATGAACTCCGTCACTTCCCTGCCTTTTCCATTTATTCAACCGCAGAAAATGGAAAAAAAAAAAAAAAAAGAGACTGGTAGAGGCAGCTCCAGCGAGTTCAGCGTTCCTCGCTTTTCCCTGATATGATGGAGAGGGACTTTTTGCAAGGGCGTGTAGAGACAGGACAAGGGGGAATGGATTCCAACGGAGAGTTTGGATTAGGTGTCAGGAAGAAATTCTGCACTGTCAGCGTGGTGAGGCACTGGCACAGGCTGCCCAGGGAAGTTGTGGCTGCCCCATCCCCAGAGGTGTTCAAGGAATGCTTGGGTGAGGCTCTAAGCAACCTGGGCTAGTGGAAGGTGTCCCTGCTCATGGCAGGGTGTTGGAATTATATGGTCTTTAAGGCCCCTTCCAGCCCTGGCCGTTCTATGATTCTATAGTTTTATGCCATAGAATCATAATCTAAAATTCTATAGGGTTTTTGTTTGTTTGTTTTTGTTTGTTTGTTTTTGTATTGCTGCATGTTGTGTGATATAATACATTGTAAATGGTGATTAATACTCTGGAGAGATATACTAAAAACACCTCGATGAAAATTGATAATATGCTGAAACAATAAAAAAAAAGAATCTTCAGAAGCCTCTGTTTACTGAAATGTGACATTAAAGTTAGCAAAGCGGATTTAGCCTTGCTGCAAAAGCAGAATGATTTTTTACATGTCTGGATCAATTGGAAAGGCTCTTTGTGAACTTTGCATAATCTTTTGGACTGGAACAAAATGTTGGAAATACCCAAAGCTTTCTAAATCAAGTGTTTCATGTTAATATTTAATATCAATATACATGAGCTACTTCCCAAATCAATTTCTTCTCAGCTCCAAGTCCTAGGAATTGAGAAGAAAAAAAAACCAAACAAAACATTCCCTCACTGCTCTATGCACTGATAGTAGTAATAAGCTTCTAAAAGAGTCATGAGCTCTGACACTTAATCACTATTTGTGATGAATGATTATTCAGAAGCAGAAGTCCTGCCACAACACACATTTCATTTGAGAGCTGTCACTGCACCATGTACTCCAAACCTCAGTTCTACAAACTCAGTTCACTGAGGAAAAGGCACAGGCAAGGAACTATCCTTGATCTGAAAATGTCTCTGTACTTTTGGAGCATCTTAAGAATAAAGGGGATGCTCAGAGAGATGGGAGGACCAGGCATGTGGAGCTGCTTGCATGGGATTTGTCCCATGCAGCTTTTGCCATCTTTTCTCTCCCCTGCCACCACAGGCACCACTTGGACCAGCAACAGCAGATTGCACTCTGTGGAAGCTGATGAGAAGGATTTTTGGGAGCCTGAGCACTGAAGGTGCCATAGCAAGCATCATAAATGTCCCATACCATAAAAATAGCAAAAGAAAAGGAAGTATGAAAAGAGATAGTCAGTGATGCTAATGATATCTGAATTTTTTCAGCAAATTCAGGACTCAGTTCCTGCTTACAGAAAGCAGAATATGACTGAAATAAAGAAGAATAAAAGGCTACAATTTAAATGAAGCAAATGGCATCTTAATAAGCTTTGGGGGTTTTAGGGATTTTTCCCCCATTCATTCAGATCATAGCTGGCTTTATGTTGAATCACCTTTTCTGAGGAATTTATTTGTGTGTGTGCATTTTTAAAAATAGTGTCATGATCTGTCATTTGTAAGACAAGAGTATGGGTAAACCCCAAAACAGTGACCTGCAGCTGAGGCTGGCAGTCATTGACATCTTGAGAGGAATCAGAAAATCCATGTTAGGGGGGCTTCCCATGTGTTGCATTAAGTTACACTGTGTATTCTGAAGCTCATATTTATTTTGTTATTCAATTGAAAGTCATGCCAACAGAAGCAACATATTATGACAAGTTAATGTAGTTTCTATTGCACAGTGCCACTGCTCAAGGTGTTGTTTTCATTTCCTTAAAAATAGAGACCTATATTGATGGCACATCTTGGCTGTCATAACAATAGAAGTTCAAGACCTGCTTTTCCGACTGCTTTCTCCTCATTTATGTAATTATTAAATACCCAAGTGTGCACTACATGATAGAAAATTTTAATCCTCTAATCTCTACATTTAATCTGTGATACAAATTCACTGCTGTTTTTTCCGAGACTGCCCACTGCTTCCTACTGGGTGGGAATTGCTGCTTTTTGGAGCAGGCTATAACATTCTCAGGAAGTTTGCTCCTGAGGAGTGGCCAGATCTGAAGTGTTGCAATAAATCTTGCAAACAGGCAACTATGGTTTTAATTGTATTTTAATCTGTGCGTGCTCAGATTGTTCCAGGGGTTCTGAGCAATGGTTATGTGAGATCTCTTATTGATCATTCCATCTGAAAAATGTGTAGGAGTGCGTATTTTTCCAAAGAATATTGAAGAAAATAATTCCTGGGGTTCACGAAAATTAAGAAGTCTCACTGTTGTGAGATTAGACATCTTAACTATTGTGAGAATTCTGAAGATGTAATGAACCTTTCCTATAGCCCAACCTGTTCATCATCACACCAAATTCCTCTGAAGAAGAACAAGCCGTAGAGTTGAAGCTTTTTCACTGAACATTTTGTTCTGTGGTCACTTGTGCGAAGCGTTGGCTGATATGGGACTTGCATTACGTGCTAAAGCTGAGTATTCTTCGTAATTGAAGACAAAGCTCTTTTTAGAACTTCTCATCAGTCTCTGAAGAATGCTTTGTAGACACTGATGTAAATGTTTCCCGAGAACGGGGGGAATCCCCCTCAGAAAAACCTCTGTGTCTGGAGGGAGAGCTCAGCCCAGCGAGTCAGGATGGGGATTTACTGCCCAGGGCAGGCAGTGCCTGCTCTGTGCTCTTGGGGCATGCTTGGTTTGGGCCTTGGACTGGAAGAGGTTTTAACGCCAGCCCTGCCCGTGCACCAAACCCATGGGAAGGAAGGAAGGAAAGAAAGACCTCGAGTACCAAGTGGGGTCATGTCAGGAGGGAGCGGAGGCGGGGGAGCCCTGGGATGGGATGGGATGGGGCGGGATAGGATGGGATGGGATGGGATGGGATGGGATGGGATGGGATGGGGCAGGGTGGGGTGGGGCGGGATGGGGCGGGATGGGATGGGGCAGGGTGGGGCGGGATGGGATGGGATGGGATGGGATGGGATGGGGCGGGGCGGGATGGGATGGGATGGGATGGGATGGGGCGGGGTGGGATGGGATGGGATGGGATGGGATGGGATGGGATGGGATGGGATGGGATGGGATGGGATGGGATGCGATGGGGCAGGATGGGATGGGGTGGGATGGGATGGGGCGGGGTGGGATGGGATGGGATGGGATGGGGCGGGGTGGGATGGGATGGGATGGGGCGGGATGGGATGAGATGGGATGGGGTGGGGTGGGGCGGGATGGGATGGGGCAGGTCGGCGGGGGCAGCTCCTGGGGCAGGTGGGGATTGTGGGATCCCGTCCCCGCTTCCTCCAGCACCTTTTAAAGCCCCAGCCTGGACACGGCGTGCAGAGCCCACCGAGCTCCAGGAGCAGGAATAATTCTGGGCAGCACCTAAAGGTTCTGTGCATTAGCCCAATACCACCCAGCTCCAGGAGTGCAGCCTTTATTGGTGTCCAATTCAAGCAAATTTACATTGCATTTGCTGCAAGCAAAGCCCTTGTAAGCAACATCTTGGGCTAAGGTTCGATCTCTTTAATTTTGGTCAAGGTGGTGCAAGATGTGTTTCTTCCACCTTTAGGTTTCCTGAGCCTGACTTGCTGCAGCTCTGGATGTGTTCTGTGTTCAGTGTTCTTGTGAGCTTTTGGCACAAAGTGCTGAACAGCTTGTTGCTGCTGGTGCCTGATTCCCCCTGAAGCACACAGCACCTTCTTTAATTTAAAGGAACAGCAATAAGTTAACTAGTTAACTAGTTAACCCCTACCTAGTAGAAAGTATTTGCTTATTTAGTTTTCCTTTCAGTTGTGAAAGTGCAAAATAGCATTAAGTGTGTAGTCTTCACTCTTCTTGTTCTGTGGGAAGCTTAGAGGCTGTCACAGATTAAATACTTGCCCATTTATTCAGTATTAGTAATGCTTGTGTTAGAGAACATAGAGTGTGTTATTCTGTGTACCCAGGTTATTTTGTTTTCCCTTTTTGTGAGATTTATTTTTCAAGTAATAACATCCAGTTAGTCAGCTATTGGGTGGACAGGCTGAATAGATTCCAACTTTATAAATGTTAATGCATGCTATGAGTGGCCTTGAGTAATAATGGATGACAGAACAGCATTCAATCAGAGAGGATGTCTGAACCACTCCAGTGTGACTCTGCTACGTGCTCTGGGGAGGGCATTTGTGCTTCTTGATAATAGGAGAAAATCTGGTAAATGCAAAAAGCTCCTGGGGAAAATGCACCTTTGTTTTTCCAAAGAACACAGCAGGCAAAGGCTTAGAGTCACAGAATGACAGAAAGGTTTGATTGGAAGGCACCTGAAAGATCATCTAGTTCCAACATCCCACACAGGGACACCTTCCACTTAGACCAGGTTGCTCAGAGCTCTGTCCTGCCTGGCTTTGAACCTCCAGGGCATCCACAACTTCTCTGGGCAACCTGTGCAAGGGTCTCACCACCCTCAATGTCAATAATTTCTTCCTAATATCAGATCTAACCCTCCTCTCTTTCAGTCTAAGTCCATTCCACCTCCTCCTGTCTTTCCAGATCCTTGTGAATGATCCCTCTTCATCTTTCTTGTGGCTTCCCTCAGGTACTGGAATGCCACAGTTGGGTCACCTCAAAGTCTTCTCTTTTCCAGGCTGAACAATCCCAATTCTCTCCACTTTTCCTCATAGGAGAGGTGTTCCACCCTCATAATCATCCTCATGTCCTCCTCTGGACTTGCTGCAACAGATCCATGTTCTTCCTGGAGATGACTTCTCCTCCTGATTAAGTACCTTGACATGTGTGGTGCCATACCTTCATTTATGAATTTTGTGGCTTTCTGCTTCTGAGAGACCAAAGCCTTAGTCCACAGACAGTTTGTAACCATTATTCAGAAATTAGCCCTGCTACGGATCTTAAACTAGAAAAAAATGAAGGAGTTGTGGATTGATACTCAAAAACTGAATGAGACAGCAGCAATCCTCTAATCTGGTAGTGTTGAGTTAGCATGAATGATACTTGTCAGATGTCCCTGTAAGTATGAGCTGACACTTGTTTGTTCCTTGCTAATTTAGGCTCAAGCATTGTCTCATAAAGTTGTGCAACCCTTATTGGAAATATACAGGCACTTTTTCAACCAATGATGAGAATGAGAATTCATCTGCTCTTCATTTTTTTGGTGTAATTATTTAACGTGTTCATCTGACATTTGGAAACTTTAACTGGAATTAGTCTCTTTTAAATGTGTTTGTCACTAAGATTTAAATGGGTTCCAGTATATTTGTTTCATGTAGTGGAGGAGGAGGAGGGGAAGTAACATTTGAAAGTTATCACTGCTTGCCTAAAAGCTTACAAATGCTACCATATGTCCGGAGGTTTTACATCATTTATTAAGATGAGAAAATAACCTAACCATTCATACTTTGAACAAGATATCTAAAAGTGAAGCAGTATTTCCCTGAGAATGATATTGTGCAGTCTATTCAGTGTAGGAGAGGTCAGAATGGGTGATTATCTCTAGACACAATGTTGCCGAAGAGCAATAAATCAGGTATTTTTAAGCTACCCTGTGAACAGGAATACTTTAATGTACCAGCACCGTTTGCCTTTCAGACTTGACTGAGCAGACATATTTTAAGATGTTTGTTACAGTGTATTTTTAACCTAACCTGTTTCCCAGAACATTTAATTGTGGAGGCGTCTGAGTGGTTAGCTGTCCTGGGCTTAAGTGCAGGACACTCAGAGCCTGCAGGAAATCAAAAGGTTCCTGGGCATGGGGTATAGTAATCCTGCCAAACTTTGCTGCATCTGTGTCACAGGAGGACTGCAGTGGCGCAGGAAGGTGCAAACAGAGCTCCAGAAATACCTAAATATGCCACCTTCCATTATCTGTAGACCCTGACAGAGTGCCCTGGGAGTGCTGAAACTCCATGTGCAGGGACACTTTGGCTGTGGGAAGGGTTTAACCAAACCTTGGTTTGGTTAACCAAGGATTCTTGGTTCTCTTTGTTGGGAGAGACAAGGATTCTCCTTGTGAAATGGAGCAATTTGGGTGTTGGAGGCAAGGAACATTCAATAACAGGGCTGATGATGTCTGTGACATGAAGGAAGGAAAGTGAGCTGATCACTTTTTGTCTGCTCTTGGAGGGTTTTACACCTGTTCACAGGTGTTTTACCAGCAGAGATCTATGAATGGGGTCTTTAGGCTGTTGAGCAAACAGGGAGCTTAAAGAGCTTTGGTGAGGAGTTACCAAAGTGCCACTTTGGGGAGTATTGGCCAGACAAAAACTGAAAAGATTGTGCAGAGCTCCCAGTCTGCACAATCCATTTAATTCTAGTAATGGCTGTGATGTGGCTCCCTTTACAAAGCAGGTGGGTGCAGAAGAGAAAGGAAATGTTAGGGGTATACAAGGAGGGAAGCCATCCTTGTGAACCTGTCAACTACTCCTGGTGCTTTCTTTTTTTGGGTGGGTTTGTTTTTGTTTTGGTTTAAGGTTTTTTTGGTTTGTTTGGTTTTTTTTTTTCCGTTTACCTGCTGCTCTGCTGTTGATGATCCCTCCTACACACACACAGACACACATCCCATGCTGGTGTTTCCTCTCCTGCTACAGGTTGATAGGATTTCCACAGGAGTGTTTCACAATTGTCCCTAAGTGTGTGGGGGTGATAATCAGACAAGGGATATTTTCTCCCAGTGCCATATTTGCCAAGGCTCTCCCTGAGAAACCCTCTAAGCAAAGACTCACCCTACACAGCCTCTCATACAGTGGTGATTTCAGGGTGGATAACATGAGGAGAAGGCAATCTCTTCCCTTCCTCCATGTCCTACCTAGCCAGATCACCAGAAGATTTTCCTTAGGGCAAGATAGCCAGCTTAGAGCAGAAGATTTAGTATTGCTAGAGTGCTTTTTGTTTGGAAGAGAATGTTTCTGATGATCTTCTCCACATGTGTGCAGAGTAGTTCTTCAAGATGTCATTTGTGGTCATTTTTTGCTAGAGAAAAGGTTCTGCCCAGGCAGACTGGGCCACAGGCATGTCACAGCAGCCAAGGTAAATGCAAAAAGCATTTCCTGCAAAATGGGGTGATGTACCCAGACCTGGCCATTCAGGCAGGTGACAGGAGGTCAGCATTGTCCCTGCTTTAGCACCTGATTGCTGAGCAGGTCTGGGTCACCTGCAACCCTGGGTTTGAATCTTGCTTGGCAGCATCTGCAGAGGGGTCTGGGCTGCCTGTGGACGCTCAGAACCATGGGTTAGGAAATTAAATGTCTCAGTTTTGTGCAGGAGGAGCTGACTACTGCTTTGTTCTACACCTCAATTCTTGGTGAAGCCTTACTGGGACTTCTCCAAGCCAGGCTCCCCATGTTTTGCTGGGCAGGTCCTTGCAGGTTAGATTGTGCTGGCTCTTTAGATCAATTATGTCACACACAGGGGTTGGAAAGAGTGGAATTACAGACCAGGCTCTGCTTTTTAAGATACGTGTTGGCAGTTTTGCTCAACACCTTTCAGGGACAGTCACACAGAGCTGTCCAGGCTGCCTGTGGTGCACCCTGTGGGGAGGAACCAGTTAGACCCTAGGTTTTCCATCTGTCTTTTAGCAAGAAGTCTTACCTCAGCATCTCTTTCTTTTTCTTTTTCTTTTTTTTTAAGTATAGAATACATTTCTTACCCATTCTTATACATTTCTTGTGTGCACGCCACACAGAAGTGCAGGTGTGTTGTCAAAGTTGTATGCAGATTATTCAGCACGATGAAGTAACAGCAACATACTTTCACATGATTCCAGAGAGGGAGGAATTCCATGCTGGCTGAGCAATACAGCATTTCTCAACCTTAGGGGCAAGGGAATTTTGTAAGGTGTTTTTTTCTTTTTCCCTCAGCAATAGAGCTTCATTTGTTTGAACTTTAATAGTTGGGATAGAAAAAGGCAACTGGCTACATCCCATTTTTCAGCTCAGAGAACTTACAGAATTACTGCTTGTAAATTTTAAGTGATGTTTAGATTGTTAAAGAACAAAGTGATTAAATTATATTATTTGGATCCTCTGAAGTCTTTCTAAAGATCTGAGTGTTGTTTGGTTTCGGTACAGTTGCTTTAGTGTTTGGTTAGGGCTCTTCATAAACAAAATACAAACATTATCTTTATTACTCACAGTGCTGCTGCATACTTGCGGTTTAGGTTTTGCCAACTATTTGCATTGTATAGCCACAGACTCTGTCTGGGTGGCATAAACAAAAACAAAGCCTTTCTGTTCCTATCAAGACTTGTTTTTTCAATTAGGTGCATTAGTGTAGCGTTAGGTAGAGAGGTAAGATTATGTCTGTGCGTGTGTGTGATTCTCCTCGAGTCTGAAGTGGCAAAAAACCACATCAGAATAGATTTATGTGCGTCTTATTAGCCCTGAGCACCCACAGCATGATTAATGCTCTGCAAGAGAGACAGACAAGGCTGTCTCTGCCCCTAGAAGCTCACAGTCTAGCACTGATAAGACTTGCCTTGTAATTTAGGAGGTGTGAAATTAATTTTGCGTTTATTAGTATTGTGACCCTCCTCTGGATGCAGTTCTGGGATGCAGGAGCTGTTGTAGGCACATGAATCAGCCTGCACTGGCTTCACTAATCCATGCAAATTGAATGCCTCCTGTTAGCTCTGTAAAAGGTGCCAGATCAGGATTGTCTGTGCTAAGACCTCTCTGAAGCATGCCTTGAAACAAATTTCAAATAATGCGTTTCAGGCATCACAGGCTAATTTAAAAACTCACATGTGCATCCATTATGAAGTCACCAAAACTCATAATCCTGGACTGCCTTTTAAATTTAACAGGGCAGGGATAAAAAATGCTCTGGAAGGCAAGCAATAGTTTGTACCCAGGGTTGCACTGTGCCTATGAGTTTTGAAAGAAAGAAGTTCTATATTTTATTATAAGTGGTGTGTTATGTTCCTGAATACAATTTCCATTTCCTCACATCCCCACAAACTCCCTCTTCCTATAGCTTTTCTTCATAGGATGGGAGAAACAAAATGTGTAATTGTGGAGAAGTATTTGTTCTTCCTTCTTGATGATGTTCCCATCCCATGCTTCAAATTGTGTTTGCAAGTGTTGGCATTTTCAAATGGAATTTCCCATCTTCTTTTCTTGAACTGTTCCAGCAATTCTGAAAATGTGAAGGATGCGTGGACTTCTTTGTAACCAAAACAGAATTTCAGTTTTCAAAGGCTACTTTCAGAAATATTTCTTAAGCCATTAAAGTAAACAAATAGTAGTAATATGTGTACTAATTTAAAGCCATTGCATTTACAGGAGGCTTTTCTACAAAAATCTGTAGTGTTTAGATAAATCCCTAATGATTTTGCTAAGTGCCTAAGTATATTATTTTCTGTACTTGGATAAAAATTACTCTCTAGCCTTAATATGTTTTATAGCCAAGTGCCTAGATAGAATGTTCTCTTTGAAATTTGTCACTGAGATGGTTGAGGAGAGCTGGTAAATAAGAAATGTTCTAGCAGCTACTTAAAAACTTCATTGCTAACATACACAAAATTATATTGCATATAATAATAATATTTAAAATTTGATTAATATCTGGTGTAAGAGTTTTTCTGTTTAGTGGCTGAGAATGTTACTGCTCTGATCAATATTTTTATACAGTACTTTTTTGCCAAAGAAAAATGTTCTTTTCCTTTCTGTACCTTTCTAACAACTACAAGAAATGGCAGCTTTTTGCCATGGAAAGGTGGGAATTAACTTTACCAAGTAGTGTATGTAGGACAGTCCTATAAAAGTCCCTACTAAGCTCTGCCACTGTATGCCAGAATAAGGAGGATGGACATTTGAGAAGTTTGGTTTCTACACAGTAGTTGGGAAATAATTTAACCAGAAATGTAAAAAAGCCCAACAACCCACGGCCTGTGGTAATCTATTGTGTAATAAATAAAGATGACCACAGCTATGGTAAAAATGCTGATTTTTCCTTCAGGAAGAGATATTAAGCATCTTCTCTGGTTAACTTCTGGCAACTTGCATTTTATTTCTGCTTATTTCTGCTATTTCTGCTTGGAACTTAGTCTTCATTGCAAGTAAAATTAGGGAGCATCAGTGATTTTTGTCTTGAGGCAAGCGAGGGGGAATTGGTCTTCTTTGAGGTTGTGAATATAAAGAAAAAAAATTGTATATTCTTATTATGCCACCAGACCATCTCAAAATACTGGTTGCCACAGTGACACTGACCTCTTTGCAGGAGAATTCCTATTGCTGTGTTTTGAGGGATTTTTGAGGATTGTTGGAGAGCTTCAGTTGCTGTGTTCTAGAGCGTGACCCAGCGTGTGCTGTTGTCTGTAATCCTGCAGTCCTGGGTGCTTGTGTCAAAGACATCTTCTGAGTGATTTTGTCCCCCCTCACATGTCCTGCATGTGAGGTGAGATTGTGAGATGGTGTAAGGCAGGGATGATCCACATGGGATGTTTTGAATCTACCTCTCACCAAGCACTGCAAAGTTGTCTGGGCTTTTGTCCCACCTGGCAGAGGTTTGGGTGAACCTGGGTGCTGAGTGATGCTGACAAAAAAGGAGGAACAGCTTCCACAAGGCAGCGAGGAGGTTGTTGGTCCAGAAACTTTGTTTGAGATGGTCAAAGGGGGTTTTCCAAAGGGGGCTGAGGGAATTGTCTTCCATTTTCTTCCTTCCCCCACACTCAGCCCTGGAAAGGCACAGCAGCCACAGTGGGCTGTGCAGAAGTTTTCTGTCTGTCTGTCTGTCTGTCTGGGAGTCGCGTCCTTAAGGCTGGTGGTTCAGCTGAATTCCTGAACATGCTGTACACCCGTCCTTTCTGCAGAGAGTTTTACTGGGCACGTGCAAGAGAATTACTATGGGAAAGATCTGGAGTTGTTTAGGGGGAGGAATTGATTCCAAATGATGCCTTGCTGAGGCTTTATTGTGTTTTTCAGACAGGGAATTAAATAACATTTTCTCCATACTAGAAGCTTGGAGGCAAAGTTTTTAGTTATCAAAATCAGTGGTTCCTCACTAGTACAAAAATACATATATCCTTGGTTATTTGTCTGACTAGTAATTAATAATGCATGGGTTTGTTCCCAAGTATTTGTGTTAGCCTCTTTAAAAAAGGTTTTATGGTCTAAGCCCTTTATTCTTTACCCAGTATCTTATAGTTTAATAGCTATTCCAAAGTGTAAAAAACACTCATTTTTCCATGACCTTATCTCCCAGGAAAAGACAAAGAGATATTGAGTGTTTTCCTGTTTGGCTTATTCACTAAATAAGTTGTCTTTATTAGAATGCCTAATAAAGCATCAGTGCTAAGGTGGTAAATCATGTATTCCCTGGACTTGCATCCTTGAGCTAGTCCTAACTGAAGAGACTACATGTGATCTAATTTTCATTATTAGCAGCAGTCTTTTTACCACTGGAGCAAAAGGGCTTCTAACAGATGAAGAAAGATTTTGTTCAGAGATGCTCATCTTTTCCTTGTTATAATAGGAATAAAAATTAAAAGGAAGAGGAAAGTAATTTAAAGGTTTTAATTCCTGTGAATTTTAAATGGATTATATCGATTAACAAAATTGCTGCATCTTACAGCAGAAACTTTTTACAAGAACACAGTAATTGTAATTAATTTTTAGTCTGTGCCACATATTTGATGATAGCTCTGATTCATGCTATTATATTCTCTCTTCCTTCACCCACAGCAAAACAAATTTAATTTGATTCATACCCTTACGAAAAAAAAAAAAAACCAACAAAATTACTCACATGGTTATGATTCAGCTCTTGGCATAAAACCCTGTCCTCCTCCATCCTCCCCTTCTCCCACCCAAACCTCCCCCACCCTCACCCACTGTATATTTATGTCACCGTAGTCTGAAAAAGTTGATTTAGAAATGGAGCAAATGAAATCCTTCTTCAAGCTGCTGTTTTACTTCTGTTGATAAGAGTCTAACAAGACTTCCTTTTCACAAGTGCCGTAGAGGAGCAGCAGTACTCTGGTTTTCTTGTTACTTTAGCAGACAGCAGCATTGCATTGGTCTTGAGTCGTATTTGCTTTTAGCAGTCCAGCAGAGCTGCAGCAAGCGATGCTAAAACTGGCCAGGTTCTTGTATTTGTGAGTCTATCTTTGAAAAAAAATGATTATTTCAGAAAACCATATATAGAGGATTTTTTTTTTTGTTGAAGTGGAACACCAGACGACCTTACTTTAATATTATTTGTTCCTTAATTAATCTTAATTTTGTATCCTTAACAAGCTTTTCCCCAAGAAGTGATAAAAGCTGCAGTTCTTTCATTACACAAATGTGTAGCAGCATGCTGTGTTTCCTACAGCCTTGTGCCAGATTCCTCTGTGGATGGGTGGTGGAAAGCTCCTGTCTTCACCCACCGCTGGAAACACAAATGTTACAGTTCTGCCCATCATTGTATCTGACAAGCCATGTTCCCTAAGAGCTGAATGCTGAGCACAGCTCAGCTCCTGTGATCAGACACTGCCAGCATTCAAAGGAGATGTTTTATACATGAAAAAGAGATGTTTACAGAGAGCTGGAATGTAGAGGTGATGCAGTCCAACAATCCCAGTGGAAATTAGGAGCAGCTCAGTGCCTCTGAAAGCTGACGTGTGTTATGTATATAACACTGAGCACGGAGGGACTTCCTGCACACTGATGCTGTGAATCAGTCACTGCAGGTACCATAACTTGCATAAGCTGGTGGGAAAAAGTGTATTTTCAGCCAAGCGTGCTAATACAGCCCTTCCACTTTCACTGAAACAGACAAATAAGGGATACCTTAAGGGTAAATATCAAAGAGGATTCAGTTTTAGGGGTTTGTTTGTTTGTTTGTTTCTTGATTTGTGTGTTTTGTTTGGCTTTTTAAAATGCAAAGGTTCTCAGAGCCTAGATCACTTGTTTACCCAAAGGAAAAATAAACAAACATGGACTTGCTCACTTTCTAGTTAAATGATGCATGTTTCTTTGTGTCTGTGCTTACAAGCTTTACTTTTTCAATAATATCGACAGGGAAAGGGATCTGTAAGGGAGAAAAGAGAAAATTCATTTTTTTTCTCTTCTTCCTGACATCTTCTGCTTCTGCATGGTGCTATAAGGAAATGATGCATACATTCACACGCATCCATGGTCTGTGACTTTCCTGGTTCACACGTCCCAGTGGTGCTGGGAGCTTCCCCGTGGGCTGGGCTCTTCCCCTCGGGCAGAGGAGAGCCTTCAGTGCAATTAGCATTGAGGGTGGTGTCACTTTACTGGGGAGCTCACTCCCTTCCTCAGGGAAACACCAGAGTCTGCTTTTTTCCCCAGTCCTGAGATCTTCAGGTCTTCCACATCTTCACTCCTGGTCACAAAGTGCTGCTATAAATAAACGTGACCTAGAGTGACAAGTGGTCTTGCACGTGTGGTCTCTGTTGAGGGGCTGAGGGTCTCTCTTCCTCTCCTGCCTCATGGCTTTATGAGATGGGAACTGTCGAGCTTGGCCTGTCTGACTCCCCTGTGGAGCAGGAGTCCCTGAGGTGTGGTGGGTGGTGGCCTTTGGCAGCAGTGTAGAGTGCTGAAATCTTGATAGGATCCATCCTCTCACCCTGTTGAGATCTGGATGTCCCCTGTGTCCAACACCACTGACCAGTGTCCAGTATCAGTGTTGTCCTGTCCCTGTGTCCAACACCAATGGCAAGCATCTCAAAAGCAACCAGGCAATTTATCTGTCATTTTTGGACCAAGACATAAAAGTGAGAAAGTCAGAAGAGAAAAATATTTGGGAGAGGACAATTGCTAACTACAGTAGGAAACAGTCACTGCTCAGACAAAAGAGAAACATGTCTCTTGAGAAATTGGTCAGAAGAGGGAGAATAGGTGGGAGATTTTGTCTGTGAGGGGGCACAGAGCAGGGTGAAGAACACAGTGCCTTCCCTCACACGTTCCTTATTCTCTGCCTTCCTGCCCTTGTTGGGTTTCTATGTTAAAGCACCCAGAGAAGATGACAGAGGGAATCCACATGAACTTCAGTCATGCCTGAATGGCCAAGCTGCTGAAATCAGACCGTCACTGCCAGCAATTCAGTGATGCACCCTTCTGCACTCTCATTCTGCAGTAGGACAAAAGTCTCAGCCTCTGACCCTCAAAAAAACCACCCAAAAATGACACCACCACCAACTATACTGACTTTACCAAAAAGAGTATTTCTGAACAATGAGGATGAAAGCACTTCTTACCCCATTAGAGACCAGCTGCTATAACTTTTCAATGTTCTGTTTTTGGCACGTGGAAGGTGACTGTAGGTGATCCAGCTCAGCACTAGGTTGGAATGAGATGTAAATGAGATGTACAGTGTGCTCTTACAGGAGATGTGGCATGGCACAGGCAGCCAAGAGCTCCTTAGGTGCAGCTCACTTCCTGATGGAAACTTCTGTGATGTTGGTCAAGACGTTTTAAGTATTCCTGGCCTCTCATTTTCTAAAGGAGACTAAAGACTACCATTTCACAGGGATATTATGAGGATTTACCTTAAAATGTACTTCTGAAGTATTTATAATGGTTAATCAGCTTTTCCATTATGGAGTACTTATGTTATTTGGCTGGGTTCAGCCACACGAATTCACACAAATGCTATACATAGAATACTTTGGTGGAATATTCTGTCTTTGGCTCATCTGAGTCACGGTTTCCATTCAAAAAGGACTGATTGTCTCAATCTAAATTATTTTCATGAAGAACCTCATAATAAATGCTTTGGGGAGAACTCAGAGATGGAGCATGATAAAATTGTTAGCATAAAATATCTCATCAGAGTCGAAGGCAGATATGACTGCTGCCTACCAGCGAGCTGCAGAATGGAAGAATGGGGGCATTTGTGGTACAGCACAGGAAAAGGAAAAGCACTGTTCTTGCAAAGAGAGGACAATGCAGATCACTTCATGCTGTGCCAGCAGCTGACCCTGAATAAGTTTAAGATGGAAATTTTGAAAAAAAATGAAGGTCCAAACCATCAGAAGCAACTTCTGGAACAACCTTTCAATTGCAGGAGCTGTGAGGAAGCTGGAACTTTTTTCAAGATGGGGATACAGTCACATTTATAGAGTCCTCTGGGAGGTGTTGGCTGGTTTGCTTTCCAGTTCCAGATTTCTGCAAGTCCACCTGTTATCTTAGGTCTCATATTCAATGCTGCTATCTATCACCAAAGTTCCAATGGAGGTGGACAGTGCCTCTCCCATTTTTTATGTTAATGGAAAACCCGTGGCTATTTTAAGAGAGATTTATTCACTGTCTGCTAAGAAGATGGAACATGTTATTCTCCCTAAACTAATCTATCTGTTATTTAAAAATCATTTAATGGCGTAATGTTCATAGACATGATTTATAAAGTATTCTGATCTCTTTATTCTAATCAAATAACTTTAAATCCAAGATAAAAAGTACTCCCAAAAGCTTAAAACATGTGATCAGTTTCTTTTAAAAAATTACAGTAGATGAAAACGTGATACTGAATTTAGTATGTACACAGTGTGAAATTTTTATTAAGTCATCTGACTTTAATTAAACATAACATTTTTGCTATCCTCATGCTATTCTAGGATAGGATGTTTTTGTCATTTTATGGTTTTATGGAATAGTCCAAAAAATTTGAAAATATGGTTAGATTAGTTTTCCCTTGGGTTTGACCTCAGTAAACTTATCTTGTGGTCCAACTAGATTTCTCTTTAGTGTATTTGTTACCTCAAGACAGTTGTTGTGCATTTAATTAATACAATGTGAAAAAAGAGGAGGGGGTGGGGAAGGAATTGGGTGTTTTCTGTTCTGTGGGGGTTTTTCCCCTACCCCTGAGAGCAACTTTGAGTCATTCCTCTAAGAGATCCTACTCCCCGCTGCTAAAGAGGGCTGTTGTTCTGTGGAACAGGAGGGTGGGGGAGAGGCGACTTGAGTCATCTCGGCTGGTTTGTCCTGGCATACGTTTCCTGCCCATAAATTGGGATTGGCAGGGTTTGTCAGTGGCAGGCAGCCTGGCCCTTGTTCCGGCTGTGCACCCGTGTGATGCTCACGGCCACGCGTGTTTCTGCAGGGCAGGAAAACCAGGATGCAGCTTGGTGGCATCGGTGACATCTCAGGCAGGCGCCGGGAGGTGTTGGCCTGTGCTCCATACGGGTTTGTGGACAGGTGAGGGTTTCAGCATTGCTTTTGGGCGAGCCTGATTTTACACACTGTCCGTCTCTTCTCGCAGCAATTCCTCACAATTAAAACGTAAAGCGTTGATTAGCAGCGGCGCGTTTCTCTTGTGGGAGCCTTTCCTGGCACGGGGGACTGTTAATTACTAATCGGTCAGTAATGCCTTTCAATAATTCCGGTTTTTTATTGACTCGTCTCATCCGCCGCGCTCAGAAGTTTTTCAGGGCAGCGCCGGCACATCGCTCACCATCAGCCTTTGCTTTGCCGCTTCCAGCTTATATTTGAAAATATATCTGTGTATGCGTGTGCGTATATATATAGGTAACAGACAGGGCTTCTTTGGCGGTGAGGCGGGAGGTGCCGCTTTGCCCTGGGCGAGGAGGGGGAAGCGGGCGAGGCGATGGCCGCGGTGGCTGTGTAAAAACCCCAGCTCGGGGGCGAGGATTAGCGTAATGTGCGCCAGACATTCCTCCCGCGGAGATGCTGGCCGGTGCTGAATGCGGCCGTGTCTGTGTGAGGCGAGGGAGTTTCCTGCTTTAAATCACCGAGCAGGCTCCGGCTGGGCGTTCCCGCTCCCGCTCGCTGCCCTTTTTTCCTTCCCCCCTCAATGAGTGTCCTTTGTGTAACCCCGCTAATTCAGAAAATTCTCCGCCGTAATTGGAACTGCCCCGTCACGTGGCCGCCGCGCGCCGATTGGCCGCCCTTAATTGGCGGGTCGCTATAAGAGCGCAGCGCGGCGGCGCCGGCCGCTGCTCCGCGCCGCTCCCGCGGCCTCGCCGGGCCCCGCGCTGGGGCCGCCCGCCCGTCCGCCTTCCCTCACCGCCCCCCGGCCCGGCCCGGGGCTGCCGGGAGCCGCCTGTCAGCGGGGAGCGCCGCCGGGCTCGGTGAGTGCGGAGCGGGAGCGCCCGGCCCGCTGGGGAAGGAAGCAAGGAAGGGGCGCACCTGTGGGGGGGAGCGCCGCGGGTGCTGCCGGCTCCCCCCTCCTCCTGCTCCCCGTGTGGTGGCTGAGGGGGAAGTTGCTCGGAGGTTTCTCGGAACCCCGTCTGGATAAAAGTGCCCCTTAGCACGTGTGCCTGCGACTTCCTCGTGGCGGGGAAAGTCCTTTCTCCGTGCCCGGGGGTTCAGGTGCGGGTGGTGGTGGTGGGCGCGGGGAGGGTCCCCGGTGTGCGGGGGGATGCGGGAGCTGCGAGTTTGCTTTGCCATTGTTTTTTCGCGTGTGGAAGCTGAAGTGACTTTAAATCACGAGCTGAGCGTGATCGCTTTGCGTTCTGCGTGTTAAAACTAGATATAACTTCCCACGTGCCTGTTACTTAATATCCTCTCAGTGTTTAGGGGAAATAAAAGGAATGTACTTCAGAGACACAAGCAGAAATATAGTGATATATAAGTATATATAGATATTCAGAATGTTGGTTTTTACAAGACTTCCGAATATAGTGTGATCCTAGAAACCATGTTACTGTGTGAGTGCGTATAAAAACCCCTTTCTTTCAATTCTTTTTAAATGCTGTACTCTAATTGCTACATTGAAAACTGCCTGTAAGTCAGATGGGAAACAGTAGTGCCTGTAATACATTGTAGACCTTGCATTTGGTCAATAAGTCAAGAATGGATATATTATGTGGAAGTTGTAACCTGTGTTTCAAATTTGCTGTAAAAACTTTGTAAGCTTTATTTTTACTTTCTTTTTGAGCTCTAACTTATTCAACATGCACTTGGAAAGGTCTATGGTTACAGGTTAAAAGGTGTCATGCAGAGTATGGTCTTCCCTCTTGGTTCTGATGCATAAAACGCTGCTTCTTATTTTAAATCTCTTGCTTTCATCTGTGTGGGATCCCTATGTGAAAATTTTTCCAAAAAGGGAATAAAGCAACTAGCTCGTGTTGAGATTACATTTCTGTTATGAAGCTTGTCTTGCTTGTTCAAAGGCCTTTCTCTCTTTCCTAATACAATTTTCGGAAGCTCTTTGAACAATGCTGCGTATAAAAATAGAGCTCAAGGTTGTTGTGTAGCTAAATTTATTGCAAAAACGAGTAGGAAATGTCTAATAAGAGCAGCAATAAAAAGAATAGATGGTGAGATAAGCGTGTCTTCCAGAGGCACTCTGGCTTCACTATTCGGGAAGAGCGTAATCCAAGTTGGGCTGTCGGAATCTCCTCCTTAGCTCAGGTGTGGCTGGGCACCATCTGAGGGAAATGTTCTGTTTTCAGGCTTGAGCACACGGCTCTGAGGTTCTGTGATTGTGCTGGGGCTGGGGAGCAGCTCCCTGCAGCTGGGTACGTTTTTACTTATAGATTTACCAATTAAAATTCCAGAGGAAGAATTCATAAGGTTAGCATTCTTCCCAGAGGTCCCCCTGCTCCCTTCCCCCCACTCTCCCAAAAATAAAAAGCACATACTACTCTGTTTAAGTAGTCAGTGCTTGAAAAAAATTTAACTGTATAGTCGATTTGTTGTCTATTATTAAAATGATCAGTCCCCTCCCACTGGGTTTCACTCACCTATTTTGAAATATTTGTATGAGGTGAGAGCTGACTGATTTAAGCATAAGCTGAAATTTTGAGAATTAAATAAACATGTTCCAGTCAAATTCTGTTTAGATCATGTCTGTTTCTTGTACTTTGGTTTGTGTCATACTGTTGACTGTTCCAGTTTATTCATTAAAAAAAAAACCCTTACGTTTTGTAGTATATGATCTCATGCAAAACCACATTTTACTCTCATTCTGTTAGTAAGTTTTTGCTGTCTGATTTCTGTGAGCATATATAACGAAAATATTTGTTTTAAAAAAGAAAATGCCTGGAATTACAAAATGCTTTGGGGGAATCTGAAATTTTATGTGTCATAATAACAGTTCTTACTGGTTATTGCTAGTGGTGTTGCCTGACTGATGTAGAGAAGGGCGAACATGGGAAACATGAGGAATGCATAAAATTAGCTTTTCTGGGGGGGAGGGATTGTTGTAGTTCTGTGTCAGCTTAGATGCTGAAAGAGTTACATGGCTGGTTCACCTCTGTCCCTGATTTATTCTGCTGTTTGGTAGCACTTCAGCAATGTGTGGATTCTGTAAAATATTTTGATTATGTGGACAGCAAGACAGTGTGGAGACACTTCCACATGTGTGATGGGGCAGCACTGCATGGTGACACCCAGAACTGTCAGATAGCACAACTTCCAGACTCATTATTTTGGATGTTCTTAGACCATGTGCTGGTCACACTCCTCTCCTCTCTCACACGTAACACACACCAACCTCCTGGACATCGATAACTTTCTGCGACTAAATGAGTTTTTGTGTGAGAGATCAGAAACTGTTATAACAGCTCCAGTGAGCCATGGAAACTTCAAATGTGTGGTGTTTGCCACCCTCACCCTGTAGCATCTTGGACAGTTTGGGTTCCTTGGGACATTTCAGTGTCTGAATAACACACGTGCAGGCTCCCAAGTGTGGCAGTGAGGGATTGCTTCTGGCAGTACCATGGTTCCCTGTCTCTTAGACATTACTTTTTCCCCTGCCCAGGAATTGAGGGCTGGGTTCGCTGCTGCACTTCTAGTTAGCCTTAACTTAGGGAAAGATTTAATAGGCAAGGATGCTTGTTTCCAGTCCCTGAAGATATATTGCATTTATTACGTGGCAAAGGAAGAAGGAATTGCCCTTTAGATTACTTTTTTTCACTGCAGTTCTTTGAGCAAAATTTTCCCCTTTATATTCTAGTTGTATTGAGGTTTGAAAACTGCTTTCTTTATGTGGGATCTATTCCCTACAAATGCAGAAACACTTTGTTCATCCATCTGTAATATTAGTACTGCAGATAGTTCTTCTGCCTCTATACTTGTTAGAAATGCAGTGTAACGTGATTGAAGTAGTTTTCTTTGGGGGTTATCATGTTTGATTTGTTCTTACAAATTACTTGACACAGCTGAAAAGTTGAGCTGGTATTACTTATTTGCCTGGGATTTGTGAGAAAGATGAGACATCTTTAAAAAGATATGTATAAGAGACGTAGCAATTTTATGGACTTGTGATAGGCTGTTAATATTTCTTTATATGTCTTGTTGAAAATCCTCAACACCAATAAAAATAACTTAAACCTAAGCTGCTGCATGGACAGAGAGAGGTGGAGTGCATATCTAAATTCTCCTGTCTCCTACATATGATAAATATGATTTATCATTGGTTTCAGTTCATAATGCCAGAACATCATCATCAACTCATTTCTGTGAAGCTCTAGTGTTGCTCATAAAGGCTGATGAGCAATAGAGATTTAAATAAGTGATTTACTGGTACAAATAGCAGTATCTTAAAAGTTCAACAGTCCCAGGACAGAAAATCTGCTTTTATGGTTCAGCTGGATGATGTAAAGTTCAAGAATGAATTGACTCAAGCAACCTTACAGAGTTACTGGATGACTTTGAAGTTGATGATGGAGTGATGACCCACAAATTGTTCTTTCACTTTCACACCTTCTGTCTGGCACAGAGGAGAGTCTCTGGACCAGCATCCTGCCCAAATGGTTAGGCTGACTGTTTTCAAGCAGATCCTGATGCCTGTGTTTCTGACTTGTTCTCAGAGATAACTGACACAGCCCTGTTGTGCAACTCCCAGCAGAAAAGCTTGCCTTGTCTAGGCTTGCCTGACAATACAGATGCTGCTGAATCTGACTATTCCTGGTGATACATTTGAACTGAAACTATTTGTCCAAGAAGAACAGTTTAAACCTCCTTTTCAAGTTTGTGTGCTATTATATCCCCACAGTATCTCAAAAGTCACATCATCGTGTTGCCTAAACAGAGATTTGAAAAGGTGGGACTGGGTGTGGTGCACAGGAGAACACGCTCTGTAATCTCCTAGAAATTATTCCCTTTTTTTGAGCCTGATTTCTTTATAAAGGTGAAAACTTCTGTCTTTGACTCTAATACACAACAGTCAGATATGCTGTTGTAAGCATCCAAGTTCAGGGAAGAAGCTGTAGCTGTTCTTTTAAAAAATATACTATATTGGCACAGCTCATACTATGTATTATAAGATGAGGTATTGAGCCAGGGAAACTAATGATCTGACAGAATTATTGCCTAGAAAGACTGCACAAGCAGCATGTTTCTCAAATGGAAATACTCACCAACATTTTGTATAGCCCTGTTCAGATTCTTCCCTACTTCTAAAATGTTCTTTATTTCTCTATGAGAGCACAAGTGAGTACTAGAACATCTCGGCCATCAAGAAGTAATTTTTCTGGGCCAAGCTCTTACTTGTGGCTGTGTCTATGTTGGAAGTTTCTGTCTGTCCCCAAAGATTTTTGTAGATGAGGGAGAACAAAACCCCCTTTATTTTGAATATGTGACTCTAACTTGTGTTACAACAGTACATAGTTGCTTTTAGTACTAGGCAGAGATGCAACCCTCCTAGTGAATCTGCAGACTGGAGATTCCATGCATAATGAGATATCAAAGTCAACATCCTGAAAAAAATTATGTTGGCCTTCTAATGGTCACTCTACACTCCATCTTTACAATAATTCTGCTTACTACATGTGCAAGTACCTTTCTGCAGAATTTTGGGTTCCATTTTGCACATCAGTCTGTGCTCTTGAAAAGTTATGCTCTGTAGTTATTATGTGATGAGATTTGTCTGTTTCATAATCATCTTGAACCAGATGTTTCACTTTTCTTCACCATCAGAAATATCTCCTATAAATAGCTGCATAGTGCTGTAGTACAGTTTTGTAGCTGTCTTGGTCATGCTAAAACTGCATGTTTATAAATCAGTGCTCATTTTAAGAGCAACATCTGGTCTAAATTTTGTAGCCAGCTGTTCACACCTTAAGGAAATCATCACAGGTCTGGATGGCTTGTGAATAATTAAATATTTGTATTCTACTAATCTTTTGGTGCCCTTGTCTAACAAGTGTGGGGTTGGGCAATACACCTGAAATTATTTCTATTGGCAATGATTTCTATTCTCTACCTTCATTGCAAATACTTGAAGTAGTTGTCCATTTAAGAGGCCCATTTTGCTTTGTCCTTTTAAGTTATATTTTTGAGGGGGAGCAGATAGTAAAACCCTGAATAAAACATATAAAAGAACAGACTTTTCTAATGCTTATACCCAATACCACTTTAAATTTCAGTCTTAGTTAAGAATTATGATATTGTGATAAGGAAGGCTCAGCATTTGGAGGTGTGCTTTACTGAATGGGATTTGGATGCTTTGAATGGGAGATGGTCACGTGAATGTGATCATGTGATATCATTCTTGGTTTTGTGTAAGAACTGGAGGTATTTGCCACCATCTGCCTGCAGATACAAAGGGGAAGCTTGTATGCTAGCAAGTTAGGAAAAAAAGGGTGAAAAATTTGGGAATATTGACCATTCTGATTGTTTCAGGAGGAATCTGTGGAAATTAAAAGAATTGAAAATTTGATGGGTTTTGAACTATTTCTGTGATTCATTTAACATGTGGGAAGAGTCAACTTTCAGGCAAATCTTGCAAGTGGTATCCAAATTCATTAATTAGTAAGATGACAACCTTTGAATGGAGGAGATCCTCCTGTAGCATCAGCAAATATTTAACTCCTCAGACCTATGGCTTTGGTTAATCTTCTGGATGAATTAATGAATGTGTAAATATTCATCATTAATTACTGTGTTTGTAGCATCACTAATCACTTATCAGTGCACAAGTCTTTTAAAATCAGTTTAGCATGTCTCTTGTAAAGCTTGAGCACGTTTAGGTGTCTGATAAAGCACTGACTTCTCAGTAAGTGAATGAGGGTAAAAGTGTTCTGCTGGATATGTTTTGTGTGTGCTAATAGTAATCAATTTGCACTGTGTTTACAAATAGATTTCTTTTTGGGAGCCTGCTCTTGCCATAGCCCCTAGAGAGTGAAAAAAATTAGATTACCATCAACAATTACTGCTTCCAATTTACCTCTAACAGCAAAAGCAGCCTCCGGGGTGCCAGCTCCCTAAGCAGGCAGGTATTTTGCAGGGATGGAGTGCCAGGGTTTGGTGGGCAGCAGCTGAAGCAGGGGCTGAGCTGGAGCCCTGGCCGGGAGAGCTCCGCGCCTCCTCCGAAATTCCTCAGGGGAGGAAGGAGTGGACGGGAGGCCTCCCTCCCCACAAGCAGCTGTGGAATGAGGATGAAATCCAATGTTTATTCTTTCTCCCGGAAACTATAGGAAATGTAGCACTCACGTACATTGCATAACAGTGTTTGCAGTTGTGATAGGGAAAGCCTGAGCTGGGCACGAGGAGAGCGAGGTGTTAGAAACTCACTGCTCTCAGGAACAGCCACAGTGTGGACTGTGAAGGTATTAAGCTGCTTTATCAGGGAATTGATCCTTGCTTAAGATATTCTGAGCATCCTTAGAAGATTTTTGGCCTTCCTTTAGTAGGTGCCAGCTGAACTGAGCTGCAGTGCGGTGTCTTGGGAGCATCTGTTGGTGCAAGCAGACAGGAGGATGTGCCTTGTGGCTGGGGAGAGGAACTGGAAATGAGTGGCTGCTTTGTTTCTACTCTGCTGCTTAGCCCAGGCAATCTTTTGGTGGAAGCTGTTTGAGATTTATGTGTCTTGTAAAGGAGTTGCTCACTTGAGTGCTGTAGTGGTCCAGTCTCTTCCACTGTTGTCAGCTGCAGGAGTGTGGCTCTGCTCTGTGGTGCTCAGATGGCTGAGAAGCTGGAATGACTGATGATCCCCAATCTTCACACACAGAACATAAAAATGCTGCCCTGTGTCAGGCAGGCGTAGGGTGAGCTTGTCTCTCACTAGTGACACCACTCTACCTGCCTGTCTGGAGCTGCTCAGAAACTGCTGAGCAATATCAGGCAGGTCTCACTAAAGCCTTCTTTAGCACAGCAGCTGGAGAGAGCAAAAATCTTCTGTCACATTCAGAAAATCATAGTGCTTTCTTCCCAACTGGCTTATGGCTGTAGGAAGAATGAAGCTCTAAGGCTCTGAAATCTATATACAAACTTACTGAAGGTGTGCTGGTGTCGGGGTGGTGCTCCAGGTTGCAACTGCCTCATTGGTTTTGTTCAGCTGTTTTCAGTAGGCTGAATGATGGGGAGGAATGGCTCTTTCCTGAATGTGGAAGGTGATGTCTTCCACTAGGTGTGTCAGTAATAGCAGCAAGGTAGGAGAAACCTTTATATAAGAAGAAACTGAAATGTACCACTTGATTCTTACACCACAAAAGAAAGCTCTTATGACTGTTATCCTATCTAGGTGTCTCTTTCTTGTCAATGATGTGTTTTAGTATCATTATTATATAACCAAAATTCCCCTGAAAACATATGTGGATCATGCTCTAGAAAATGAGTATAGAAGGTGGAAATTTATTTGAATTAGAAGCCTCTAATTGCCTTTTAAGTATGAAGTGGCATGTCTCGCTCTCCTGTCAGGATTCATCTTCTTGGTTACCTGATCTGGTAGGGAGAGGGAGGAAAAAAGCTCTATTAGCAAGATGAGTGCTGTATTTTCCCCAGGATTTTCTGCATGTTATAGCCAGAATGCTCCTCAATAATTTGTAACTTCAGGGATTGACTTGTTTGCTTTGAACACTTCCAACATGGTTTTGCTACCTGATAAACTTGCTTAATGTAACTTTCTTATTCTGTGGCTGAGTTTAAAAGCAATGCTGTGGTGGAGGAGCAGTGTGCAATTCAATACCACAGAAATACACTTCAATTAAAAGGTGCCTCGATATGGGCAAGGACTCTTAGTCAAATATTCATTTAGAGGAGGGGGGGAAATCCCCAAACAGAAAGTTTGTATGTTGTAGATAAAATTCCTTCTTTCTGATAGCCTGGAGAGCCAAACCATGTGGAGAACTCTTCGTGGGATGTCAGGTAAATCTGCTTTTAAAGGGTTGCATTCAGTATCCCAGTGAAGGTTCTGATGGATATCCTGAGCAGTTAGGATAGTTCTAGTTGGTCTAATTATTTCTGTAGTTAGACCAAAGATGTTTCCTTCCCAGAATCCCCTCTTTACTTTCCCTGATCTATTTGATGCAGAATTGCTTATTTGGCATCTTATGCTTGTAAGTGTAATTTCTATGGAATTTCAGAGATGGGTCTTATGCTTCTGGGATGTGCTGATAATCAAAAATTGTTACAAGAACTTGCTTAGCAGACACCTTGATTTAAAAACAACACACCCACTTCATTGTGATGCTATTCAGGGAAATGATTCAGTGCAGTTTCAGTGGGTTTAAACAATGGCCTAGTGGCACACCTATTTTGTAGAAAGCAGAGTTTTAAAAGGGATGCCTGTTTTCTGCAAGTCTATACATAGCTAACAGCTGCAAGGTGATACTCAGTAGTATATATGTCCTGTGCAGAGCTCCCCCCACTGCATTCTGTTTTCCCATGCACTGAAAACTGCCAAGTGAATTGGAAATATTGAAATGATTTGTTGGATCCTTCAAGTTTCACTTCCAGAACTATTTTATCTTGCAGTAAAACATAGCTGGGGCTGAGTTGATTCACACACAGTATACACAGCCAAGTCCATTTTAAAAGGTACACTTGGTTTAGGTGGTTTTTTCCCCTGCTCTACACACAGGCTGTAATAGCATAACAGCTTATTTATCTTTATCTCTCTGTTCATGGCTAGTTTGAGTTGCAAATAGTGAAATACTGCGGACAGCTCACGGTCTGGAGCTCAGCTTGCAGCCCTTCAGTTCAGTGCATAAATTTGTGTTCAGGAGCAGGAGCAGCAGAGCTGAGGCTGACAGTGAGTGGCAGGCTGCAGTGATAAAGATGTGTGTGAGCACACCTTCATGCTGAGCACTGGTGTGTCAAGGCAGAATCCCAGACTGGAGTCTCTCAAATTCCATGTGAACTTTGCCTGCTTCATCCCTGCCCACGTGCACCTCGGGCACACATCTGAGTGTGACTGTGCAGTGCATGGGTACTGTACAAATGAGTCAGTTCCTGTTCCTTTGGCTGGAGCTTCGTTAGGAGTTCTCAAAAAAGTATTTCAGAATGTGGATGTGGTCAACACAGTCATTTTCCAGGCATCTTAAAGGAAACCCACATCAACTGTGAAAGTGACCTTTTAACTCCTCTGTCCTGCCACTGTCAGAGCTCTGGCAGGGCTGGATGGGAGGGCTGGTTTGCTTCCATCTACATCTTCCCTCACAATTTGCACTTCTTGCCATTCAGACTAAGTGCCTAGTTATTCTTCAGGAGTATTTCCTATAGCATGTCTGACTGATCACTGGTGGCTCTACACACGTAGTTAGAAGCAGCTTCTGACAAACTTTGGGTCATATTTAGTTCTTCACCACATTTTAGCATTGAAAGCAGTTAAATCCATTAGAATCTGTAGTGTTATTTCTTAGTTCTTAAGGCAGAATGTGGTGAAAAACACTTGTACTGCATCTCCTGGGGTTTAATATATAGCTTCAGCTAAGTAAGTTCTCTTGAAGGCATCAATTATTAAGAGTCTCTTTTTTGAAATGTCAAAGAGATTACTTTCACTGAAAATGTCTGCCTTGTACTGTGAATCTCTGTCTATTTAGAATGACTTTTTTTTAAACAACTTTGCCAGAGTCTTTCTGCCTTACCCCATGGATTTATTGGTTTTTCTTGTGGTTTTGTTTTGGTGGGTGTTGTTGTTGTTGTTTTTGTTGTTTTGTTTTTACATATAATGTTTGTGTTTATGTGCACCAGGATCTAGTCTCTGAATGGCATTATCTCCAAAATTACTGTTTTAATGTACTTCCTTTACTGATAAGTGCAGCTCTGCCATCTAATTGTCATCTTGTGCTGATGTTTGTGTTCTTGCAGTGCACTGGATTTCCCAGCTACCCAGTGATGCTGTGTGAGGCATTCTGCCAGGAGTAGGGAGATGCTTCCCCTGGGAGCCTTTGGAAGGCTGCTACAGTGGGGTGGCAAAGCAAGCCTCCAAATGGGAACATACTCTTCATTTAGAGGAAAATGCTGCTTCCAGGTGATGGGAAAATGCTTTGAACCTGTGTTGGAGTGTAGAATTCTCAGGTCTCTCCCAAGTCTCTGGAAATCTGTGCATTATTTACGGTGCTGACTGTGCTGTATAGGTACAAAACAATTAGAGTGGAAAAGCTGTGTTATCCATAACTCCAAAGCTTGTGAGTGACTCTGCTTTATTAGTGAAGCATTGAGCCTTCCTTACATTTGACAGGAAAAAGGAATTTTGTTGCATAACTTTGTATTCACATCAGGAGTGAATATCTTATGGGCAGAGAGATAAAAGAAGATTTACTCTGAAGCTGATCATGCCATTAGCAGACACAGAATGGACAGTCAAGAGTGCCTGTCATCCTTGCTGCCTATCAGAAATACTCATGCATGTGTTTTTGTTTGGGTTTCCCCACTCATCTTTAGAAAGGAGTGAGACTGGCTTTTTGATAGTTGTTCTTGTGTTACTGCTAGGCATTGCAAGCTATCAGGCTTAACTAGACTTTACCTAATGATTTATCAGTATAAATTTACCTGGTGTTTTTAAAATATGCTTTGATAATATTTAGAATTTTTAACAGCTGTTATGCCACAAAGGCAATATTTCCTCCATCTGATATTAAGAAGAAAAGTATGCAGTGTGTGATTTGAATTTGATATGGCCACATTTCAATTCTGTTAAATTTAAGTTTTCTCAATGTCATCTTGACCTGTAATAGGAATCTAGTTCTAAAGGCTTTGCTTCAAAGATTAAACTTAATTGCAGCAATGCATCTGACACATTCCTGACTGTTGCACAGTATTTTACAGTAAATGTTACTTTCCATGTCCAGGTAGCCTTGCATTTAGATAAACTGTGGTGCATGAATGTAGAACACTCTGCCACTTCTGTGCTTATTGCAGAGATTGCTACTGATATTTCTCTTTTTAGACCAACAAAACATGTAGTGACACACTTAGGTCAGTATGTCTTGCAGCTGTAGAGAGATGGAGACCACTTCACTTGTGAAACAAATCTCCTTTCTGCAGTGCAGTCTTCATCTACAATACTGATGCAAACACACCTGAAATGGTTGGTCTGCATCCTCTGCTTGCTGATTCATACTTAAGTTGGTTTTGAGTTTTATCCTTTTTAAAAGCTTGTAGTGTTCTGATGTACCCAAAATCTTTGGGTTGTTTGATCATCCTCACTGTCCTGGTCTTTAAAACCCTACCTTCAAGACAATATTCTGCTGTCATCTGTTCATGCTGCATCTCTGATTATGAAAAAGCCCTTTTGGGCAGAAAGTTGTTGAGTTGGAGTAGATCTGATTCAAAAATGTTCTCTTGTTTATTCTAGTCTACTGTGGCTAATTCAGTACTGGAATACCTTAGAATTACTTTGAATAAAAAAAGCAAACAATCCCACAGAACCCTTAAAACTTCTCAGAGGAATAACCAGGACTTGCTCCTGCTCTGCAAAGGTGTTTCTAGGAGTAAGAATAGATAATTCTTGCCTTTAGAATAGATGTCCTAAACTGAACCTAACAATAGCTAATGAGTGAGCATTGCAGTAAGTCAAACTGGGTGAAATAGGGCAGGTATAGCCTGGGTTTCTGTAATTCAGTCTGCTCTGAGTTGGTGTTTTGAGCATGTTGGGAACAGCAGTAATGGCTTTTCAGTGGAGCTCTCCACTTGGAACCTGCAGTCGCACACTCCTGAAGCAGGGCTTGCTCAGCCACATCAGGAATGTCATGAGAAGCTCCAGTTAAATCTGCTGTTGTAACACAGTGCTCATAACTCTCCCAGAGACCTTCTCAAATTGCAGAATGAGTTTAATCACTGTCCACTGCTACACACTGTTGTAGTGGGGTGTTAATCTCAAAGCTTTGGTTGCAAATACTGTTTAATGCACAGTTCAAAAGTGGGACCACCTTATGATTGCTGTGATCTGCTGTTTTGTCATAGCCTGAACCTACTAGCAATCCACACAAGATTAGATATTACTGATACTCCATACTAGCCAGGATTTCCCTTCAAGAGGCCTTGTTCAAACCCACTGGTATTCTTGTCCTTATTCCTTTTCTCAGCATTGTGAACTCCTGTCACCACAGTCGCTGCCTGCCCAGAATAAATTTGCCTTCTTCACTTTAAGGTCACCTTGGTGAAGGACAATATTTCTTCCTGTTTGTCCCCGATATACTTTTGAATTTTTGAGTATTCCTGAGATTCTTGAGGTATCCCAATTAATTGGATACTTGAAGTGAGTTACTTCTCTGTTCTTTCCAGTCACATCTTACACAACAGTCCTGGGCTAATTTTTGCCGTTTTCTTGGAGATGGTCTAAAAACAGTCCATGTTATGGAAAAACTAAAAGATAATCTTAGCAAGACTCTGAGTGGGTAAAACAGCCTAGAGATTGTATCTACCATGAGAGAAGATGCTTCTCCAGCTGGTGCCTCCTCTAATCTGTTTTGTGGGAGTTACATCACTTGCACAAAATATTTCTAGAAGTTCAGGCTTCTCTTCCAAGTTCTGTATTTCCCCTTTTGAAAAAAGAGATAAAGTCAAAGTTAAATTTTAATGTCAAAATGTGTTCACATGAATTTTTTGACCTACTAAGGTCGCGGGTTTGTGGGGTTTTTTTTCAGGTTCCCATTTAAGACTTCCCCCAGACTTTTGTGCCTTTTTAGCATGGTTACTGTGACATTTTCTAGAAGTTTAGTGATTAGCACTCACTGTGTACAAAGTGCTTTTGCACTGATGGATGCAGCCCCGTGTTTTGGCTCCCTCTTAATAATCTGTATGATGTCAGGCATGAGAGGGCAGCCTGGCTTTGACTTACATGTGCCACTCAGTTAGTGGCCTTGTGACACAGCTCAGCTGGTGGCCCGTGTCACACAGCCCCAGACCCAAACAGGCCTTTCTGCTGAAATGCTTGAAGAAGGTAAAGCAGCACTGACAGCCATCCATCTCCCCTGTGTGCTTCTTTACCTGATCACTCAGTGAAGTGTATTTGTGTGGAAGGAGCAGAGAATCTTCATTTAAATGGTTGTTCAGTAGAATACAATAATCTTCTTTCCCTAAGGATCCTTAATTCTCTGCATACTTTAAAACTCCTCTGCTGATCAACTTGTAAAGCTAGAACTGTGTGACTTCTTCCAGTGTTGCTGGGAGTACCAATTTGGAATAAGAATCTTACTAACTTCAACAGCATTGATGCCACTGTCCTTTACACATCACAATTCCTGCTTTCTCCTCAGTTAAATATAGAATATTACCTATCTAGAGCTGCATGAATTGGTGTTTGTAACCTGTGTGTGACTTGCTGGTGACTATTACTTTATGCAAATTTAATACCAGTAAATATTGCCCTGGTTCTGCAGAATAGATGCGTATTTTAGGAAACTTCTTGGTACATTGTACCTGTTGCTTTTCTGCTGAACGTGTTTCTCTTCACCTTTTATGGTCTAAAGGAAGCAAAGTCATGTGAGCTGTGGGATAAACACACACATTTAGGTCTCTGTGGCACAGTAGCATGCTCTTGTCATGTGATAATCTTCAGGCAAGATAAAATGTGCCCTTGGCTTTCAGATGTCTCTTGCAAAGCTTTCTTAACACTTGAAGAATTGCAAACTTTATTTTTGGTTGTTGAAAGGTGCTTCATCTTCTAAGTAATTTGCAGAACACTTATCTAAAACACTAATTCTGGTTTAATTTCAAATTTTTGAAGACCTTAACTGCATCTGCACAGTAGTCTGGGTATTATGTTCAGATTTCCGAGGGCTTTGATGTCCCCTGATAATTTTTTTGGCATCCACCTTAAGACTATATGTGTGTTTTTGTTGAGGTTGGAGACTCTGCATTTTCTTTGACACACTTGTAACTTGCCCCCTTGTGTTTCCAGAGTAAAGATTGCTGCTGTGTAAGATAACTGGGATACCTTGTGTGGACTTGCTCTGTTTTTTGGGATGGTTCCAGCACCTACCAGGGGAGAAAGGTGGCTGTCATCTAAACTGCATGGCTTGGAGGGATGAATTGAGTTATCTCAGATTCATAAGGCACAACAATGCCCAAAACCCCAAACCATGCTTGTAGTCCAGATTCATAATCCTACAGGATTAATTGGTTTAAAACACCTATCTAGCTAGTTTATTTTCTTTCCCCACTTGCCTAGGTCTGCTTGGGGGTCAGAGTTACATTCCCTATAGCACAGGGAACATTTTAAGGATTTTAGGATCAGAAACATTTTAAATTTTCAGCATAGATATTTTAAGTTTTATATTACACTTGGCTGAAAGGGAAGGAGGAGGGTGTGTTTGCCTCCCCCACCTGAATTCACAGGAAGGCAAGTAGGAGATGGTGGGCAACAGGACAGTGAATGAATTTTTATTCACCACCCTCCTGTTGCATATTAGGGTGTGATACAGGGCCAGGTGACTTTGTAACATCACCTCCATAATTGACTAATTAAGTGCCTTATTTTGTGAAGTTCAAGTAACACAAATGCTGTTCTTCTCTGAAATAAGTACTAACTGCACTTAGAAGAGTAATTATCTTCTAAGTAGGTCCTTGAGAAGGATACAGAAGGATTACACTGTCAGTGCTGAGAGTTAGTCTTGGAAATTGTTGGCACTTGGCTTGTTACCCACTTCTGGATCAGACTGGTCTCATCCCTGGTATGCTTTCACTTGTTTACTAGGTGCTTGTCATTTCATGCTGGTATTTTCTTTCCCTGATATTTTCTGCACCTTAAGTATCCAGCATGAATAAATAACAGTGTTAGTAAAGATGAGGGCCCCTGTTTTCCACACAGACTGTGTGCTACAGAGGGTGGAACTGTGTGATAGCTTGAATTGAATTGCATGGCAAGGACCTAGCAGGGCTTTCAGAGCTCAGCCATCAAAGATTATGTGCTGTAGGGGTATTGAGGGAGGCTTGCCTGAGTAATTTCACCCAGCATCAGAATTTATTAGTATTTAGTCTTCAGCTGAATTATATCTGCACTAATCTTTTGTGATTACCCATTTAGTTTCTGCTCATGTTTCAGCTGCACTGCTAGTCAAATTGTTGATATTTGGCATGCTGGGGGTGTGCTGTTGCAAGGAGCATGCATGCTGTTTAGAAAAAGAGAATTCAGCTAGCTAAGAAACTGATAAAATAACTCTTTAATGGCTGTTGAATCCTTAACATCTCTACTACAACAATATTGATGTGCTGTGAGCACCAGCTGTTTGCTTCTTGAATGGCTGGTGGGTCTGTTCTGCACATGTTCCACACCCTGGTGTGTGCCCAAAATGCTCCTGGGCAGTGAGTCTGGCAAACCCTGGTGGCACAGGGGTTGTGGCTGCTGAGAGGACACACAGGTTTTTCACTCTTTTTTTTCACCTTTCTGTGCTTTGGCAGTCTCCTGCACTGTAACCCAGCCTCATGCTTAGAAATGTTTGGTTTGTGTCCGTGCAAGCAGCTCTGGCTGTGGGTGTTTCTCTAATACCTTTCGTGTGCACAGTGCTACCTTCCATATGTCTTGTTAAAAACGGAGCTGGAATCCTCTGGCAAGGTGTTTGTTTAACACTGTGTGCCTAAACAGAAACTTCACTGGCACTGTTTGCTGCCTTTATATAAAATTCTACCTTACTGCTCATAAAATCGTGGTTTGATGAATAAGTTAATTCAGTTTCTCACATTCTATTACCATCCAGAGGACAGTTACAATACACTGGGGTATGAGCATGCACTAACAATAGCTGACAACTGAATGGTACTCACTTGCTGAACAGTGTGGTCCTAATGCAGGCATTACAGAAATTTAGCTCATTACTTCCTAGCATACAGAAGCCCCTAGCTGAGGGACCTTAACTCATGCTTGTACCCTTCCATGGAAGTTTTGTGCCACTCTTCAAAGCTGCAGGCTCCATTATTCCGTCAATTTTGTGAACAGTTTGCTTAACTCCTTATGAGACCTGTTTTATTATGGCTGTAAAATGTATGTTGAATTAATGTATCTTGAATTACAGCTTGGCTTGGTCATTTTTTGCATGCTCAAATAAGTAATTATTTACAGCATACTTTATAGATTTTTGCAGCTAAATCAGTTTCTTATCTGTATCAAATCCTTCAAAGACCATGTCTGTAAGGTCAATGCAAAAATAGGTCCTGGTTAAAGGTAACTGTGTTTGCATTTATCAGCAATCCAAATTTAAAACCAAGTTAGTTAGTTTGCCTTTGAGAATGAGTGGTTTTGCCTTTAGGAAGTTGTTTTAGAAGGCTGTGCCAACTCTGTACCTCCCTAGGCTTGCTCATACTAGTGCTCTCTGGCAATGCAATTTAAGAAATGTCTTGGGCAGGATTTTCATAAATCTATTCAGCCCAATCAGAAGCTTCACTTAATAGAGCAATGTATAAATAGTGCAGAGAGTCAAGTGACCATCAGCTGGTCTGAATGGGTTTGACCACTCCAGTCACAGGGTCTGAGGTATGCAGGAGCTGGGATCACTGAAAACATGCTTTGCTGCAGAGATATCCTGGCTCTGGAGTAATTATGTAACTGCAGAGGAATTCATGTGTGTGAGAATGAGTTTTAATTGGACACCTGTATTTAATGTTTCACCTTCTGTGTCATTACCGTGGGCTTTTAAGAAAGAAAAGTTGGTGCCTTGATTAACTTTTCCATTTTGTTAAGTGGTGTGTATTGCAGTGCAGAGCTGAGCTCCACATTATGCATTTCCTTTATAAACTCTGTGCCTACTCTCTTGAAACAATGCACTGATCTGTTTCACTGAATTCAGAACTTAAGACAGAATGGCTCTTTGCCTAAGTTCATATTAGGTAATTAGAAGTTCTTGGCATGCTTGGTAAATGCTGAAATTCCATTGTGTTGTGCATTAGGCATGGGGAAATATTTCTTCAACTGCAGTGCCAGTGCACTAAATTATGTGTTTTGGCTGTCCTTGGTGATGGCTTTATTAAATCTCAGCAAAACTGTCAGCTCTGGACTTGCAGGGATGCTGCCTTGCCTTTCTTTGGGAAGTTACTGAAACTGGCATCCAGGTAATGATTTTTTTAAAAATTATTTTTATTAGAAGTATCCAGCTTCCCCACTTGTAAATATCACAGTATGGATATTAAACAAACCACTAAAATGGCACCTATTTCTTTGTGTTCAGTTCACTTGACACCAGAGGCTGTGCTGTCCAGGACAAAAACATTTTGCCAGATTCAGTAGCTTCATGGGAAGAGCTATTGTCCAAACACAAGTAATTGGTATTTCCCTTCTTTCTTTCCCCACCCACCAAAATATTTGTACTGAATAGCTTCCCCCTGCCTCACTACAGATTTTAATGCTTGTCAGTGCCATCCCTATGCTTAGGATGTATTAGCCCATGATGTGACTCTCACAGCAGAGCTGTTTGATGAGAGCCTGATTGTTCCCTTTCCTATCAATTCCACATCTAGACCTTGGATTTTACATGTTTACATGTTTAAAAGTTACATGTTTAATCCAAACCAGAAAAACAATGGTGGCCTAAGCATCTGTTGTGTTTCCAGCCCTGACTGATGCACTTGAAGATCATTCAATCATATTAAACATACCTGGATTCAGCAAGTAAAGGTGTGAGTCTGTTAGGAGGTGACTCACAAGTTTTCTGATCACCTGCCTTTGTATTTAATGCACAACACACATCCAGGTTTTTGGGTTTTTTTCTAATTTTAGCATGATATGGTGATGGGCTCAGTTGTATCTTGCTTTTTTTGGCAATAAACCTTTATATTAGAGCAGTTTACCAGTGTCAAAAGCTTTGCCTGTTGGATTTGGATGATGACAGATGGTGGGCTTTTTTCAGTAACTTGGTATTTTTTGCTTTCATGAAGCAGTGAGACTCCTGTCTGCACAATCCCAAACCCAGGCACTGCTCAGGATTATGGTACAGCTCGAGGCTTCAGGTTACATATGTGCAGAGAGCTCCTGCATCTCTGAGGTGTTCCCAAACCTCCTCCCTTTCCCTTCCTGCAGGAGCTCTGAATTTGAAGTGGCCCAACCCTTTTTCATGTGTGGGGCTGGACTTTTTCCTGCTGGCCTGGGTAGTTCTGGGATAAATTGTGTGCAATGCACACCTTAGAGGTCTGGGGGACCTTCAGAAGTCTGGGGGTCCTGACAAAACTACTCAGCAGCTGCCCCCCAGCATCACCTGCCCTAAAACAGAGGGTGATGTCTGGGTTCAAGGCTCTGCCCATCCCCTCACCTCACTTGTCCTCTTACGGTTGCAGAGGCTCTGGCTAAAACACACAAATGGCAGAATAATGTAACAAATCAAAAGTTTTTTCATTAAAATAAAAATTTCTAATTTAAAAAATAACACCTGTACCACCAAAAGTCTTGCAAAGCTGCTGTCTGGGCCTCTTGGCCTCTCCTTGAAGACACAGTGACCATGCTGTTCTGCCTTGTTCCAGAACCTGCTTGACTGAGGATGGCAGGGGAGATATTTCCTCTGAGTGGTCCCTGGCCCAGAGTGCCTGTGGAGGAAAAGTTCTGTGTCCTTTCAGGAGGAAGGATCCTTTGCCTCCTGAATGCTGCTGGGCCCTGGCTGGGAGGGAAGCTGGGGGTGCTGTGCTCTGAGGTTGGAAATGGCTTTAGCCCTAAGCTGCAGCATGGTGGCAATACTGCAGTGGGTTGTGTTGGCTTCTCTTGAGGAGGATTGAAGGCAGGGAAGGGTGGGATTATTGCCTGCAGAAGGAGGGAGAAGTGGACAGGTTGCAGTGAATGAGTTGTGCAAATCTCTGCTCTAGCAGAGAAGTGTCTGTGCTCAATTCCCAGCTTCAGTGCCACTGCTCTGGTGCCTCTGGTACCTTTTCCTGGGAAACCTCCCTGTTCTGCCAGCTCCAGAGGTTGGCATAGGTACATATGGCTAAATAATGTTTGTTCATCATTAATAAATGTTATTTGTGAAACCCTATTGTGGAAAAAGTTTAGCAGTGCCTGCATGGTTATATTTATAACATATTCTTTTCCAGAAGTATCTGACAGCAAGCTGTTCTCTTATTTCCTTTGCAATTGACCAGTCTTGAATCGCTGATGGTATTGCTATAATCTAATCAAACATTAGTGGTAAAAGTGCTCAAAAATTATTAAAAATACATAAAAATTCTTACAGTCAGTTTTGGTTTTGTGTTTAAAAAGAAGGGGGAAAAAAAAAACCACTTGGCAGGCTAATGGCTATTAAAATACTCTGTCAATAAAGTTGAAAGTCTTCCCAGTTCCCAGATAAATGTTTTATTTAAACAAATTCTTGAAATATTTAACGAACAGTTCTAATTTGATGGGCATTTTTAGTTTGTTTTTACCAATAATGACATTTCTTGCAATGAAAATCTTAACACATACAAGACTTCAAAGAAGCTACCTGGAGTACATTTCAGCCACCACTGAAGGGCCAAGCTGGGCATGAGCCCACTGGGATTTTTCTCAGATGTTCTGCTCTGTGCTGAGGCAGTTGCTGAACTGGCAGAGAGGAGCCAGGATTTCTTCATTTAACAACAGATAGGAGAATTTCCAACCACCACGAATGGGAGACTTTTATGCAAAGACTTGATGTGCTGGACTGATTTCTAATAGAAACTGACTCTGAGAGTCTTTCCTTATCTCTGCTAAATTACACTGGAGTTGTACCTGTTTCCCCACTGCAATGCAGGTTATGTTTTCCCATTCCAGGATTGCCTCTATGCCTATAAATTTACTTTTATTTACTGAATGCCCTTTCTGACAGACTAAAAACAGCCTGGTTTTGCATAATTCATGGATTTTTTCATATCATTTTGTACAATATTGTTGGAGGATTAAGAAGAAACTTAACCTGACTTTGGTTCTGCTATTATTCTACTTCACATTTGTGAGCAGTTCTTATTATTTGCTTTTTGGGGGCAGGTCTTTAGTAACACATGGGGATGAAACAGTTTATTTCAGAGTAAAGATGTAGCAACACTGTGACTACTGTTTAACTCCAAAAACCAATGCCTGCATACCTGAGGTGACTGTTCTGGCAACACACTTTTCTGTTTGCTGTCCACAAGAAATCTTTGTTCTATCAATGGTGGAAAATTCTTTATTTATGAAGGCTAATCTGCAGAACTCTTTCACATACTGATTTTAATTTTTTTTCCTAATTATTTCTGCAGGTCGTTTTGGATTAATGCTGTGGATCAATCAACCCAGACCTTGTAGTTGCCCATCAGTCGCTCAGTAGTCAGTGTAGATTCTGTCTTTACAATCAGCAGCTACATCTGGCTACTGGGTCTCTGATGACATCTTCTACCTCCTGTCTAGACTTTTTGTTGGATTTGTGTCTTCTCTCCTGGGTGCAGAACAAGTTCACAGTGCAAATGAGTTAACGCCTGAGGTGTGGCCCCAAATAAAGGATTGGATATCTGTTGGATCTGCTTCACAGTGGGAATCAGATTAAATACCTGGATGTTGTGGCTTGGAAAGCAACAGCTTTTTCTGTAACCTAGTCCTAGGGGTTACAGTAGTCAAAACCCCATGAGAATATTTGCAAATTTGAGCTAAGAAGATAGATGGACTTCACTTTTTTCAGTGAAGGATCTTTCACCTCTCCTGCAAAGGGAAGGTATTGAAACACCTTTGCTGATTGCAACCTCCAGTGTGTTAGGGGAGGAAACTGTACTGTGAACTGGGTGTGCACAGCTGGTTTTTATCAGTTCTGTGTGAAGACTCTCCAGGTTTGGGGCATGAACCTGGCATACAATGTAGATTTCTGTGTTTGTTAAGCAACAGCTACATTGTCTGCTGGGTTTCCAGCTGCCTGGAAATACAAAGTGGAGGGTTATCTACAATTTTTTTTTCTTTTTTTGATCAAGTTACCTCCCTTATGTCTCTGAGGAAGACCATGCAATTCATGTCCAGCTGCTGCCTCCCCCTCTCTTCTCACACAAGGGATCCAGCTGGTGTCAACTAGAGCTTGGAGAGAGGGTAGATCTGAAATTAGTTAAGAGGATAAAACCCCAAGGAATAGAAGTGTGGAGACACTTGAGCATGAGTAGATGTCAGGCAGAAGCTATTGCCTGCTTTCTGAGTAACCATTAGTTTCTCTTGGTAATGGTGCTTCACTTTTTTTTCTTTCAAAAATTTTCAGATGGAAAGCTATATATGTGTGTGCAGTGCAGTTATGGAATTCTTTTTGGAGAAGGGAGTAGTGGGGAGCTATTTATAGGCCTGACTTTTTTTTTTTCTTGAAAGTATGCTGTGTATAGTGTGACTTATATACAGAAAGTGCCTAGAAATAATTGGGGAGGAATCAGATAATGTCTTGAGTGCTTATTCCAGCTGGATCTCTTGTCATTTAGTGGAACCAGACCTAATTTGCTTTACTTGTGCACCATATCCACCATGCAGTGAGAAAAGGGCAGTTTCAGTTTGAGAACATCAGGCCTGGAATAGCAGGGGACTGTTGTCCCTCCAGACCTGGTCTGCAGCCACAGCAGTAAATGGGGAAGCTTGTGCATCACGTGTCTGTGCTGTTAACCCCTCACTGGGGAGCTCTGGGCCATTTCCCCAAGGAAATCAGGACACTTGTGATGGCTGAAGGAATGGATGGTTTGGCTAAGCTTGTCTGGACTTTACAAAATGTGGTTTTAGATCAGCAGGCATCCAAAACCATTCCTCTGGAAGGGCAATACTCAGGAGGCTGAAGGGCTTCTGAGTGAGTGCTCCTGTTAAAAACTGTGTATTTTGTTCAAATGAATAAAACTTCTCATGCAAAGAATTGTGTGTCTTTTCTTGGTTTTTATATCAAACTTAGGTTTTCACCAGGTTGTTCAGACCTGTAAAGGGACTATAAAGCTGTTCATTACAATGTCTAATGTAGACAGCCCCTCAATACTTGTCAGCCTGACTGTTCTCATAAAACACACATTCACTTATGCATTTGTACCTTAAGTAAAAATGTACAGACAATTACCAGCAGCCAGTAGCTGGCACAACTAATCACTCCCTATTGAAATCACTGTGGATTGTCTAGATAGCTTTGAAAACTGCTAGTTATGGCTGAAGGATAAACTATTTATCCTTTGCTTTATGTTGTTTTCCTCGGTGCCAGCCTGTTGGCATCTGCATCTCTGATATTGCAGAATTATAGGAATTTTGATATAGTTGAGTCTTTTTGTTAAATTAACTGGCACATTCTCAGAGGTGTTAGTGATGTTCCATTCCATAGAACCACCCAACTCCTGACCACCATATGCACAGCATTCCTAAAAGTGGTAATAAGTTACTCTCTGCAGTGGTTTTGTGGCTCATTTAGCTCCAGCAGCATTAAGATATCAGCAGCTTTTATAGCATTGCTCTGTTCCTGTGTTTATGGTTGTTCACCTCAAGCCTTAAGGACTTGTGTCAAAATAAGGTATGGCTGCCCCAACTGTGTTTGACAAACACCATAAAGAATTAAAGAGCAAATCAACCTAATGTTTAGTATCAAGCCCCTCTCCTATTCAGTTTCACTTCCCCACTGTGTTTCAGTTAAACTTTACCATGTTGAAATCCCCTTTGTGGGCAGGTACTTCTGGTTCCTCTTATTTTTCTGTCATGCTACTTGGTTTTGTATATGGACACCTTTTAAATAAAAAAAAGGAAAAAAAAAAACCCCACACTCTACTCTGTTACCTTACTCTGAGGTTCTTACTTTGTTTTCAGTGTCTAGCATAGCTAATGGAAGCATGAAAAAGTGATTACTCCTCCTACTGTGATATTTATTTTTTTTTCTTTTTTTAGTTCTTTGTTCCTTCTGTATGGATTTCAGTGAAACTGGTGTAAGTGCATGACTCTTCCTTCCTCTCCCCTGCTGAGGGTGCCTTTACTACTCCTGGTTAAACTGCTGCTAACTGCAGCCACAAGTCCTTCTTCAGCTTCAATGAAAGAAACTGGATCCTGTGACATAACAATTTCCACCTGTTCAACCTCGGTGAGGTTCTCAGAGTTTGCATTTTCTTTGTGCTTTTGCTTCAACACACCCATGGCTGTATTTTCATGATGTTTCTCTGCTGTGATGCTCACCAGTGTGAGACATAAGGTGAAGGTTGTTCCTCTGACAGGAAAGTGAGACCAAGGCTCTTGCCTGGCCAGAGCTGTCCCTCTGAAGGGGTCGAGGCCCTGGCACAGGTAGGTGAGACAAATTTTGGGTGCCCCATCCCTGGAACTATTCAAAGCCAGGCTGGAAGAAGCTCTGAGCAACCTGGGATAGTGAAAGATGCCCCTGCCCATGGCAGGGGGTGGAATAGGATGATATTTAAGGCAGTAAATGGTGAGAACACAATTGCTAAAAATCTTTTATCCCTTCAAAATGCAGAGCTTGGAGTTTGGCATTCAGACTTGATTTCCCCCAAATGCCCCCTCTTTCCTGCCCAAGCAAATAATGGGAACTAAGAGAATGGTGGCAGTTGGGTCTGTTTGACCTGTAGATTGAAGAGGATCACAGTACTTTCCCAATTTTCTATTTTCAGTTGCATCTCAGTTTATGTAATATCTTCCCACACTGATATTTCTTCCCATCCCCTGACTTGCTTTTAGAATTGACTTGAATATCTATTTAAATCTTAATAGCAGGAAGAACAATATTTTTACTTTCTGGCTCCAGATAACTGCTAGGAAAACCTTGCTGCCTACTATTTCTCTATTCTGTGATAAATACAGAACTCTAAGCTTTGTTTTCTTGGCTGTGTTTATTCTTTCTATGCAAATCAAGAGGGTACATTTAGCCCAACCTTGCTGTACTTGCAGCATATCCTTCCATATCAGTACATGGTAGCAAAAAATACATTCTGTAAGTTTCTTAAAAAAGAAAAAATCCAAACAACCCTGTAGTCACTAAGTTTCTGAAATGGCAATAACCAGTATAAAACCTGAGACAGGGACACCAAAACTCAAAACTATGATTTTTGTAGAACAGAATAATGAATGGGTTGCTTTAATTGCCCAAAAGTGTGAACAGCCATTCCTAATGGGATAGCTCCATCCATTGGATAGGTGGCTTGTAATTAAACTATGGAAACCTGTAATTTGGACTTCTGCTGCTGTCCTGGGTAATTGAGCAGATTTTGTGCTTTGTGCACAGCTGCTTTTGGGGACTGTGTGGCTGTGGCTGTTCTCCCAGCTCCACTCAGCAGGAAGGAATTCCCTGAGGAGTTACCTATGGAAGGTCAGGGCAGAAGGAGGGTGTTGAGGGTTTCAGAGCAGTCTTTTGGAGACCTTCCAGAGGCTGCATTTTCTTTCCCTCAGCATGAGTGAGCATTTTCCAAAGGCACGAACACACCTGGGACTGCTCACCAGAAGTGCCCTCTTCACAATGTGCTTTGGTGTCTGACTTAAATGATGTTGGTGTGCTCATGCATTTTTACTCTGTAAATCTCCCACTGCTCTCCTGAAGTGATGTTTCAGGCAAGATGAACAGCCCTGGCTCCTCTATCAGATGTCTCTGGGCCTCTCATGGAGGGTTGTAGCACAGATCCTGTGGCACAGAGCTGCTTGTGTGCATGCTACAGAGCTTGTCTGCCTGTGGGGTTGTTTGTGCTCTGATGTGTTGCTTTGTACAATAAACTGAAAGACGAGGCCTTGGTTGTGGGTGTTTGCAAAACAAACCTCTGCTGAAGAGGTGTTTAGCTCAAGTGGTCCTTGGCATTGGAGAGCCCTGCGATTTCTGAATCTGTCCTGTTCCTGGCTAGCCAGCTCCTCGTAAAAGCAGTTAACCAAAACTGTGGGAAGCCTTGAGAATCCAGTTTAATGCTGACATTTTTCTCCTACTGTGTGGCTTTACAGTTCCTAGTTGTAACCCGCAGAAAATGCTGAATTGTTTTAGGACACTGCTCCAAGGCAGTGGGGTGGCTCTGACTGGCTGTCCCTGTGTACAGCAGCGAGTTTTAGTTCAAAGGCTTTGAAGAGCAGTTGCTGCTCCTACACATTAACAAACTTCATCCTTTCAAGTTGGTAATTTTTTCTATCCACTCTGAAAGTCTTGTTCTGTGGGTTGCTAAGTAACACCCGCACGTATTTAATTTTCCATGTGCTCTGAATGCCAGTCTTCCATGCAAAACACCTTTCCAAAATTAGTGTCTGTCAAGCTCCTGAAAGGTAGTGGTGCTGTGATGCAAGTCAATCATGTTGCCTGCTGTAGGTGTTAATTCTCCCATCTAAAGGCACTTGCAGAATCACTAATATGGTGAATCTCCAGTTCCTTTTAGCTACAAGAAAACAGTATCTTCTGAAATACTTGCACACTAATTCCAGAATGAGAAGTGAATTGCAGGGGGCCCACTTATAATATCAATTTGTTCATTATGGTGATAACATATCATTTAAAGCTTAGGGTTTTTTTAGAGTGTGAGGTTCAGAAGGGACCTGGACTGAATCACTAGGTAGGTAATTTCCTGTGCTCCAAGGCTGGCTGACCACTGACTGGGCAGGTGCTGAGGACTTTAGAGGGGGCAAGCATCATGAAGATGTGATGAAGAGTGTAGGAATAGGAAACTTTCCCTTTCTTTTAACCTGTTTTACCTTGTAGAAGGAAGGATTGGTTCTGCACTTTCTCTTTCCCCACCTCTAGAATTCAGGATACTGTTCCACTGGACATATGTGCTATACCAGACACTTCAAGTATTTTTTTTTCCTGTTTGCCTGAGTGTTCCCTGGTTCCTTGTATAATCTGAGCTGAGCCTGTTTTGAGAAGAATATCAACACCTGAACAGGGCACTGTGTATGCTGAGGCCAGGAGCTGCTGTTCTTTCCTTGAGCACACCTTCTCTGTTTCATGGACTTGACACAGCAGTGTGTCTTGTACCCTTCTATGAAGAACTCTGGATAACTGCAATTACATGCAAAACATCCACATAAAAGACATTATAATCACAGCAGCACAGCCAAAACTACCAGAACTTTGTAGCTGCAGCAACAAATAAGCCAAAAATGGATGAATGTGAAGATAAACAAACCTGCCACTGTGTTTTGTAACCTCTGTGAGCCCAGGCAACTGCTGCAAAGCACCGTGGCAGCGTTCGTCATGGTTACTACAGAACTGACTCAGGAGGTGTAGGATTAGGAATTGCAAAAGCCTTTCCTAATGTCTCCCTCTATTTACTTACAGACAGATTAGCTGGCTAAAGATGTGAGAGTGAGCCCTACATGTTGTTCAATGGCCAAAATCTGCAGTGCTCTGCAGAAGGTTCTTGATCCTTTCTGCCACACAATTCCTCCTGGCTGTGACAGTCTCCCCGGGTGTGATTGCTGCTGATGGATGTTTTAACAGCTCTCAGTTATTGCTACACTGGCCTCATTATCAGTCCCCTGAAACTTTTATGCCCTTCTCAAAGGCTGGCGTACTCAATTTTTTCCTTCACCTGGGGTGAGTAAGGCTAAAAGAAGGATTTGAGGTACTGGTTAGGAGGTATTTCAGAAGCCTAATATTCATGGAGGATTTTGACCTCAAGTGAACTTTCTGGTAATTTAGAAAGACATGGATTTACATGGTGGAATAGGCTGCCAAGATCCTGGGTTTCTTTGTGTTTAGCAGTGTTACGAAAAACAAAACCATTCCAGTGGCCAAACTCCCTTCAGTTCTCCCCTAACAACAAGGACAGTGTGATTTAATGTGTTCTCTTGGATTCAAACTTCTGCTGTGTTGTGGGACCACAAAAGAAAGTTGGTGTCCAAGAATGCATGTTGTAAGTGTGTCAGATCTTCATCTGCCCTGTAACATCCCTGTTTCTCAGATGCAGAGTTTGGGCACAGTGAAATTAAAAGCCAGCCTTTCTCCCCACTTCTCCATGTGAAAATCAGATTTGACGGAAAGCCTGAAATGCTGCAACTCCTGAGTAGCTTCTCAGCCCTGAGGGAAAAACCTGCAGAGAACTGAAAGTCATTGCTGGCTTTATTTAAGAGAAGTTGGAAGGCAGAGGAGAGGATCTGAGTTTTGGAAGGCTTTGAATGCTGATCAGAAGAGAGACTTCTTGTCTTTACTGACACAGCCTGTATAAATGTGAATATAACCCAAGGAAGTGGGAGACCCAAATTTATTACCTGTGGATTGTCCTGACCCCTGAGTTTTAGACTGATGGGCAGCAGGGGGGTGCATTCCCCTAATAAAGTAACATTGCTTAAAAGAAGTGGAAGTTCATACACCCAAAGAGTAGAAACACAGTTGTGATTTAGTGGTCAAAGCAGACAGGACTGAAATAAAGGGCGGCTTGAGGTAGGAAACCTGCTCCTTAAATGTTGATTAAAGAGCTCCTGGCTGCAGCAGCCCTAGGAGCAGAACTGTTAGAATGGGCTTTTACTTCTCAAGGACCTCCTCCTAGCAGTGCATTTTGTTTTCACCCCTGTTACAGGACCAGATGAACTTGGTCCCAGTGTTTGTAATGAGAGAGGGCACAGGACTGGAACCTTTCCTTCTGCTTTCTCGTGGTTCTCTGAACTTTACTACTTACTCTCTGCCCCAGAACAACCAAAGTGGGACTAGGACTGTGCCCCCCTCCCCTCCAAATGTGGGAGGTACAATAGACTAAACCTGAAAATTCATCAGATTTTTAGTAAGTTAAAAAACCTAAGTGACAACAGTATTAATTTTGTCCGCCACTTACACACCACACAGTCTCAAGAAAATGGAATATAAAGTTCAGACCTCAGCAGATAATGCTGCAGGGTGCTCTCAGACACAGCTGGTGCTTTGGCTGTCCATAACTGGGACTCCAGGAACTCTAACTGGAGTTTATTGGGGTCTGGTGTACAAAGACAAGCACCTCTATGGGTGTTCATCATGTGTAATACCCTCAGAACAGGAATATAAACTCTCAGAAAGGGATTTAACCACAGTTAGATACTTCCTTGAGTGCTGTGTTGACATTCATTGTTTATCTGTTCAGACTAGTCATATTTGGAAACACTGTTCTATTCTGACATATGACTTTTCCCAGGAGCAGCAAGACTCACAACGAAGATTTCACAATAAAGAAAATTCTGTTCCTCTTTGTGGGAATGTTATAGTAAAGCCATGACAACTCATTTGGCACAAGATTGTTTTGTGTTCAGCAAGGATTCCCCCTCCCCCCTATCCCTACACATTTTTGATGTGTTTCCATGCATTGGGGTTTTGGTTTTGGTTTTTAAAATATTTTTGTGGGTTCTTTTTTTTTTTTCCAGGAGGGTGGGGATGGATCATTTTACATTTAGCCTTCCAGCCATCCACTGAGAAACCAAACCCTGCAATAGGTATGAAGAACCCGAGTCCAGGCTTGTGTGTTTCAGTGTCACCACCAGCAGTGGAGTTGCTCCTAATTTATCACCACGTGAACAAATTCAGCATCAGTCCTTTGGGATGTGTTCAGCTGGTGCAGCCCTGGAATTACACATCCTGCTCCAGGCAAAGGGGAATCATGGTGTGAAATATTGAGAGGTGGCACAAATCCACAGGCAACAGTTAAATACCAGGTAGCAATTCCAAACCTGCATGACTGGAAAGGCTGAGGTACTGTGGGGCCAGTGAAGATCAGACACCAGTTTTGTTCCCTGGCTCAGTGTTAATGCCATATAAGCCCAGGGTATATTTGGAAGTCCCTGGTACTTCTGGAGGTTTTACTTCTGGTGTCTGATCTTCTTGGACTTTTTTTTTTTTAACTGCAGTGCGCAGTGTTGAAGTGGAAATTATTTTTATGATGTTGCACCAGATCTTTTTCCAAAGTACAAGGCTAATTAACCAGGTTTCAGTGAATTACACTGGGGATGACAGTCTAGCAGCTGAAAAGTCATTAGGCTTTTTTGCAACCTTCCCTGGAGATAAAGTGGTTATTTTGGGAAGAATACACATATGGTGAAATCTGGTCCTCAGTGTAGTTCTTGGAAATCTTCCTCATGATCACAGTTTGCACCCACCTAAAATTCCCGAGTTATAAAGAGGGCAGCATTCTCCTGCCTCAGTGTTTACTGCCCCATCCAAAAACTCTCACTGTGTATTCAGGACCTGGAAGAACCACAAGGTTACACTTTCAAAGAAGAAAGGAGAAGAGATGGAGGTTTTAAAAGATGTGAATTTGTGAGGATAGCAAATAAAAACCCAGTGGCATTGCCAGCACTTCTGAAGCATTTCTGGAAAAGCTGCTAGGCCAGCCTTAGCCTGAATGTGTTTGCTGCATGCTGCTGAAACTATAGTTCAGGTTATGTTGCTGTTACTATTCTAAACCCTAGGAAGTGGGTGTTTATAAGTGCAGTCAACATTCCCTCTGAGCAAAAAGCTGGCCTTAAAAGGGAGTTGTCCCAACAGCAAGAAGGATTATTTAAAGAAAAGAAAATGCTAAATTTTTACTGTTCAGAGAAAAAAAAAATCAAAAAAAGTAGAGGAAGTAAACCCATGGATGGAATATTACAGCATTGCCCACATACAATTTTTTTTTCTTTTCTTTAATGGCTTTGATCCAAGGCCATTCAGTACAGGCAATGATAATTTGTGATGGAAAATGAATAAAATGCCTTTTTTCACACATTTAATTAACTTGTTTAATTAGGAAAAATTACAGTAGCAAATGCACAGAAATGCATTGTCACTGATAGCATTATCATATTTTACTGCTCACAGTCACTAAAGTCAAGAACATGCTCCTGGTATTTCACTTGCACCTCTGTTTTGTTCAGTAGCTCCCAAACGTTTTGCTGGAGCACTGCAGAGAGATGGCAGTGAGTCAGCCCAGGGGATACCCTCCCAACCTGCCACTGGGACAGAGGGATGCTGGCTTGAGGTGAGGTGGAAGGAGGAAGCAGCTGGGGATGGACACTCCTGAGGCTGCAGGAGCCTGCTGAGACAGCTGCCTCCAAGCAAGGTGTCCTAAGCCACAGTTTAACAAAGCCATGGACTGTGACACAGTCCATAGCAGGGATGCACAGTCTGCTCAACCCTGCTCCAGACCTGGCTTTATTTAACATTAATAAATCATATGATTTCCAGACATCTCCAGTTTCTGTGACATCTGCTTTTCTGCTTTCAGGTCTGATGCTTTCTGTCCCTTTTAATCTCTCTCCTGTGCCTCTCCTGCACAGGGATATTCTTAAGGCACAACTCATTGTCAACAGAAAGCCACTGCTGGGATTTCTCATTTGTGACCAGAGCTTCTCTTTCCCACCTTAGCTGCTGTTTGTGGCAAGATGCTGGCACTTTCTGTCAGCTTTTTCTGGGTTTCTTGACAAATTGGGTGCAAATCAAGTGCAGTGCTCCATGGTGTGGGTGTGCACATATTTATCCATCCAGATATCAGTAATGCACGTGTGCTGTGTGACAGGGGGAAGCTGAGGAGCATCTGCACAGGATAACCAGCACTTAATTGCTGTATAGTACATGCATTAAAATCCTGGCACCTGTAGTCCTCTTAACACAAAATCTCTCAAGTGAAACTTTTGAAGAAAATCATGCTTTGAGCCTTTGGGATTGTAAAGCAGGAGCAAGCCTTTTATTTTTTTTTTGTCTTTCTGAGACATGAAACAAAAAAAAAACCCCTTCAAACTATAACAATTTATCTTAACATATATTGAGAAACATAGGGAGGCAAAGAAATGAGGCAAAATTTCTACAAACAGGGCTGCAGTCAGACCATTTGTGCTGCGCAGTGTGAAATGCATACAGAGCTCGTGTGTCTGCTGGTTGCAAATCAGTCCCTCATCCCCTGCCTCCTGCCACTCCAATCTGAGTTAGCATCCAAATTGTTTAGGTTATGTTCACCAGTGAATTTTCTTTTCCCAAAAGAAGAGGGAGAGCTACAGCAGTCTGTGCTCAGAGCGTTCTGCAGCGCCAGCTCCGGCGCTGCCAAACCCAGAATGGGCTCTCATGTCTCAGCCTTACTGTGGCTGTGCTTTGGCTGCAGTTCACTGGACAGGATGGTTGTAGCAGACAGGACAAAAACAAGGTAAAATGCTGCCAGGGTTGCACAGCTGACCTTGATGAACTGCTGCAATTAAAGCTAATTTGTTGTCTCACTCCTCTGTGCCATCTTTGTATCATGGTGCCACTTGGCTGCAGAATGATGCTGTACTTGGAGCTCTTGGGTCAGGTTGAAGCAGCATGAAAGAATATTTGTGTCTGTGCATTGAGGTTTCTGTCTACATTGGTTTAAGTTTTATAAACTTTTTTTTTTTGTGCTAGTCTGCCCATCACAGCACATCATCATGTTTGTTATTCACCCAAATCTGTGAGAATAAGGACTGGTAAGCCAAAGAATACCAGTAAACAGAGAAAAAGTCATAGGCAAGAAATGCCTCAAACCGTAGAGCTCTCAAAATATTTTCTCCTTGAATATTCAAAGTAAGGACATTAAGGTGGAGAATTTGGGGGAGGACTGCAAATTTCCTGTAGTAACTCACAAGGGGCAAAGTTGGAACTGCTACTTCGCTTCTACTCTTTTATGATCAATTGTGATGTAAATGCTGATGGCTGCCTAACAGGCAAAACAAAGTAGGGAAATGATGAGTCATTTGTACTTGTAGTTTGTCTGAACAAGTAATGTGCAAGTCAAGTTTCATTTAAGTGCAGCAGAACTTTCCCCCGAGGATTATCCTCGCAAGGCAGGGCAGTGGAAGACTGAGAAGGGCTTTGGATCTGCAACCATGGACAGACAGCCAGGAACAGACAGAGAGCCTCTCAGACAGACAATTTCCATCATGCCAAGGCTGCCCAGCTTCAGTGCCCACTGTTCTAGAGACACTGAGATGCAAATGGCAGCAGCCTTCACTGGAGTATGTTGTATCAGTGGAATTTTTTCTGTTGCTCTTCAAGGACATGACCATATTTCTCCTGATGTGGGAGAATACATCCTCCCTAAGGAGAGGAACCACCTATACCTCTCCAGCAGCTGGGAGGAACTGCCTGGCTGCCCTTGCCATCCAGGAGGTTCAAAGAAGACTCTGTCTCACTACCCTGCCCTTGCCATCCAGGAGGTTCAAAGAAGACTCTGTCTCACTACCCTCACACCTCATCCTGCTCCCAACTGCAGCTCAGATGGCACAAGCACCTTTAATATTTGCCTTGTAAAGCAGCATCTAAATTGCCTCTCTATTGATAATCTTATGCCTTATTGCATTTTTTTTTAATTAATAAACAAAGATCCTTTAGTGAAAGAGTTTTTTTCAGCAGCAGAATGTTTTCCTTCTCCACAAAAGAAGGAATGTCTATACTGGTAATCCAAGATGCACCAGTCCTTAGGAAGTTGGTAGCACAACTCCCAGTGACTTCAGCAAACCCAGGAAGGAAACCCAAAGCTCATGGAAATCTCCAAAGGTATCTGTGGTGCTGTAGCATGAACCTAACTGTGACATCCCCTCTAAGTGTATCCATCTGTGGCTCAGAAATATTGTCCTTTTCCTGGCAGCTGTTCCGAAGGCTGATCTGAAGCCTGGTCCAAGCTGCCTGCTGTCATCTGCTGGGATGTTATTGAAATAGATGCATGGGAAACAAGTCATGGTGGTTCAAACCAGCCAGAAACTGGGGGAAACCAATTTCAGAAGCCAAGGTGCCGTGTGTGTGTGTATATATATATATATGTATATATATATGTATATATACAGCAAAGGTACAGCCCTTTGAAACTGTGAAGTGAATAGGATACAGTTGGAAACGTGCTGCAAAGGGAACAAGAACACAGTCTTGCAGTTTTGAAAACTACTGTTTGAATAAGTAATCCAGTTCCCAATTCAGACCTAAAATAGCCTTCCTGTTAGTGCAGTGCTGCAGTCTGTCACAGTTGGCAGTGGGAGTTTTCTCTTTTGGTTGACTTTAGGCTTAAGTAATAATATGCCCAAAGTGCAGTTTCTCTTCACAAAAGGCCATTTTTTGAACATAATTTATTAAAGGGTGGCCCCTCCATCATTTCAATGTGGTACAGTTACATGTTTTGGTAAATTTCCACCTGTAATATGAGGTGCCATTTGAAACACAAGTGTGATTTCTTCCTAAGTTTTGGTAAATGTGTCTTGGACATCTGCTCTTAGTCCCAGAAGGTAACTTTGTACTTAATCACCTGGCTAATAAAGATTAAAGGTCTGATTCAGATCTTTGTTACAACTGGTGGCATAAATCAGTAGGAGCATTACTGACTTCAGGCTTTTTAAAATTCTGATTCAATTACTAAGGAAAAATTTAATATTACTTAATGAAAGCAGATGCCAGGTAAAGCAGTGGGAAATGTCTCATTATTCACTAAACAGGCCTTCAGTGAGTCAGTCAAAGGCTCCTGGAACGATTTAGAAAAAGTTGACAGAGGAACCCCAGGAGGTTTGGATAGTCCCACTCTGGCTGAGCAAGCACGTACAGTTAACCAGCATCAGCCAGCAAAGCACCAGGGCACATGAGGGGCAGGAGCAGCTCTAAACCACATCTGGGGATTTCTCTGAACAGGCATTTCATGAGACAGAACTGCAGTGTCAGCTGTGGGGCAAGAGATGGGCTTTGGCAGCAGCAGGAATCATCAGAAGTGTAGCTGATCCCAAGGTGAACCAGGAGCAGTGCAGCAAGGAATCTCAGCCATCAGTGTTCAGACGTCTGAAAGAAAAACGTTCACAGGAAAAATTGCAGAGATCAATGTCCAAGCAATGTGCATGATGTATCAGGGACTTATGAAGGAACCCCCTTCTTTTACTTCTTTTGCTGAATTCAGCCAGACATGTGAAACAATCCATCCTATTTCAAATGAGTGGTTGGATGCATTAAACACAAATGTAATTAGCTTTTTCTCTTGTGCTTGAAGCTTGTCATTTAAAATGATGAGGAAGCAGGAGAGAACTCTGCTAAAAGCCCACTGTATTACACTTGTGAAAAATGCCTGGCTGTTCTGTTTATAGCCTGCTCCATAGCTGTAATCTTCAGCAGCCAATAAGGAACTTCACCATCAGCAAAGCTAAATAAGAACAATCTAATCATTGTGTCTTAGCATTTTGCTTATTGCTGTAAAAACACAAAGTGCTCATATTTACTTGTGAAGGATCTAGAGTGCACTATGGGCTCCTGTGACTAAAGGAGCTGTCCTTCAGTGTAATTTAAACTTCCTTGCTCATTCATAACCACAACCACAAGGTTAAACTGACCTTCTTTGTTCTTCTGAGTTTCATCCCTGAAAAATGCACTGAATATCCACCCCTGCCAAAACTATGGATGTTCCATTCACATGAATTTTAAGTCTAATACAGAGCCCTGTCCCAGGTATGTGACTAATTCTTAGTCACATTAACACAAGTTTTTCAACTTGAATAAGGCAGTGTATGTCCTTCCCTCTCCCACCATATGACAGATCTGTCTCTTGGAAACTGTTCTAGTGATATGAAAATGAACATATCAACCTCAATCCTTCTTGATGACAGTGCAAACACCCAAACCAAAAGAATGAAAAGTTTGGAGGAAACACACACTGTCCTCAGACCAGTGCAACAGAGACGCAAAACACTGCATGAGATCACAGAGCAGACCTGGTGAAGGGAGACAGGAGTTCCAAAGAGAAAGTTTTGTTCTCTTTGCTCTGGAGCCTCTGAGGTCTTCCAGCATGCTTCACCCCAAGAAATGCCAATTCAGGAGCATCTAACACAGAATTTTTGACTGTGAGAGGCAGTAAAGTGTTTAGAGAAGCCCAGAAAATTATTTGGGGACTTGGCAAACACTGATCTGATTTCTTCCTCTTGAAGCCTTGTGCTGTGAGATGAGAATCAGAGGTTCAATAACAACAAATCAGTCCAGTGGCATCTGATTCCCAAATGACACAACTGAATTGCAGGAGAAAGTTATGGACAGATAAAGACTAAGCCCTGAATAGAAGCTACATATATGTGCAGACACATGGATACATAACCTCAGAGAGGAAGCTCCTGTTCTGGCTGTACTGACATGGCCCATTAATGACAGTCAAACAGAAAGGGGAAACAAACCCATGACAAACAGGCTGATATTGGTTATTTTCAGGCCTCGTGATGTAATACCTTTTTCAGGCACTATCGCACAAAGTTTCTCTTTCTTGAGTTTCTTTTTCCTCTAGAAGAAATAGAAACTTAGCAAGTGCTGCAAAGCAGTCAGTCAATGCCTGGATTGTGTCCAACTCACTGAAGCACATGAAAATGCATGGGAGAAATGGGTTGATTATTAGAAAGTCAAGCCTTACAGAAAGTAAAGGGAAATATCAGCAGCTATTTTAGACATCCATGCTTAGTCTTGGTCCTTTAACCTGATTGTTTTAAGGCATGTTAAACTAAGTGTGAAATGTACTTATCAGTTACACTGCACTGCCAGTTTAGTGTCAATAGGAAATTCATTGTATCAGAGACAAACTCTTCTTGTTTTTGGTTTTTTTAGTAATCTGGAGTAAAACCAGATTATCCCTCATCTTCCAGAGAGGTGAAAAATTTTTTTCACAATTGAGAAGAAAACTTGAAATGCCAAATACCTATTTAGTGAGCTTTGCTCTGTGACTTAAAATTAAAACATTTGAATGTAAATGATAATGAAATGGTCTTGGAATACCTCTAAGCAAGTCTTGTCCTCAAGAGATGTGTCCTTAGGAGATGTGTGCCTGATGATGTGTCACTGTGTGTAGGAGAGCATAGAAGCTGTTCACAGCACCAACCTTGCCCTGTAGTGCTACATTTGCTCTCTTAGCGTGAACAATATGATTTTTTTTTCATCCCACATCTTTCTGGTGCCAATTTCATAGTTAAAGCAATTAAGGCTGCATTAGAGGAACCATTTGAAAAATAGAGTCTAACTCTATAAATGCAATAGGTGCATTTATCAGTTTCAGCCTTGGTAAGTAGACAGATAAAGCAGAAGCCAAATCCTGAAGGTCCTGGCACTTTCACTTCTTAGCTGTGAGCTCACAGAACAATTTTTTCCCTAGACTTAGAGAGCCCAGCTCCTCTTGGCAGCTTTTTGCCCTTGCTCCATGCAGCACCTTTCCTGCTGAGGTGTTACTGGGGTGGGCATTATCTTGGCCATGTAGCTCAAGCTCCCTACCCAGAGCTGCAAGGACACCAGGATGAAGCACACAGGCCACAGCACAAGCTGCCACCAGAGCAGAATGATGAGAACTTGCATTCTGATGGTGAACAGTGTGTTAAAAGCCCATGCTGGTACATCTTCATTGCTGCCTTCAGTGCTGGCTGGCACAGACATGCTGTGCCTTCACTTTAAATGTAGATAGATTCATTCCACTTCTCCCTTCCTCCCACTGGCCCTTCCATAACACAGTAGGATTCTGTCACACCCTAACATATTTTTCTCCCCATCCTCACGTTTTTCTTTGGAAACACTCATTGCAGGGAGTGATGGTGCTGAAGCTCAGTGTTACACCATCTGTTTAGCAATCCCAGCCTGGTTTCCAATAGCCCACCTGAAATGCTTGGTTACTTCCAGCCTTTTCTTTTGCTGGAGTGCTGGCTGAGTAAGCCACCTTGCTTCTTGCTGGTGTCAGCAACCACAGCCTCTCTGAGCACATCAGGGTGTGGGGAGAAAGCCTTGTTTCACAGCCAGCACTTGCAGAGTTTCTGTCAGCTGCCACAGAGCCCAGACGTCACCCAGGATATCCCTGCTTCCCCCACCAAGGGTTGCATAAGTGCTCGTGTAATCCCTTGGTTGGTGGTAGGACTGGCCCTCCAAGGCCACACCAGCTTTCTCCAGGCTCAAACCAGTCCTCAAGCACTGCAGGGATGCACCCAAGCCTGGCTGTGGAAAGTTGACCCTGGCTGGATGCCAGACACCCACCAAAGCCACTCTGTCACCACCCTCTGCAGCTGGACAGAGGAGAGAAAATATAATGAAGGTTGATGAGTTGAGATAAGGACAGGGAGAGATCACTCACCATTGTGGTCAAAACAGACTCAAATTAGACTTATTAGTTGAATTTATTACTGACAAAATCAGAGCAGGATAATGAGAAGTAAAATAGGAACTTGCAAATACTTTGCCCCCATCCATCCCTCCTTCCCAGCTCTACCTTCTCCCCTCCAGTAGGACAGGGAGATGTGGAATGGGGTTTACAGTCAGTTTATCACATATTAATTCTGCCACTGCTCCAACATGGGATCCTTCCCAGGGGAGACTGTTCTCCATGAACTTCTCCAAGGTGTGTTGATCCCATGGGAAACAGTTCTCTACGAATTGCTGCAATGTTGGTCACTATTCCACAGAGTCAGTCCCTCAGGCACAGCCTGCTCCAATGTGGGGCCCACCAGGGTCACAAGTCCTGCCAGGAAACCTGCCCCAGGGTGGGCTCCTCTCTTCATGGGCCTCCCATGGGTTCACAGCCTCCTCTCAGCATCCCTGTGCCCCATTCTGGGTCTCCTCCCTGGGCTGAGGTGATCTCTGCATCCCTGAGCCCCCCTGGGCTGAGGTGATCTCTGCATCCCTGAGCCCCCCTGGGCTGAGGTGATCTCTGCATCCCTGAGCCCTCCTGGGCTGAGGTGATCTCTGCATCCCTGAGCCCTCCTGGGCTGAGGTGATCTCTGCATCCCTGAGCCCTCCTGGGCTGCAGGGGCACAGCTGCCCCACCAGGGTCTCACCAGGGCTGCAGGGAATCCCAGCTCCAGCCCCTGGAGCAGCTCCTGCCCCTCTCTGTGCCCTGCCCTTGGTGTCTGCAGGGCTCTTCCTCTCACACATTCTCACCCTGCTCTTCTCTGGCTGCAATTACATCTGCACTATAACTTTTTTTCCTTCCTAAATTTGTTGTCCCAGAGGTGTTTCCACCTTTTCTAACTGGCCCAGCCCTGGCCAGCAGTGGGTCCATCCTGGAGCTGTCAGGGATTGGATCTCCTGGACATGGGGGAAGCTTCCAAAACCTTCTCAGAGAAATCACCTCTGTAACCCCCCTGCTACCAAAACCAGGCTACACAAACCCAGTACAGTGGTCCAGGGCAGCAACAGCAGAGCAAATGTTGCAGATTAGCAGCTGGATGTAGACCTCCTGGTGAGGTAAGCACTGTCCATAGCAGCCTGTGCCCCAGGAACCATGCAGGGTGTACAGCAGTGGTGCCTGGCAGCTGGAGTCCCTTTTATTCAGCCCACAGTGCATAAAATAAACCCTAAGGAGATATAACATGGCCTTTTTCAGGAAAGGAATGCAAGACATAAAGAACGATACCTCCTCCATATGCTGAGCATCTTCTACAGAATCCCCCATAGCCTGGCAAAATGTGCTGCCACGCTGACCCACTGGCCACAGCCAGACAAGTCTCCAGGTGCTGGGCACAAATTCATTCTGAAAAGTGCCTGCTCCTGTTTTAGGACCAAATATCCTTCTTTCCCATTAATGCTCTGCTGTTGGCTCCATCTTCTGCCATCACACACACCATGAAAACCAAGCAGGAAAATATAAATGTCAAGGAGAAGTTAAAAACATGATATGCTAATTAGCAAGTGTTCTCAGAGTGTTAGCCCCACATAATCACTACTGACCTGTTTGGGTATATTTTCAAATGCTCTTTCTTTTTTCAAGTTGGCTTCTTCTGCAGCTTTGGATTAAGCAGTTGCCTAAAAGCCTTCATTGTAAAGCATGCGTTGCACTCACCCATCTGGCAACTTTATGTTGTATAGTACAAGGGAGTGCACAGTATGTGGCATAAATTACAGACAAGAAGAATGAACAGCACAGCATGTAGGGTAAATTAAAGCAGGCATTCTTCATGGCCCATAGCAGAGAAGGACAGAACAATTTTGCATCATAAATACAGGAAAAACATGTGTTTTCAAATGGGGATTTTTAAAAAAAAAATAAATAAGATATGCCCTCAGAGGCAGGCAGCTTGTTCCTAGAGGCAGCAGCAACCATGCAAAACCACATAAAGGAGTAAAGAAAGGCATAATGGTAGATAACAAGAGGTAACAGATTGCAGTAGGAGGACAAAGAAAGAAACCAAATGCTGAGATGGAGCAAGCCCCAATGGACTTTTAAAAACAAGAGTGCAAATTGAAAATGAAAGGAGCAGAAAGCACACACGGATCTGAGTATGAAAACCATTCCTATTGGCTTTTTGTGCATGAGCATATGTAATGCACACCCCTTGTTAGTGACAAATCACTTGGCATCAAGGGGTTCATACATGGGATCTCCTGACCATGGCCTGGTGAACTCAGCAGAGCCCCAGGAGCCTTCTGCTCTGAAGATCCAGAATTGCTGACCATCCTATGCTGCTCCTCACCCTCTGGACCATTGTGTGGGCCTGTGTGTGTGTGTGTGTGTGTGTGTGTGTGTGTGTGTGCGTGCAAAAATGCCCACATAGGAAAGAAAAAGTGGGAAAAACTGGACAAAGTGGGAAAAGTTGAGCCAACTCCACTTGCTAGCAAGTGCCAGAGCTTTTACTCTGTGCCTGACCTCTCCAATCCTGGGTGTCCCACTCCTTTTTGTGAGCTTCCACAGCAGCTTATGCCAGCCTAGAGCACAGCTTTTGCTTTTCCACTGTCCTGCCATGGCCCTTCCCTCATGCCAGCACTGGGAAAAACTTCAGGGAGCTAACTCTGCTACACCAACCTCACCAAAGGAAACAGGGGACTAGTTTCAGATCAGTGTTGTTCTTCTCCTTACTGGAGTGGAGCTACTCAAATTGTGAGCCAGTTAAGCCACTGAATGGGCAATTTGAGTTCTGGGTTGGAGGTGCAGGAGTGTGGCAGCTTCAGTTTAGATGAGGTTAAGCTGCCATTGGAACGGTGCTCTGGCTGTTTTCCTTTCCCACCCTGAGCTGTTTTTGTCAATTTAGAATATGTTTTTCTCAAGGCAGGGAGTGTTTCCCATTATGTGTTTGTGCATTGCCTAGCAAGCTGGAACTCTGATCTGAGGTGGAAACTTGAGGCCCCACCATAGTACAAATAATAAATGTAACACAGTGAAGAACAGATGCATTCACATATGGTGCTTTATAATTCAGACAAATAAAAATTCTTATGTTGTATGTTAAAATAATTCTATATGTGCCACAGTTAGCATGAAAACTGAAAATAAAAACAAAGCCATAGAGAGTCCAGGCATTTAGGAGTCCATACCCTCCTTCTGCATCCACAAACACAGACTCCTCTGTGGCCATCCTCATTGCCTCATCATGCAGCAGTGCTCTGTAACTTTAGTATTGTCCAGGTTGTGCTGTCTTTTCTTTTAATGTTAATTTCAGAATTCCTTTCCAATCTACTCAGGCAACTTCCCAGGCAGCCAGCCCCTCCACTGCACATATGGGGCTGTATATAAAATATCCACAACTTTTTCATTTTGCATAGCTCCCAAAGAACACACCATTTTTGTCTTCTTGAGAATGTGGTCCCTAATGGCAGCATCCTCCTGGGGCAGTTTAGGTTTCCACTGGACTCTGAATAGGGATCATTGTGACAGAGGGTATTTTCCTCTGCTGTGCTGGCATTGGCAATAATAGTAGCAACAGCTATTTGCAAAGAGGAAGGATATTTGTGGCAATCTCTGGCATAGAGTATTATTTAACTCTTTCGGACAAGACACCTTCCAATAAAAGAAGGAATGACTTTTGAAAGAGTTACAGCCATATGGTAGTTCTGAGTGAATTATATCAGTAGGGTTCTCACAGGTTGATAGAGATGGAAAAAAGTTCTTAAAGTGTGTCTTTATTAATTTTATTTTAATCACACTAATTCAAACTTTGCTGTATCAATTTTCAGAAGATTTATTCTGTATATAACAAGTGCTGCAGATTATGGAGGGTCGTTTTACATTCTTCAAAAATAATTAAATGTTTTAATTCCTTTTTAAAGCACCAAAATCACATCAGGCTTTGAAGTCATGAGCTTTGCCTCTATAATTAACATTAATAAATACAGACTTAGCAAGGCTGGCTTTCAAAAGGATGATGCATTTCAGGAATACAAATTTGCATGTACAAACTGAAGACACCAAATGTAGCATTTCTGACTTCTCAATATCAATTTACTTATTTTACCAATTTGCTCCCTTGTTAATCAATGAAACCCAAAGGAAAAAAAGCATTTTGGACAATTGCCAAAAGTATATCTCAAGGGAGCATAAATCAAGGCACTAGTCTTCTATGCTGAGCATTCATTAGTAACTAACGTTAAATTGAAGTGAACCTTTTTACAAGCAAGGAAAACAGGCAATCCTGGAAATTGTTTTAATAGCTCTTTATCCCACTTTTTCTTTCCTGGTCAACTGGAGGAAACACAGCCTAAGCAAAACATTTGGCATTAAAGATCTTACATACTTTCCACCATATTAATAGATTTGGAAAATGTGCAGCAAATAATATCCATAGAAAATGTACATAGGGCCAAGCTGTTGCCCAGAAGCAGGACATTTATTTAATAGGTGTAGACACAAAAATTAACATTTCTACATCAGTCTCATCTATCAGCTCAAGAAATCCATTCTAGTAGATGTCAAGCTCTGACCATACAGAGGATCACAAGCAGTGTTTGGACTTCAACAGCTGGACAATAAGAGAGAGCTGAAAAACATGAAGTATTTCTTCATTCAAACCAAGCTGGTTCTTGCCAGTACAGTGGGGTAAAACCCTTGCCATACTAAGGGATTAAATAGTTCCAGAATAGGGCCAGACTCTCTCCAGCCAGTTTATGAACTCAGAAGTTTACTTAGGTTGCTGGACCAGTGCCATTTTACAGCTGCTAATGAGCTGATCCCCACAATCTTTTTCCTTTTAAATCAGTTAGAATTAACCAAGATAAACTCTTCAGCCCTACACTACTGGTTGCCTGAGGAAATATTTTGAAAGGATTCTTGCCTAAAATGTAAATATCTCAGAAAATTCTGGGCATATATTTGGTGTTTTACTGGAACTGGTGAACATCCTATAGAATATGAGCATGTCCTGCATCCTATATGAAAAATCATAGGAGCAGTAATTTTCTGGTATTTTTGGAACAGCTGCTCACTTGTCCAGCAAAGTAGTTAGCCCACATTATTAGAAGCGCAATCATGCTGTACTAGAGTTATTTTTCCTTAGTTTTAGTGTGTAAAACCTGGCAACTTTACCTTGGCAAAGGGCTAAGAGTTCACCCAAGCTTGCAGTCTGTCTGAGCTTTAGCTCTGCTTCATGTGGGGAACACCCTGGTCAGCACCTTGGGCCTTTGTGATGCCCACCAGCTCCATGTCAGCACAAGTGACTGAGAACAGCTCACGGAAGGCTGAGCAGAAATCAGCCTCATTGCTCCAGAGGCATCCTTAGGGAGAGCAGACTCAACTGGACCTGCCCAATGTTGCTTTCTCCCTCTGTCTTCCCACAGGGAATGACTGGTTGGATTAGTGAGAGGCCAAGATGAGAAAAAAGCAGGTCATACTCCAGCAGTGAAGACTATCACCACCCACTTGTCACTCCCTTCTCTGATTTTTCTCACAACCATCATCTACAGTGAGAAGAATATGGTGTCTTTTGGGCTCCCACTCCTATCCAGCTGGCTTATATTTTTAAAATTCTATTTCTCTAATAATTTTAGCTTCCCCCCCTCTAATTTCCTCCCTCTAATTTTAGCTTCCCCCCCTCCTCTAAAGGGCTCTCCTGGAGCCCTTTTTTTGACTCAGCACTGATCACCACAAAAAAATGCAACAACAGAACTTCCTTCCTCCTTTTTCTCCCATTCGCACAGGGCTGGCAAAGTTTCTCAGTGCTCATGATCTGGTTCATTTGGTGACCTCCTAGTGAGTCACCAGGAGCACACAGTCACAGCCCTCTGAAGGCACGTGGTGACCTGCTCCAGCCCTGCAGAGCTGGTGGGGAATGACAGGACTGCAGAGATGAGTCCACAGCCAAGGAGTCAGCAGCACCCTGATGGCCAGGAGGAGCTGTGGGTTGGCAGGAGCTTCTTCCCTGAGTCTCCTTGGCTAGCAGCAGCTGGCTGGGCATGGGGAAGCCCTGTTGGCCTTGGGTTTTCAATTAGTTTTCTACCTGTGAGTGTGCAAGGGCAGTCAGTCAGTCTGTGAGCAGAAGAGCAAAGAGCCAGAACATGTACATGTGGACAGGGCAGAAGAAAAGGGGGTGAGTAAGGGGAGGAGTTGTTTGTAAAGAGAGCACATAGCCATGGTCATGTGTTTGTACACATGGGGAGAAAAAGAGACCAGCTTGTGGACTGGAAGTGATGGGAAAGTTTTGCAGTTTTGATTTTGACAGTTTCTCTGAAGATAGCTCAGGGCATCTTCTGCCATTCACAGAGGAGCTGCATTTTCCTTTTCCAGGCTAGTGCTTTGAGAAAAGCCTTTCTGTAATTTTTATGGCATTTTTCTACTCACTGTGGTATTTACAGATATGAAAGGAGGTGGGAGCAGAGTGAACAGGCCCCCTAAATCCATAATCATCTGAGCAATTGCATTCATGAATGTCACCATTGATAAGTACAGTGTGTTGTACAACCAACAAGTGTTACCCAAACACAGAGCATTTTCATATGACCCATCAGAGCTATAAGGGGACATTTTGATGCCAGGAGCAGGTCCTCCACTCCACTCCAGCCTGACTTCTCCAACTCCAAAACTTCTGGCCACCACTATTGCCTTCAGGTTGCCTGGTTTGCTGCTGGAGAGACAAGACCTGGTACTGATATGTTGCTTTTTCCCCTGTTCAAAATGCCCCTTTAACCCTGGTGTTCTTCTCCTGTCCATGGAGACCTTGCACCCTCCTGTAAACCAAATCTTCCCTTTTCCTGGGGACTTGGTCTCGTGTTGCAGCCTATCCAACTTGAACAAGTTCTTCTTGCGTGTGTTTGTTGTGTGACAGAAGACATCTGAAGCATCTTCCAAACGTGAACAATCGGCCTCTTCCACTGCAGTCAAGGGGAGGTTTGCCAACAGCTGTACAAAAATTAGGCTCAAACTCTCATCTGAAAGACAGATGAATAAAAAATGCAACAGACATTGCTGCTGAAAATAGATAATTTCTAATTCCCACAGCTCTCTTTGTGGTTTAAAATAAGCCTTTCTGCATTAAGACTACAGTTTTTAAACTAATGAAATTTAAAAAACCCAGAAATGTTCTTTCTGAGTGTTGTTTCAATTACATTTCCATGAGTCTACATACTTTTGATGTGTGAATTTTCCCATTAGATTCAGATTGCTTTGGTTTGGACTCCATCAATGAGGCATACAGTGGCAGTGGGATGAGACCTCTCATTTTTACATCTGAGGGACCAAAGGAAATGAGTCAGCAAATTGGCAAGGTCCTATCTGATTGCAAAACTGCTGAGCATGATCAGTCCTTGGGATTCAATACCTATCTCTTGCCTTGCAGCTCCAGATCAGTCTGCTAAGGGATCATGGTTTCAGGGTCAAGAATGAGTGAGTGGTACTTTATTCTGTGTTCTATCCTAGTCTCTAATACATGCATTTGAAGGACCTGACTGTTAGTTGTTATTAAGAATATTTTTTACTCCTGTGATTGAATCAGCTGCTGCCTGGAAGCATTATATTTAAGTAATGGATTGTTGTTACTAGTGGGCTTTGAGTTAAAACAGATGCCACCAAGACTGTTCTGGCCACAAAGATGCATGTGGAGGAAGTAAGAAAAAGATAACTTGGAGGAGTAGGACGTGGGGTAGCCTTTCAAGAAGCAACAAGTTGTCTTCTTTTCAGGGTAGAACTTGATCCATTTAAGAAAAGAACTCTATGTCTGTCCTGCCTGTGACTGAATATGGTGGTTCAGGAGTTTTCTTCCACTTCTATATTCCCTGACATCCACCTTAGGTGTGCTTTAAGCTTACTTGGTGCAACAGGGAGCCCCAAACAGGCTCAGATGCATTAAGTATTAATTTTGTTTCTTTTGTCATGCCTCTTTTTGATGTATTTCATCTGCTATGAACAGCAAGTGTGAATCACACTGAAATTATGAAATGTCAATACACAAACAATACCATTTCTCAGGGACAATGTAAAGGGCAGGAATATAAACTTAAGTCTCAAAGGCAATAAATGCTCCTAAATTAGTCTTGAAAAATGCATTTCATCTGCCTAAAATGCATGAAAATTTACATATTTTGGTATTATTTACTCTTCTTCCCTATTAAGTACATAGTGCTTTTCTGATTATGGAATATGTCTAGGGAATGAAAATAAGTTTGTTCTAAGGGAAGCACAGTAATTGCCCCTATATTTCCATTCAACCACTCTCCAGTTTTTAGTGTCCAGGCCCTCCTATTATATTTTGTCTAAATGAGGTTGAAAATCTACTCCTTTGGGAATTTGCTAGTGATTTGGTTTGGAACAGGATTTCATCCCAGGAATGCCCAGAGCCTGGCAACTAATAATGACAGTGCATCTTGGGCTTTCACCTGCACTGGTTCTGGGGGAGTTAAAATTTTGTATACAAAGCAAAAAGAGCTGTTAAAATTTTGATTTCCAGTGCAAGTCATCGTTTACCATATGGTCAGGTATTTATCCCAACTCTGTGTTGCTCAGCAATCATAGAGGTTTGCGTGGGGTGGGGCTGAAGCAGGGGGCTGTTGTTTTGATTTCAAAGTCCTGTGCATCAAACTGTCTCTAAATTGCTGTCATCACAATGCCTGTGAACCAGTCTGCTGTGTGAGTCTGACTGAAACAAGCCCCCAAAACACTGTCCTTTATCGTCCCCACACTCTTGCTGTGTGTCCTTCAGAGCTGAGATGGACTCTGGGACCTTTCATGCACTGCCCCACCTTACCTGACTTTGGAGCAGACAAGACCTGTCAAACCAAGCATAAGAAAGACAATCAGAGGGCTGATCCTGGTGGTTTCAACTTTGCTCCTACTTTCAGTGGTGAAAAGCAAGTTTGCCTCTCAATAGTTGGGTTACTCAAGTTGCTAGAAAGGCAAATAGCCAATAAACACCCACTGGCCACCTATTCGGGGCTTTTTGTTGTTGTTTGTCATTTATTTCTGCGGCTGGTACTAATTTTCAGTTTGTCATCCTTTGACTCATAGGAATTCTTCCCCTTCAAAAAGGATGCATCTCCCTGCCGACCACGGAAAAAATGTGGCATGCAATTCAATCCTTTCCTGATAGCGCCGGAGACAAGGAGAGGGCAAGTTAGAACACCATGATGAGGAAGTTCTGTCATTTCCAGAAGGAAGCATGATTCACTGTGCAGAGCATTTTTGGGAGCCTGAATCAGAGCTGTCGAGGAAGTCAGTTCTTGGACAGTTTAATGTTTAGTTTAACCATGACTTTACCGGTGAAACGTGTGCCTCTCCCCACAGCCAGTGGGTAAGGAGAGATCAGATAACATGCCACCGAGGAGCAGGCAAGAAGATTGCCAAGGAAGCAGCTTTCAAATGTTTCGGATAAAACGAGAAGCGCCCCAGAAAAATCTGTCCTTAAATGTCATCGCGAGGCAGCGCTCTCCTGAAAGCAGATTTGAGGGAGAAATATTTTCTCACACTTTTCCCGAGCACAGCACAGGCAGTGGGAGGGACCTGCGGGGTGGCCATAAGGAGCCTGAGAGGAGGGGAGGGCCATGCAGGGAGCTGCAGCCGGGCTCCTTCCCAAAAGGTCTGGAATTAGCGCGCTAGCGGAGAGATGGCTTCATTAGTCATGGCACAGACCTGCTAAGTGAAGCTATCCGCAGAAAGAATGAGCTGTGTGTTAGCTGCCAGCAGGCTGCAAGAGAAATTCTGGTTGTTGTTTTTAATTGCCTATTGTACCCTAAAATAATCATGGTTTGATTAATGGAGTGTCATCCCCCCCTCCACCCACCGCACACCCCCTCACACGCACACACCGTAATGCAGGAAACAAGATTCGTTTGGAGTGTCTTTCCCTGATCTTCTGCCTCCCCATCTTCCCTTTTTCCCCAAAGACTTACTGGCAAAGTACACACCTGGGAAGGGTCCTCAGCTCAGGAACTGGGCTACCACGACTGGTTTGGAGCAGGTGGCCAACTACGCCTTTACTCCCAAAATGTAGTTTAATAAAGTGAAAGGAGAGAAGAAAAATCTATGCTATTACTTGTGAAGATTAGCAGACTGTTGATGTGTTTGTGCCTCCAGGGATGTGTGTATATCACTGAGGTCGAGCAGAGGGAACTGTCAAGATATTTACTGTATGGAAATACATGCAAGAACCCAAAACACAGTGTAGGAGGGCGGTGTTTATAGCCTGTACATTTAAATAAATAGAAACCATCCTTCAAACTCACTCTTTGCACTCTGTTGCATAGGGATTTACATTTCTGGCCTCATGGATAAGGAAAGACTGAGTATTAGGGAGAGGCAGTGTTCTTATAGGATGTGAAAGGAAATAATGGGATACACTGAGCATGCCTACGCATCCCTGGAAGACGTCACTCTATCTGGGAGCCAAAAGGTAAGGGAGTGGGTTTGCTGACTATGACACATGGTGGGAGGAGATCTGAGACACAAAGGAGTCATGGGTGTGAACCAGGAAACAAGACCGTGCCCACCCAGCTTTTTTGTTTGCTCGAGGAGGATGTAAAATATGCTTGCACCAGTTGTGCTCCAGCTCCAGCGCTAATTGTTAACAATAAAAGGTCACCAGAAAACAATTGCTGGGAACCAGAATTACACAAGGGGCCTGGGTAATGCGATCACTCCTTCATGAGGGAATGCCATCCCACCAGGGAGGGGGTGCTGGGACATCCCTGGGAGGACTGGCCAGGTCAGCCCAGGAAGGGAGGTGCTCCCCTGTGTCAGTCAGGCCTCCCTCACCAGCTCCCTGATCCCAGACGGTCTCCATGCTGCACCAGGCAGCTTCAAGCTTATTTAGCACTTATTTTAGGGAGTTTAAATACAAGGTGAAGGGCTGTTGTTTTTCCTATTATCCTGGGAGGAGAATATTTGCTTTGATATCCCTAATGTTGGGGCTTTGAAGGGACATGCTGGGTAGGACTGCACAGCAGGAACAAGGACTGCCATCTGAGGGAGGGCCAGGGTGAGCTGGAAGCAGTATATCCCAGAGGAAAAAGAGGGAGGTACCACTCCAGTGTCTTATTCCCTCCCAAAAAACATCTCTACTTCATGGGTGTGAGTGCTGCTCTGGAAGGAATTTCTAAGCTAGCATTAAATTCATCTGTCTGAACACCAGTGACAGCTGAAAACTCCTGCCAGCATGTTGGATGAGTGTTTTGACAATCCATCCTATCCCAGCTCTGTGCTCTTGTGCCTCTGTGGTCTACTTGCACACGTCTGCTTGTGTGTTCAGCACACCATGAGCTGAGCTCTGACCATCCTGGTTATTTAACCTCCAGGACTAAACAAAGTTAAGGGAAGTCTGAAGCAATGAGAGATGCTTTTAGGCCATGTCCATGCTGAGGAACAGCCTGAATGTCAGAGAGGGGCTGAGTTCAGGCCATTTGACACTCAGTGGTGGGTACAGCCCCAAAAATGCCAACCCTGTGTGGATTTAGAGGCATTCTGGAGCATCCCATGTCTGAGCAGACTCAGACCCTGCCTGCCCTGCCTTTGTTCCATGTTCACACAAGTTCAATTATTACTAAATAGTCCAAAGGCATTTATTTACCTTTTCCTATACCTTGCTTTCTAAGAAGTTGTATGTGTGTCTAGCTCACCCTAACCTGAAGTGCTGAACCCTGACCTTTTGTAGCTGCATCCACCCAGAACAGCACAACTTTGTTATCCCCACAAAGGCTTCCATCAGCCACAACCAGCTCTCTCCTAGCCCTTCAAACAATTCCTGCAGCCAAACTTTACAGTCAGGGAGAAAGAACAGACACATATGAAAAGCAGTCATAGGGGGACAGTGCACAACTCTTTTCCCTTCTTCCAGTGATTGCACGTGTCTGATAGTGCCCATGCTGTTCTCTTTTGTGATGAAGCTCAAGTCTGTTTAAAGAAGCCACTGCCAAAAACCATTTTCTCAACAATTCCATCAAGTCTAGAGACAGAACCGAAGATGCCACAGCTGACCAAGTAACTATTTCATAGGTGTTCAGTATAGGAAATTTCTCAAAAAGCTGCAGGAATAGCATGATGTAAAGCAGAATGGGGATAATAACTTCTTGAGCAGCTGAAGGACGCTGTGAGAGATGTTAGATGATTTATGTGAGGAGAGCTTGCTGAATTCTCAAACCTTCCCACATACTGCTCCCTTGTGTGAAGAATTTTGTGTTCTGCAGACAAGGAGAGCTCAAGAAGTGAAGAGGTGCATCCCTGTGAGGTCTGGGACTGAAAAGGGGAACAAAGATTAATTCAGGGCCTGCTTCTCACTGAAAACACCATCATTATAAAAAGTGGAGGCAAGAGACCATTCGTTCTCTTTGAAGGGATGCCAGGTATGTGCTAGGAGCTGTTGGAGCATGTCTGGGATCATGCAGATGCCATATGCAGGTCAGAGAGTCTGAGCATTGCTGTGTGCCCAGTACCAGTGCTAGAAAAGACACTCAGGAGCCACCGGACCCTGGGTGCTGTAGGTATTTTGTTCATCTATGAATCCAGCCCCATTTAGTTCAGTTTGGTCACGGCACATAAGAAAGATGCTGATAATCTGATGAGGATCCAGAGGATTGTTGCAATCCCCACAGACACAACAAAAATTACCTGTGGGGGAAGGACTGGACAAAATGCATCTGCTTACTGTAAAAAAAAAAAAAAAAGATATAGGAGTGAATGCTGAGAATGTTTTTAAAATATCTGAAGAGTTACTACAAATAAAAGAACACAGATCCTGTGGTGAGATAGAGAGGTAAGGAGAGGCTTAAACTGGAATAGGGAAAATTCTTGTTAGACACCAAGGGAAAAAAACCCCAATCTTTGTGATAGTAGGATTATGAAGCCCTGTAATGGATTGACTGGAGAAATTCTGAGTCTCCAGACTGGATGCTTTTAAGAGTAGAAAAACATCAGCCAGGAAGAGCAAACATCCATGTAGCTGATGCTAACATGTATAACCTCCTGAGTTCCTTTCACGTAGTACACAAGCTGAAGAAGAGGAAGGAACTATTTTCCAAGTTGTCCTTCATTCATTCCTGTTTCCGCCTGTACCACTTTTCATTCCAGCTGCATTTAAAATGAGCAAAATGATTCCTCTGTTAACAAATGACTGTGTAGTAAAACCCAGAAGTTAGGAATGAGCAGGTCTTGAAAAAACAGAGGATATGAAAAATTTATACTTTTATTATGTTGACCAGATCCTCCTTTTTCATAGAGCAGGTCTGATTTTGTTCATTTGCTCTCAGCAACCAGAGTTAATGGTTACCGGTTTCTGTAAAATAGAACTTCCATTACTGAAGAAAAAATCATTTTACAGCACTCAGTCTTCAGCCAATAAAGTTTAAAAGCTGCATGAGGAGTTTTACATTTTGAAACATTTACTTTTAAGTGAACTATAAAGATGACTATAATGCCCAGATTTCTGAATCAATAAAAATGTTCAAATGTCTCTGTCAACAGCACAATGAAACTGAAGCCAAAATGCCACCAAACAAAGGATAAAATTTTGGATGAAATACCCTGGCCTTTACTGTCATTTATGAGAAGTGCTGTCCTTTCATATAGAGATATGAGCAAAGAGTGAGTCCTGCCACTGTGACCAATGGGTTCTTATGAAGTGGGCCCAAAATAGACCAGTTAAAATAGTGCAGTTTGCTGTGTGCACAGGGACTTTTAGCACATGCTTTTGATGAGATCTTTATGACAATAAATGTAGATACTCATTGTTATACTCAAGGTTGAATTCTAGCTTTTGTCCTAAATCCTTCCTCCTTCTCCTCTCTGCTACATTTTTAGCTACTCAAAACTTTTGGAAGCAATTCCTTTTGTGATTACAATTGTCACGTTTGCTTTTATCACTTCCTGGTAAAAGAATCCATGTTAGATTGAATAATGTTTTTTTTTTTGTTTTTCCTACTTGTTTGGATATCCCTAAGCTGTAATTTGAAACTCAGCCCTAACCTAGCTCAAAACTAACAAACTACACACCCCAGACGTATGTGAGAGAGACCTGTGAAACAAAATCAAGCCTCAGGCCACAATTGAATTTATAAAGGTTCACTATCCACATCGCCTTTTATGGACTCATGGTCCACAGTTGCAATAGAGATTTCAATGAGTAATCTAAAACTGGAAGGAAAAAACTCCCAGGTTCAGCATGTTAAAAGCATTAACATCCTGGAAAGTGCTAATGTGACTGTGGATTTGAAATCTCACACTCTCTTGTCCCAGGAGGGACACATACATGTGCTCTCTACTGACCCTTAGGTTTGGTCCAAGGAAATGATGCTCCACTCTGATGGTGCTCATAGATCCTGCAGTCCCAGAAACCTTCATGTCAGTGGTATAAAATTAGGGGACAAATTAGTTGAAGCATGATGATTAATCATGATTTGAAATCACCATGTACACCTGTTTGCAGGTTTGGCTTTCCATTGTTGTTTTTTATGAGCAGGTAGTGGACTGTGTGCTCACCAAAAGCAGCCCCAGCCTTCAAGCAGGGTGACTGAAGAAAAATCCCTTCAGTACCTGCAGAGCCAAACCTTCAGCAAAAGGCAGGGGTGCTCCTCACCACAGAGATGTCAGTGAGAGCATCACAGACAGATCTGCTTAACCATAGCCCCATTTAGGAAAATAAAGCATTACCAGCATGTGAAGTTTTCTGTTTTACAGAGCCTGAGGTACAGTCCTAACTTTCCATGGGATTGGGATTTCAGGAGCCTGAAGGAAAATTGAGTCATAGCTTTGTAGAAACCATGGTCTACAGTGTAAGCAGCTATTGAAAAATTGGTGTCTTTCCTGGATGGTGTGGGGAGATAGGGACTGCAATATTTATCTAAAATATAAGTGCATGTAGGCATTTATATCTCAGTGCAACCTGTAAGGGAAAGTAGCCCAGCCAAATCCCCTTCCTCAGAGCAGAGCCTGGAGTGTGCTGCCTGTCCCATCACGTGTGCAGATCTTCATGGACAAACAAGAACTTTCTCTGGCTGGAAAGCAGTGACTTGCAATGCAAGGCATGCCAACCTATGTCAGCAGTATTGCTCCCCTGGCACTGCTCCTCCCCATTAATTGTAGAGTAGAAAACATTCTTCTTCAGGCTTTTCCTCTAACTACCCCAGTGTGAGAGCCAGGAACTGTGGACATTTGTGTGGAGGGAATTTGGCAGCTGAAACCCGCGGAAGCCTGGCTCTGGCAGGAGCCTTTCCAAGACCAGCATCTGGACTCCTGGTTAACTTCCTGACTGATCTGCTGCCTCAGACAGGATGCCAACCTCGATAAGTGCACCAAACATAAGGGGAGGGCTGGCCAGAGGCTTGGACATCTCTTCTGGTTTAAAAATAGTGAAGCAAATCCAAAGCACATTGGTAGAAAGGCTGTAACTTCAAAGCTCAACTGGAAAGTGCTTCCTCCTGATGTTTGTCTTGCAGATTACTGCCTGGGTTGAGTTTCTGCCTGTCTCTGCAGCTGCAACCTCACTTACACAAAGAGGTGAATTTGAAGCTCAAACACAAAACCATTTTTGGTGCACAGTGAACAGCTTGGCTCAATTTATGGGGGCATCTGTGTCAAAACTGTTGTGATGTTTGAAAAGCCCATCAGCATTTTGCTTGTCTGGGAGAAGATGGTGGTTCTGTTTGTGCTGTTTTCCTTGTTTATGTCATTAGGAGAAACCTTATATTGGTTTTCCAAAATAAAAGGGGAAAAAGGTGCAGTTTAGGCTTCATTTTAGCTGGGTATATGCCTGCATGTATATTGTATAGAGGGAGTGTGCACACGTGTGTAAAGGAGAACCTTTCCTTCAGAGCTGACACAGAGATTACAGGTGACTGCAAAGTTATTTGGTGTTTCTTCCACCCAAACAAACCATCTGCCAAGCTTGGATTCTCCCTTGGTGTTTGAGCCATCCACATTAGCCCCTTACCTTCTGAAATTCTACAGCTGTGGAGATAAGCCAAACCACTGAAGAAAAAGGCCTAGAGCAGGTGGCAGTGTGCTATTCCAGTACCCCACTCCTACACAGGGCTTGTACAGCCCAACCCATGCCTGGCTTTCACCATCATGGTGTTTTCAAACATGAAAATGTGACAAGGCTTCTGTAACTTCTCTGGGACCAGAGTCAATCATTTTCCTACACACCAACACTTTATACATACACAGATGAAAACATGCAGGTGCTTGCAAACAGTATAAACACCATCCAGCACACCCTTTATACAAAAATCACCTACTTTGTTGATTCACCATTTCTCTTTTCACCACAGGGAACACTGATACTTTTTCAATAACAGGACACAAAGCATTTTGCAAGTGGGAAACTAGTGGCATCGGATGAAAACTCTTGAACAATTGATTTCTCTTGTCCTTCTGCAATTCTTTCTTTCCATTAGCATTGTTACCCTGCCATTCTTTTTAGAGGTGAGGAGGAGAACAGAAGAGCAGCTAAACCCAAAGGCAGTTATCCACAATGTACACTGCATCCTGAGAGTCCTCACCACAAGTACAAACGATGTTGATTTCCTGCCACAACAAGGTAGCAGGGAGGTGTGCCAGAGGAGGAAAATGATCTTTTTACAAAGAGAACCTTGTCCAAGACAACTTTATTACCAGGCATAAACTCAAGAGAGTTAAAAAGCTGCTTTTAAAAAATGATCAGGTGCAGGGAAGAGGGATTAGGTCAAGACTTAAAAGCTTTCTTCCAAAATGTGGCAAAGACATTCTGAATTCTGATCGTGTCTGCAGTGTCAGCAGGTGACTGATTCATCTGCAGCATGGGAAGAAGACTTTTAACACCGTCCAGACAAGGGATATTCCACTGCTCACAGGACACCCTGGCCTACTTCAGTCACTTGGCAATTCTCATCAGGCCATGAAGGCAAGTTAGTCATGCTCCTGTTCACCAAGTTTCTGACACTTCTGCTTTGCAGTAAGCCATGAAGCCTCAGAGAGACTTTCTGCCTTATGGGTGTCATGCAACGAGTGAGACTGTAATATCTTAAATTTTTTTTGCAGGTTTGTCTGATAAGTGGGTGGCAACAGTTAGAGGCCAATTTGTGCTTTTCCATCACTCTGTCTAGACATATTTGCAGGGACTGCTTCGCCTAAAAGAGGAAAGGGTATATCATATATTACACAATAATGGGTTATTTTTACTTGTAATGCATTAAGAGGCTGTTTTCAATCAGAAACCATTTGATATGAGGGTATGTTCTGGACGATAAATGGAAAAAGTGGAGCATATCCTTTTTTTTTTTCTTTTTTTCACACAGCAGACAATACCCATACTTTCCATATAGACAGGAAATGGCTTAGGTTTATATATAGAAATACAGTCTATTTTATATGCATACATAATGTATTGATTTATTTAAAACTGTCACTGTAATTGGTTGAAGCTGCAAAATTGATACACACCTATGTAAATACTTCAGTGCAGCCCAGAAAAGACAAATCTGGAAACTTTAAGTGGGATTCCTTGCCATCAGACTCTGAGGGTATGACACACATGGTGTGAGGGTCATGTGCCGTTCAGCAGTCGCTCAGAGCCACCAAATCTGCTCTGTTCAGCATCTGTGTGCCCCAACTTACAGTCCTACTTGATTCCTACAGTATTTTCTCACAGTTGTATCTTCTCACCTCCCTTTCATCCCACAGCTCCTAGTGGGGCAGCAGCTTTTGTTCTTATTGGCACCACAACCAGTGGGGCTGGCTCCCATTCTGCCTCAGGGCTGTGGAGTTCTCCAGTCACATATTCCCTGGCTACCTGCCACCTCTTTTGGCTGGAGCTGTCCACTGTCCTCTTCTGCCTCTGGATTGGAAGAAGGTGCTCTACATTCCTCAGGAGTGGGGTGTGTCCATAGCCGAGCACTTTTCTGCACAGCCACAGTCTGTAGCCACCCCTTCCCCAGGGGAACAACACACAAAAAAAACCTTTCCTGCTCAGTTTGGATTTTGGGGTTTCTTTCCACATCTTTGTGCTTCTGCCCCTGAGGACATGAACATTGGGAAGATGATGAGCTGCTCCCAGGTTTCTGGAGTTCAGGATGCTCAAGAAGTCAAGGAATCCCTGCTTTATCAATGCTGCTCTGCAGTTCAATGGAGATAAGTCACTTTTTGACTCCAAAATCTTGCAGAAGATATTTGGATTGTTTTAAGTTGATCTTCCGCTAAGCTGAGACTCCAGGAGTCAGGAAGGTTAGGAGCTAGGTGTTTAAAACTGTGTTCAGTTCAAATTGGATGAATTCCTGCTCACCAGACTATGATCCACAGTCAGGCATTATGGTCAGATTATTTAGTACATTAGCAAAAGTGAATTTGATGGACACAGCCACCAACTGGACTGTGATCTGATAAGGCAGTCACAGAGGAGACACAGTAACAGGCCAGAAAAAAAATGTTTCTTTCAGGCACTGTAAACAGATCTGTGTTTACTTTATTGCAAAGGGCTTTTTTTTTTTTCCTGTGCTGCCAACATGTAATCTTTCATTTGACTTAATATGTGTTTGATATTGTTTGTTTGCTTTTACATATGCTACATCCCTTAATGGGATTCTTCAGCCTTGTATTTCATTCCATGTAGATAACAAAGTTCTCCAATGCTTCCCTTTAGATTTCTCAAGCTGCACATGGCTGGACTGCTTTTTTCAATACATTTTTTCCCCAGCTGTTTTTTAATAAGGCAAGAAGTACAGTAAGAGCACTTGGCTACTTCCTACTGCAACCATTAATGGCCATGGTAGGCAAAGACTCACAAACCCTGTTACAGATAAGAAAATAAATCTCTCTCTACCATGAAGCTGTGGTGTAAGGAGTGAAATACTCTCTAAGCCATAAAAGTTGAACTTGGAGTGAGGAGAAGTCCAGCCGTCACCTTGCATATTTCATTTGTTACAGGCCATCTGTGTGCATCATCAGGGATCTCAGGAAAATATTACTCAGCTGTCTTTTATCTCTGTCTAGTCTAGCTGGAGCGTGGGTTAGCAGAATACAAAGAAACAGGTTCCTACCCTCAGCCTGATGATAAAAGATGCTGGTAACCTAATGGAAGCAAATGTTCTGTATTGATTAATAATACAGGGCTATAACCCACTCAATGTGCTGCATGAAGCAGAGTTTGGAAAACAAGTAATGAGTTTCTTCCTTCCTAATAAGCTCTTTATTAGTTGTTGAAGTGGAATGTGAGAGTAGAAAGTAAAGCTCAGGTATCAAAAGAAGTGGTGATGACGGGTTGAGGGGGGTCACTTGTGAAAACAGTGGAAATCAAATCAATTAGGCCTGTCAGCTGGAAAACATCATGGGGAATTAACACTTGTTTGTCTGGATTCCTACAGCCTGCACAAAAGTGCACAAAAAGAAAAGTGTATTCAGGTAACAAAGAAAGTGTTGTATTAAAACTGTGGTTTCACTAAAGGAAGAAAAAAGGTGTTGTGTTATGTAAGACTTACAGCCACTGACAGATGAAATAAGTTTATAGGATACAACTTTAAAACCAGCAATGAGCTTTTACCTTTCAGAAACAAATGCATCTGCTCAGCAGCAATGGAAGGAGGTAAAGGTACCACCCCTGTGAACTTTAGGGCTCATAAAGAAGAGAACCTGGCAGGGCCCTGCTGAAAATGGTGAGATTTTTCCTGGTTACCATGAAACTAGAATTACAGCTGGTGGCATAAATGGAAAAGGCATGCAAAAAATCCAGGGAATATTTGGATCATGGGGCTACAAATGAGGGAAACCTTGAGGACAGAGACCTTCCAGAGTCTTTGGATGTCAACCTCATTTCTGGTTTATTTTGCTTTCTCTCACCTCAAGTATGAAATATACTGAAATTCCCTTCCCTCTACTGAAAGAGTTGTTTTGTTTTGTTTTGTTTTTCATATCACACTCCAGGAGAGCAAAGATGGTGCCAGGGCAGTTACAACCACAGCTTCTACTGGATCAGTGCCTGACTGAGGAAAGCAGGAATTCAGGTCTATGGTCTCCAAGGCCTCTGACTAAACTCATTAAAACTTGGACACAAAAATTAAGCAGCGAGATGCATTGGCCCTGTTCCCTTCTCCTCCCCTAACTCTTGCAGACACCAGGGTGCTCCCCCCAGCCCCTGCCCCTGGGGCTGTCAGAGGGGTGGCCACCCTGGGCACAAGGCAGGGATGCTCTCCTGCATCAACCTGGACCATGCAGAGCCCAGACCTGGTTACCAAAGCCAGGGGCTCGAGGCTACCTGCACACAAAACCAAGCCTCAGCCTGCCAGATGGACTGATCTCATGGGTGCTTTTTATCACTGGTTAATTCCTGTAGGTGCTACTGAGACACCCCAAATTGCCAAGAAATACTGTAGGAATAAGCAACAGGATCAAAAAGTTTCAACAGCTTGCGCTCATGTTAAAATAGAAGGGCTCTGTGAATAACTTCTTTATCTTTTAAACTTGTGTTGCCATTATTGATTTTCATTGCTGTTTCTTGAAGCAAAGTAGTTGCGGTAGCTTTGAAAGTCTGACTGGATTCCAGAATAAAAAATGCAATTGTTCTTTCCCTGTTCCCCTGTTTTATGCACTGGCTACACATACACATTCTTGGCACACACTGCAGCCTTTAAAGTGCGCAATTTTTAATGCAATTAGAAAGAGAAACAATTCCAAATGACAGGAATAAATTAAAGGAATGGCTTGAAGGTGCAATCACAAATGGCTTGGTACTTTTTATTCAGAGGGAATTTCTTCATGAAAAACATTTCTTCTGACTGTCTAGCAGTTTTTGAATCACCTTGTCCAGTGTTTCAAGAGTCATGGCCATTCCTAATTGTAGTCTGAATTATTTTATTTGTAAAAATGCATAAAACCAATTTTTTCCTGTACTTGGGTGAAGTAAGAGAAGAAAAAAGTGTTGTTTAACTTTTGTCTTTGTTACTCCAGCCCTGGTCACTCCTACTTTCACATATTTTATTTCACAATGAAATTGGGATATTAAGTCAACCAACTTACATATTTCAATGCAAATAAAATATAACAAAGCAAGAGCTACTTGTTGCCCTTTCCAGATCAGTGGTAGGGAAGGTGTGGAAAGCTATTTGGAGCTCCCCCTGCTCACCCCTGTTAACACATGCATGCTTCCTTAAAGGAGTGATTACACCTTGCTGTTGGCAGTGCAAAGCTTAGTAAATCTTTACATTTTCACTATGAAAGAAGGGAATTTCCTCTTACTTCTGTGGGCAGCCAGCCAGTGAAAGGTGATGGGAAATACATGACATCCTGTTCTGTCTACCTTTCATCTTTCCTGTTCACAGATGCATTTTGAGGCTGACATACAGGTGTAATTAAAAACAGGTTGATGCCATGCACAGCTCAGCAGATGCACACAAAATTAGTACCTGCTGTGAATCCAAGTACTTTAGCTTTTATGAAGCAGCCAGGCATTTGCAAATTGTCTCTTGTAACTGCAATAATACGAACATAAGAATAAAGTGGATCGTGTGGCTTTCGCTAACATAGAAAAATGGCAAACACTTTCCTCATTAGTACTCAAAGCAATGTAATCCTAACTATTCATGCTGATGGTTTTCAAATAAGCTAACACTCATGCACTGGTGCATTTCACACTTTAAAAGACAAATCCCTCTTTTCCCTGCTCATGTGGGCAGCAGTGCAGCACCCGTATTCTCCAGCTGGCCTCTGCTGTGCTGAGGCTGGGAAGGGCTCTGGTCACCCCCATTTGCCATGATCTTTAACAGCACTTCTAAGGAGGATTCAGCTCTGCAGCCTACTCCCTGGAGGCACTGTGCTTGGCATGCCTAATGTGGCTGCCATACCTCCTCTTCCCTAGAAGTCAAATCAGGAGAGGGAGACGCAGGCAGGAGGTGCTTGCTCTGCAATTGCCTGGTCCTGCCCTGCTCCAAAGGATGAGAGACTCTTGCCAGGAGGGGATTCCAGGTGAGGACACATGCCAAAGTGACAGGGAGCAGAGGATGGGGCCATAAAATTTGATGGCAGTGGAGCTTTCAACTGCAGTACTTCACATGATGCCACGCTGGCTCCTCCCTGGCAACTGGCAGCAAGAACAATACAGTACAAGGAAGATCCATCTCTTGCCTGCCTCACCAGCAGCTCAGCCAGGTTTTGTTGCTTTCAACACTGGGGCAAAGTTGGCTACTAAAATTCTCCCCACCTCAGTTTGGTGATCCCAGACCATGAGTAGGAGCAGTCCTTCACCTCTGATGAGAGCAGCAGCATAAATCTGTTCAGCTGCACATTTCAGCTCCGTGGTGTCAGACAGGCATAATGAGAGCTCCAGAGTCCAAGTGCCACCACTCCAGTCTTACAGCAGTGCCACTGCCCACGCTCCATGTGAGTCAGCTGTGGGAGGAGAGAATTAGGCCCAACATGTCTGGGCTGAAGCAATGATTTAATCAAACTGCTCCTTCCACCCCTGACAAGCGCCTTTTTGTGCTTCGTGGTGTTTAGTTTGAAGTTGCCAGTTGGAATTTTTCACACCTGTGGTTTATTTAAGTCCTTATTCTGCTATAGTTCTACACATCTGAGACAATAAATGTGTCCTGTAGACCTGTGAAGTATTAGGTGAGGGAAACATTTATGTGCAGGTGATGGGAATAAATGAATGATACAGGCATTGCCATATTTTCTATTACTTTCCAAATACAGACAACTGCTACCCATGACCTCCTAGGTCAGAAAACCACTTTTAAATGCTGTGAGGAGCTCCTGGAGGAGTGCTCAAAGCATTCAGTGTGTGTTCTGGCTATTCATGCAAGAAAATTTTTCATATCACTTAGAAATATTCCCAAGAACGATCACATGGGCCAATTGTGTTCCTCAGGAACGCTTAATAAGAGAAAAGGAATGACTTCAATTTAGCACAATCACACCTGAGATCAAAATCTACTCAACAGAGAGGAAATTAGAAAATATTTACAGAACAAAAATTCCAAAAATAAATAGGAAACTCCCACTGGGGGGAAACTTAAAAAAAAAACAAAGCAGGCAATACTAGCAGATCAGACTGTAGGAGAACATTGCCATACCTGAGAAGTGGAGTTACAAAGTAACCCAGAATTATTTTAGACAGTACAGTGGGTTTATCAAGACTTTAATCATCAGATAAGCAGGAGATGATTTTTTTTCAATCATTAGACATTATTGTAATAGCTTGTTAATCATTCATTTTCAAAAATCCTGGCTTCCTCCAGCAGTTTTAAGTTAACCAAAGAATAAGGAATTATATCTATTTGAATTACCTTGCTTCAGACATAGTCAAGTTTCCATTGTCAGGGCAGCAAGAGCCAAACATTTCCAGCTTCTCTTCTCTGCTGTAACAATTCAAACTGGTTAGTCAAAAAAAATTTTAAAAGAAAATAAAAATTAAGTAACACATTATATATTTTCTTGTTATAGCATCTTCTTTAAAGGCACTTTATTCAGAACAGCTGTGTCCCTACTACTTTCCATCACTGTCCTGTTCATCTCACTTGCACTATCAAGATAAATGATTGTTAGATATACATGGCTGGACCTTGCATTTAAACAGTCTCTAATCCCCATGGCCAGAGATACCATGAATAACTGAAATACCACAGAATGAATAGTTTCACTAACCATGTTTTGCCTTAAATAATCAGACCACCTGGTAGATCCACACACATTTAATTAATTTGCTGTTTGCTCCATTACATAATTAACCATTTAATTTCATTGCCCTCTGGTTTTGCTCACTAATTAATTATTTCTTGTTATTTCATTGATTGGCTGCTCGTACATTTCTTGCTTTTCCAGCTACCATGTTTTCCTTCTTTATTATATCAGCCCTCCTCCCTTTTTTTGTTCCTGCACAATTCCCATTTCTCTTTCTGTCCTTTCTCAGCTGTTGCTCACTCTTTGTCTCAGCAGTGGAGCAGCCCAGACCCCACTGGGGCACAGCCACTGCCCCCAGACAGAGGGGACCCAGCTGGGCACCACGTTCAGGTGTTGGACAGGGTGGGGACCTCACTGACAGAGCAAAACCTGTTTGAGGTGTGATGATCCCAGGACACAGCATCATCCTGGCTGCAAATGATTCATTTCCAGTTGCTGTAGCTGGACTGGGGAGACATGATTTAGGACAAATGCTGCTTGCAGTTGTTTGAAATGGGAAGGGTTTGGTGACTTGGGGAATTTTTGTTCCTAAGACAGGAACTGCTTGCTAGCTGATGTCTTAAACCTGCAGTTAATGCTTCGTGGCATCCTGCAGGTTACTAAAAAGAATGCTGTATGAACAATATAAGAAAAAATTATCTAGGAAATTAGCTCCTGTGGGAACACACAAATCTTAGCTGATGCCTAGAATACAGATTTGTTTCCCCTCTCCTCTATTAACTGGTGTGCTCATTGTCCAATCTGGGTTCACTTAATTCTCCCAGAAGTCTTTAAAGCTATTTCTACTAAACATTTTGGATTTTTTTTTTCTCACAAACTGCTTTAGTGAACTTGCACTTTCTGCTGCAACCCATTCAGTCAGCGAGTTTTAGGAGTGCAACAGTGACTTTATATTAAATCTTCTGATGTTGGGCTCTCATTATCTAAGTATAGCCGACACTTTTTATTTCTGTGAAAGCTTGTTTGGATTTCTGTCTGCCCCACTCTGCTCTGGTTTAGATTTCTTGTCTGAATGCTGTCCAGAATCCAGTGCTTATGCTACCATTCACCATATCACTTTTTGCTAATTGCTCCCATATTTGAAGAAGTCACGTGTGCCAAATTGCTGGATTGTGACTGCACTCTCAGGCGGCTTCTAGCACCTCCCCAAAGAGGCAATTAAAACTCCAAGCAGTGCAGCGACAGGAAAATTGCCTGTCAGAGGCTCTGGGGGTCATCCAACATTCCTTCAAAAATGTCTTTTTTGTGCATTTGACCTTTCTAAAAGATCCCTCTTTTATAAAATATTCCCAAAAATATTCCCATATTTTTGCTGCTAAATTTTCCTCTTTCTTGCAGCGGACTGAAAGCCCGTTTTGGATGATCATTGCTTGAGAGGATCAGGGAATGTTCCCTCTGATGGATAGGATGGTCATGGCAGCTCTGCCCCAGTGGTGGTGAAGGACTGAAGTCAGCTCTTCGTTTCATGGACGTGAGGAACACTGCTGACCTCAGCAGGACTGCATGCACCTCTTGATCCTGTCACTGGCAAACTGGTCCCAGAGACAAAGAAATAGCTCAGCTTGAGCTGAGTCTGCAGAAGAGATCAGTATGTAACTGCATGTCTTGATGAATTAAGCAATTTTCCTTGAAATTTTTCCTACAGGTTGATAGCGTTCTTGCAAAAGGGCAACACAGAGGCTCTGGAACACAGGCAAAGTCAGGCCTAGTTACTGCTCAAATCTAGTCCTAATAAGGAGATTTTTGTTCCTATTACTGAATAAAAGGAAGAAAATTCTTTAATTCAGTATTCTACTTAACAACAGGTGAATGTAGCAGGATGAAGGCAGATGACATTTCTTGAAACACAAAGAACCTCCTGTGACTGAAGGAGCATCATTAAAAGCAGTAAGAATGGTGGTTTCAAAATCAGTTGAGAATATTGGATCACACAGGAATTCATTTGGCTTAGCTGTAACAGAGGAACTAGTGGGAAAATGGGCATAAAATCCTCTTTCTGCCCTGTGCTGATAAGAATCACCGAATAGCTCCACATCATGTCCTTGGTGATCTGGGAAAAGCATCCTTAATGCTGGGTGAGCTCTGAGCCGCAAAGCACCCAGGACGGGTCATGTTTCCCTTCATCTTCCAGAGGAGCCTCCTCTGGCTGCAGGGGGACACCAAAAGTCCTTAAATGTCCAGTGAAAGCTTCTCCATATGAAGCTTCAGTCACGTTACACCTGAACACATGTTTTTGGACATCTGTCTTCCATTGAAAAACAGAAGGCTGAAAAATGTTTCTGAGTCTTTGGAGGGGAGAAGGGGAGGGAAAGGACAGAGGATGCAGCTTTTCCAGCATCAGGATCCTTGAAGCAGTTCTCCAGCAGGGTCAAATGTCTCATTCTTTCTCAAGACCTCATTTTTATGCTGCTTTATATTTACCCAGGTCCCTTTCTACACACAGGGAGCTGCTCAGGCTTGGCAACAGACACATGTAAGACAAATTGTTCAGTACTGGGTAAAGAGCTCCACAAAACCCCAACAGCTCTGGGTGCTCTAGTTTGCATGGTGAAATATATGTATCCATTCACCCTGAAGGTGTGACTGACAACAGAAAATCTTTCCATAAAGAGGAAGAAAGCCTTCAGGATAAGGGGGAAAAGCCGTTTTTCAACTAAAGTATTCAATTTCTCAATTTTGTAAACTGATGAAAGGGTGGACAGCATGGGTGCTCAGTGATTGATGGGAAAGGTGAGGCTCTCCAGAGCTCAACTCATCCCATGGCAGCAGAAATGGCCCTGTTTGCCAGGTGCCAGCCAGCAGGTGCAGGAATTCCCAAGCTATTTTCCCTCAGAGAGCCACCAAAAAAGAAAAGCTGGCCTCCAAAGCTGGCCTCCAAAGAGGACAGCTCCAAGGGGTCAGCTACACCTGAGGTCCACACATCACCCTCACGTGTCTAGAAATGTTTGGGTTTTGTTTATCGTTTGGTTTTTTTTATTCGGCCCAGGTGTGCCAAACACTTGAGCTATTTCTTTATCTCTGGGACCAGTTTGCCAGTGACAGGAGCAAGAGGAGCAGGAGTGGTTGGGTGACCCAGCCCTGGAACAGGCTCCACACGGGGCTGCCACAGCCGATCCTTTGGCCGCTGCTCCACCAGCTCTGCAGAGGAAATGTCGAGGAGTGATTGTGCAGATTTGTCTGGTTCAGTGGCTTTGAGACAGCACCTGGCAGCACAGTGCCCACACTGACACCAGCCTTCACAAAAAGTTGGCTCTGGCCAACTCAGCAAGTTCTGAGCTCTCCCAGGCAGAGGGTGCAGGCAGTGGGCATCCTCCTGAAGGGATGTTTCTGGCATAAGGGGGATGTGGATGGAAACAGCTCTGGTTTAAATTGCCTAAAGTAATATTTCCTGAGGAAAATAATTCCAGTGAGGGTTGTCTGCAGCCCTGTCACTTAGGCAGAAGATGATGCTGAGTATGCTTCCTCCATAGTTTTGGGCAGACTCTTCCCTCCCTCCCTGCCCTGGCTCCTCCATGTCACCTGGTCATCAGTCCCAGGTCTGGTTTGCTTTTCCTTCTCTCTTCCTGTCAATTCCTTCCTCTCCTGCTATTCTTTACCAGCAAATCAAGGCAGGTGAATTTCTGAATTTTTCAGGAAACAGCCACCGGCACTGCACCAGGGACCTGCCTCACCTCTGGCTGCACTCAGAGCCTGTCAGGTCTCTGGTGAGGGTGGGAGGGGGTTGGGGGGAGCAGCCAAGTGAAGTGCTTCAAGCTGTGAGACATTTTCCGTTTATGTTGCAGGCCAAACCTCTTGGATTTGAACCAGAATGGTCACTTTTCTTTTTTTTTTTTTTGAGCAGCTTATATCTGTGGAGAGCAGGAAAGAGTAGCACATATCCTGGTTGTGGTGTTCTCTCAGGGAAAACAATAATGTGAGGCAACACTCTGCCTGCTGCAGGCTGCACATTGTTCTGCTCCATGGGAACAGTGGCCAGGACAGCTGGCATTGCTCCCTAAATAAGGAGAAGCTCTTTGGTGCAAATTCACCTCTGCACCACCAAAATCACCATTACTACACTGTTTCAGATTTTCCTTTGTAGGGGCAGATTGCTCAGAAGGAAGTAGCAAGGCAAGCCCAGTGTCATGTGGAATAGCTGAAATTCCTCAAGTTCCTTTTTGCCAGGATTTCAAGCTGTGAAAGACACATGATCTCCGCTGCTTGAGACTTTAACTGAGGATTTTCCCCAACAGAGATGGATAGGTAGCTGCACAATTTTTCTCTTTTTTTCCTACATCTGAGTTAAATCATTGTTAGGGCCTTTCCTGCATTTGGAAACAGTAACCTCAGATGGGGTTTATCAAAGGAATATATGACTCCTTACCCTCAGGAGCTGATCTGCCCTATGATCACTTTTAGAGGAAAATACAATTAATTCAAATTTTTGCACCTTTTCTGCCATTCACATTGTTCACAGCACCCCATGAAACCAGGGGTTGAGATCCAGTGGCCTCAGACCCCTTATTGCTGTATTTGGTCTCAGTCAGGGGCCAGTAACAAGATGTATCTATAAATCTCTCTTGTACGGCTGTAGCAGGAGCTGCTGTCCATTTTCACACTGATAGGGGATGAGGTTTAAATACTGAACAGCTTCATGCTGATATTCACTGATTCATCAGAAGTAGGTGAGGTGAGGAAAAGAGAAGTTTTATTCCTTGCCACATCAGTGTTTTTTTAATTGCCCAGCCCAGTCCATCAGGGGGTACCTGGTTAACTGAAGAGGCATTGCCATTTGAGGGGAGAAGAGGGCTGTCAATATTTGTGGACAGGAGTGTTGAAATTGCCTCTTAATCAAAGTTAGAGATCAGCAACCTTTGGGGAGGGGGCGAGAAGATTTGGATTTGGAAAAAAAACAGCTGTAGGAGGCACCAAAGGAACATGGTGTAAATGCAGGCTAGCATAATTTAGCAAGAAGGCCCTGTGACTTTGAGCTCCTTGGAAGACAATGGGGTGTAATTTATTTTAATTTCTTTATCACTCATGTCTTTATGAACCTCTGAAATTCCTGTTATCTGCTCCAGATTTTTTTCCCAGATAAGTATTTTAATGAACTTAGAATTACAGTTCATTTCCAGATAATTAGCTAACAAAGACATTACACACAGAATTCCTTCTCCCTGTGTGTCTGGAGAACCCATAAAAAGAGCCAACACCTCTCTGCAGTGTCCAAGGTTTTCATTTTCCATGCCTTTGCTTCCCAGGACAGCTTGAGAGCTGATAATGCAGGGAGGAGAGGAGAGGAGAGGAGAGGAGAGGAGAGGAGAGGAGAGGAGAGGAGAGGAGAGGAGAGGAGAGGAGAGGAGAGGAGAGGAGAGGAGAGGAGAGGAGAGGAGAGGAGAGGAGAGGAGAGGAGAGGAGAGGAGAGGAGAGGAGAGGAGAGGAGAGGAGAGGAGAGGAGAGGAGAGGAGAGGAGAGGAGAGGAGAGGAGAGGAGAGGAGAGGAGAGGAGAGGAGAGGAGAGGAGAGGAGAGGAGAGGAGAGGAGAGGAGAGGAGAGGAGAGGAGAGGAGAGGAGAGGAGAGGAGAGGAGAGGAGAGGAGAGGAGAGGAGAGGAGAGGAGAGGAGGTGTTTCCAGGTGACCCCATGCTAACCAGGGCAGTAAGGAACATCCCTTCACCTACAGAAAGTTTGCCACAGATTTCACTCAGGGCCAGGATTTTACTCAGGGTCTGCCAAGCTCTTGCCTGGCCTGTGGATTTGAGTGTTTTTGGAGCACATTTACTGAGCATGAATGACCAAGTCAGCAACATGCAGCTGCCAGCTCAGCCATGGTGCCTGCCTGGGAATGCAGGACGAGCTCCCTGCTGGGGAAAAATAGGGCAGGTAAAAGCACAAGGTACCACGGTGCTGTCACAGTTATTTCACTTTTACCCATGGCTTTGAATGCAGCCCATTACTGCTGGTGAAAAGCAGCTCTATCACCTCCATTTGAATTTTTTTCTTTCTTCTAATGCAGATATCTACAGCTTTGTATTATTGCCTTAATTTTGGAAATGAGAAAGGAGAAAAGAGAAGGAATGACACTTGTCCCTGATGATACAGGCATTGTCAGACCCATGAGGGAGGCTCTGAAATGACTCCTCTTAGTCTTGTTCTCATTCCTCTGGGTTATAAAGATGTGACAGATACAGCACATGTTCTGTTCTTACACTCTGCTTAGCAAAATCAGACAATTAGGAAGACTCCTTGAACATGAAAACTGAAGACTGAATGATCCAGAAATGTATTATCTGCTGTTTTCTTTATTTTTTGAACTTAAAAATGTGTTTATTTAAACTCTGAAATAAATTGTCTATTTGTTAGCAGGTTAAATCTTATTTCATTTCCTCAATTCTTCTCTCTAAAGGCTTTTTTTCTCAGCTTGCATTACATTGGATAACGTTTGGAATTAATATCACATAATGTTAGTCTAAAAATACATGTACCATTATTATTATCAAATAGAGATAAGTGTGCGTTGCCAAGTAGAAAAGAAAGCTGTGAAATATAATGCCATGTACAAGTATTTTTTTCATGATCTTCCAGAACATGAAGGATAGACATGGGCTGCCAGATACTCATTTCTGATGGATAAATGCAACTGTGGTTTCCATAGCTATGCAAGGTTTTGTACAGCACCCATCACCACGGTATCTAAGCATCTGTTGAGCTGCTGCTGCATGCTTGAGTCCATGGAACACTGAGAGAATTAAATGAAATAAATGAAGAGAAGGTCCTTGAGCCTGGACACACAGAGTGTGGAGTGACTTGGGCCAGGTTCACCTGTAAAACAGGTTGTTTATTGTATTTGCTGGGAAATGCCTTGACAAAGGCAGGAATGATGCATCTGACTCCATGTTCTCAGAAGGCCAATTTATTACTTTATGATATTATATTTTATTAAAGAATAATATACTATACTATAGAATTCAGACAGGATACTTACTGAATGCTAAAAAGATAATAATGAAAACTCATGACTCTCTCCAGAGCCCTGACACAGCTTGGCCCTGACTGGCCAAAGAGTCAAAACAACTCACACCAGAATCCAATGAAACAAACACCTGTGGGTAAACAATCTCCAAACACATTCCACATGAGCACAACACAGGAGAAGCAACTGAGATAAGAATTGTTTTCCTTTTCTCTGAGGCTTCTCAGCTTCCCAGGAGAAAAATCCTGGGTGAAGGGATTTTTTCAGAGATCGTGAATGCCACAGTTGTTTGTTAATCTGTCTTTTCACAGCTCTCCAGTTGCTCAGCTCCTTGTTCTGGTAGCACCTTACAGGAAAGGCCTCAGTGTCTCAGCTGGAACCTCTCCCACAGCCCCAGGACAGGGCTGGTCAGGACAGGGCTGGTCAGGACAGGGCTGGTCAGGACAGGGCCACCCAGGTCCTCAGCTCTGCACCAAGTCAGGCACCTCTCTGCAGTCTCATTGCCTTCTTTAGGACCTGTGGATCCAAAGATCCTTCTCTCTTGAAATAATAAAACCAAATCCATCAGTGAGGTTGGAAAATGCCTTTAGAATCATCTACTCCAACTATTAACCCAGCACTGCCAAGTCCCCACTAATCCATGTCCCTAAGAGCCACATCTCCAAATCTTTTAGATACCCCCAGAAATGCTGACTACCACTAACCTGGGCAGTCTCTTCCAGTGCTTGACAACCCTTTCAGTGAAGGAAGTTTTCCTAATATCAAATCTACACCTCCCCTGGTGTAACTTGATGAGATTTCCTCTTGTCTTATTGCTTGTTACCTGGGAGAAGAGACCAGCCCACCTGGCTACAGCCTCCTCTCAAGGAGCCAAAAGGTCATCCCTGGGCCTCCTTTCCTCCAGGCTAAACACCCCCAGCTGCCTCAGCTGCTCCTCACCAGATCTGTGCTCCAGACGCTTCCCCAGCTCTGCTGTCTTCTCTGAACACGCTCCAGCACCTCAACATCCTTCTTGTCTTGAGGGGTCCAGAACTGGATGCAGGATTTGATCTGAGAATTTTGTGTCTGGGATCACTTTTAGAGGTTTTCTTCACTGGTCTTTCTTGCTGAAGATCTCTTATGGGATTGTCAGGCTTCCATCCTCTCTGCACTACAGGAAGTGTTAAGTGTTGGGAATTTGGCTTTCCCTGTGCAGTTGAGATCCCTCTTTGGCAGGATCCCTCTTTGAAGATTTATTCAGCTTTTTCTTTTCTCCAGGAGATTTCCTTTATTTTTAATCAGGAAGGTTTACATCTTCCTTTTACCAGACCATTGGTTGTTCTCTCCCTTTTAACAGAACAAATATTTCTTTGGGATGGTCTGATGCAGTTTTTATTGGCTCAAATATTAAATAATTCCTGTGCTATCTCATCCTTGGCTTTACTTTTTGATGATGCAGATGCTCCCCATACTTGGAAGGCAGCATTTGAACTCAGAGCAAAATCCTCCCCTAATGCAATCCTCACGTTGTATAAGAACTTGTGCATTGACAACACAATTTTATGCATTGGGGGTGAGAGAATCAGGGGTGTCAGCTTTTAACTCAACTGTGCCTGGGACCAGGTACAAGAGCCACTAAGAATTTTGAGGCATTAACAGGGCCTGAAGTAACCTCAGGTTTTTCTCTGAGGGAGATTTAATATACCTCTGCATGAAGATGCCAGGATCTTGGAAGGTGAACAGCAGTGTCTGAACATCACAGTCCTTAATGACAGAATCATAGAATGGTTTGAATTGGAAAGGACATTCAAAGGTCATCTAGAACAAGCCCCTGCAATGAGCAGGGACAGCTTCAACAAGATCAGATTGCTCAGAGCCCCATCCAACCAAGAGGGCACAAATTCACAGATCCCTTCAGACTGCACAGACAAGCACCACCACTAATGAAGCAGTGCCATCAGACCTCAGCACCTCTTCCTTCACCCACACCCTTCTACTTGAGTTGGCACAAACCTTTGCACCAAAGTGGTTTGGAGAAGTGGGAAAAGCCAAAATGAACTCATACAGACACTTCTTTTAAACCTGTCCAGTGCCCTGCTCCAGTTCAGGGCACAACATGTGCCTGGGAAAGGAGATGGCATTAGGCAAAAACTCATAGCTGGGGGTGGAGAGCATCACTTCTCCTGACAGGAGCCCTGGCTAATTCCTGGTTTAAGGGAGTTGTGAAATTGTGCCATTAAGGATGGCTTAACTGGTTTTTGAGTGCTGAAATGACCCCACTAATTGCTGAGCCAGGCCAAGTGTTTCCTCATTAAGCTGCGTTGTGTGACTCCATCTTACTCTGGATGTGTCACATCACCAGTCTCCAGTCCCAACGCTCCAGTCTTTTCATCCATGTCTTGCAAATTAGCTGCAGGACTTCAGGGGATGATTCCTTACCCAGCCCTTTCAGAAGGACATTCATTTTAGTGAGGGGAAATCACACCAGGCATTTGTAGTACCAGATTTTTTAGCTGACCCATTTCCTCTGGTTTTCTCAGCACATTGTCATTGGTTAAATAAAACCTCATTAGGAGAGCTGGCTCCTCTGATTGCAACGTTCAATTTTGTATTCATGGATTCCTTTACCGTTTTCTGCATTTCCTAAAAAGTCTGCCTGAATGTGGGGCAGGAAAGGGAAGTTTGCATTGCTTTCTTTTAGACTGCACTAGCAAATACTGTAAAAATCAGATTCGAGAGCCTTCTATAAAATGAGATGTTTTTGAGAAAAGCCTGGAGCCTCTGCTCACAGTCCAAGTGGGTGGCTGTCCTGCAAGAGTAGCAATTACTGTACAATAAACCAGTCAACATGTCTTGTGTAACTAGCATGAGTGTTTATTATGGGAATATCACCCTTGCTGACAGATCAGGCCAGGAAAAGCACCCTTCTCCATGCACACATGGGCAGACAGGAGGGCTTGGAGGATGCTCCACATGAGCACCTCCTGAAATCATGCTGCTTTTCTTCACTCAGTGCCTACCACGAGCCTGGAGATGGCTGATTTTGTAAGACAAATGGAAAGGGGATCCAAACCCACCAAATTATCTTCTCAACCCTCTGTCTGCCTCCCCCAGGACAGAGCCTGAACAGGGCAGGGGGTGACTGAGCTCTCTCTGTGCTGCAGCACTGGCACAAAGAGCTGTCCATGGCAGCAATGTCCCTTCCATTGCACTCACATCCCCTGGTTTGCTCATGGGAGGGGGCAGAATCCCTACTTGCCATTTGAAATCTCACTTGAAGCTTGAAGGGATGAGTGGGAGAGAGAGAGACACGCAGTAAAATAAGTTGGCATTTAAATTTGTCAATTAAATCTGCAAAGATTCACTATCTTGGATTTTTGCTGCATCACTCCCCAGTTATCCTTTTTCAATGCCTCTGTCCTCTTGCCTTCTGCAGGTTTTGCAGCAGCCTCCTGTGCACAGGCTGCCTTACAGAGCACCACAGATAAATTTCTGGCTTTTATTAGCTTTCCAAAAACACATGTAGCTGGGCTCTTTCACTTCAGCCCCCCTAAGAGGGTGTCTATTGTAAAGCCAACTTCTTCATTCATTTGCTCGTACGGGGAATATTTCCTTTGAACAGCAGGCATGTTCTGCTGGAAAAGTCCCTCTGGGAAAATATGAAGCTTTGAGAAATATTCTGTCCTCCCTCAAAGAGGTCCCATCTGAACACAGACAACTTCTACTGCAATTTAACCATCAATAACCACTCCCTGCTGTCCCAGTATCTGCTGAAGCACCCAGCTCTGCAGCCATCCATAACTGGCAGTGAAATGCAAGCAATTAACCTGATTTTAATGTTAGGCAGGTATGTTACAGTCATCTGTAATCCTTTAACATTCTTGTCAGTGTAAATCACCTCGGAGGCAGGGTAGCCCCTTTCCTAAGGAATTTCAGCAAATGCTGAGTTACTAGACAAGGAGCAGAGAAATAACTTTAAAAAGGAAAATATACCTCAAGATTTTTCACCAAAAAACCCAAACAAACAAACAAACTACAAACAACCCAAGACAAAACCTTCATTTAAAATGAATTCAAAATGTAAAAAGGCTTGGTAATAATTCCAAAGAGAATGACTCCAAAGAAAACGTTTATGGGATTTTTTTTTTTTTAGGTAACTAAATTTCATATGAATGCATATGAAAGTGCAATCATATGAAATTTATTTACCTTTAAGATCATATGAAATTTAGTTACCGTAAATTTAGTTACCTTAACCAAGTATTTCTGGAGATTTGGGGTCTGAAACACATTTCTACATTTGAACCCAAATATTTCAGTTGCTCAGAGACTGCACAGGTGCATGGGATCCCAGTAGGTGCTGGATGAGGGGAGGAGAAATGCTTTTCTTTCATTTACTTTCCAAATCAAAAATTCAGGCTTCTGCATTTAGGATTGAAACCCCAAAAACCATTCTCCTGCCTGTTTGGGCTCTCCCAGATGATGCCACCAGTGCACAAGAGTGCACCAGCAGCACACGAATCCCCACTCATGCTCAGTCCCCCTCTGAGCCCATCCCAGGGAGCTGCTCCTGCAGAGGGAAGGGATCAGGCCCAGCTCCATTTTCAGTGTCACCCTGGCAACCACTTTCCCCTCCATCTGGATGTCACATCAGGGATCTCCTGTCACCTCTCAAGTTTAACACAAGCCTTACAACTTCTGGGGAGGTCTCACAGCCCCAGACACTGGAGAATGTCTTCCTGCATACCTCCCTTCTGGAACTTTGGAGTATTTAGCTTTCACACAAAGAAAACCAAGAAAACATGGCCTAGTTATACTTAAAAAATTGAAAACCAAGAGGATTAATTTAGGGGGGTTTGTGATTCTAAGTTTATCACTGGATAGTGAAATGCCTGAGGTTAGCAGTGCTGCCCCAAATTAGAAATTTGAATTTGTATTTATGCTGCTAATAAGAGAAATGGATTTTTGTATGTTTTACTGGGGTGCCTATGAGGGAGCCATATTGTTTAGCCAGCACAAATATCCAGGTCTGGGGGTGGGAGTTCAGCCTTTCTGGCTGGACAAGTTCCCCAGAGCAGTGTCTGCTCACTCCCCTTGCCCAGGCAGCCCCAGCACCTGGGGTCCTGCAGCCCAGCCACAGCAGAGCCCAGTGCTGGCCACCCTCAGCCCTCCCTTCTGCTCCAGGGGAGCAGCAACAACACCTCTGCAGGCAGGTGAGAAGAGAGGATTTCCCCTGGTGTTTTACTCTACATTTATTTTTGCTTCATTGTTGTGTTGCTGATGCTGGTCCTTCAGAGCATCCCTTGCTTGTAGAGTCACACAGGCTGGGACACCTCATGAGGCCATTCAAAGTACAAGGACTGATCCTGAGGCAAACAAAATCAGGAAAAAAAAGATCTTCACTTGTAATTATTTTCCATGGCCAGAGCTGCAGAGTGCAGAGCAGAGGGGACAGCATATGGCCTCTTTCTGAGGCAAATGTTGCAGCTGCCCATTGCACAGCCTTAAAGTGCTTTCCACCCAAGCTGCTCAGGGTGTTTGGGCCTGGTTAAGTATTATGATGCCCGTTTTAAAAGCAGGCAACCTGTGGCCCATGGGGCTTCCTACAGCCACACAAATTGTCTAAGATTCACTTCAAACAGCAGGAAAATACCATATGCCTTCAGGTCTGCCTTTTCCTCCCATTGGTTGTTCTTTGGTGCATATCTGAAAGAAAAAATAGAAAAAAAATATGCGAAAACAACCATAACTCCATAACTTAGGGAAAGCAATTATTCTCCCACAATATCAATGAAACACTCCCACAGTCCATCACTGGGTCCACAGCCTCCCATCTGCCACTGCTGGCAGAGAAAAACAGGAATTACTAGAAACTCTAAGGAACTGTGCAATACCAGAGGTGAGAAAGCAGCATGTGTGTCCCTTGCTGCCTGTTAAGGATGGGGACAGGAGTAAAAAAGTTCTTGGCTTTTAACCCACTGTGATCTCTGGCCAGGTTGCCAGTGGCTGGGAAAGGAAAACTGACATCTAACTTGCACAAAATCACCACGGTCACTCTGGAGCTGCTTTGGCCCATCCTCAGAGACACAGAGAAGTGGGACAAAAGCAGGGTGGGTGGGAGGAGGATGTCTCAGACACCTGAGTGTAGCTAGGAGGTGCCCAGCTGGCAGTGACTGGGGCTAACAGCATGTGAGGGAGCCTGTGCTGGGAAGTTCTACTTCTGTGTCACTTGTCAGGGCCAGTATTTTGGGCCAATGTAACAAATAAAGCTCATTGTAGGTGGATCTAGAAGCCTGATCCACATCCAAGCTTTCCTTGACCATGGAGGAGACTCATCTCCCATTCAATCCTTGTGTTTGAACGTGGATAGCCACTGGATCAGATACAAGTGCTGCTCTAGACCAAAACTTTATCTCACATCTTGGGAAAAAAAAAAGAAGGAAAAAAACCAAAATCACCTTGTAGAGAATTAATTTACAGACAGATGATTACTAGTAAAGCCAATAGAATCTGAGTGGAATAGGAGATTTAAAAAAACCTCAGAATTCTCTTGCAAGTATTGAAAAAATATCCTAAATATAGAAAGAAATTTCCATTTAAGATGACATTTGAGATTCACAGCAAGAAAGAAAACAAACCCAAATCAATCTTCCCTGTAAGATCATCAATACAGTTGCTCCCAGATTAATGCTGAAAGAACTGAAATCTGCCTTCCACCCATGTAAGAAATCCGTGATTAGCAGGTGGGAGATCACACACAGTTCTGCAGAAAATTTATGTATTCAAAAAAAAATAAAATCAGCAGTGGAACAGAGCTGGTTGGTTTCCCATTCTGGGTTTGTTCCCAGTAGCACTTATGCAAAGTTGTGGGGTTTTTTTCCTCCTTCAGGCAGATTTTGGTTGTGTGGAGCAGCACAAGTCGCCCTGGAGTGCTGCAGCAGCCGCCTGCCAGGGGCTGCTCCTCTGCAGGTCCTGCTGCCCCTGAGCACTGCCACAGCCAGGGCAGGAGTGAGCAGCATCAGAGTGAGATGTGCCACCCCTTGTAGTGCTGCTGGAGGTGGAGAACATGTGGAGGAACATTTTCTTTGGAGCAGAGGCAGATGGAAGCGGGCGCTCAACGGAGAGAACGTTTCTGATGTGTTCCCACCAAACCCACTGAATGTCTCAATGCCAGGATTGCACTGAATTTAAAGGAGAGGAAAATAAGTGGAAAAGCAGAATGCCTGAAGGGTCTATCAGATCTGACACTCCAAAAATACGGGAGACAAGTGGGAGAAATGTAAGCCACACTTCACTGCATGTCTGTAAGCAGTGAGTGCTGGTGAAAAAGGACACAGATCTTGCTCCTGACACTAACTGGGTCTGATACCTTTGATGTATTCAAGCTTCCAGTTTCTCAAGCAGAGCAGAATAGTAGAAATTTAACAATCCCATACTCCTAATACAATAAAACATGTCAGACATTTCTAACAGATTTATAACACGAAGCTAGAAAAATGAAGGAGTAAAAGTCACTATTCTAATGATTAATCTTGTCACATGAGATGTCACATGGGATGGAGACAGGATTGTGATTTAAAAATGGGTAAAATAACCAACTTTGGGATGGCAGGAGAGCCACAATCACCTTCAGGAGAGGGAGTGCAGATGGGAGAGGACAGTGTTTTGCTGCCAGGTGTCTGCCCAAGGAGCCACACCAGCAGCATGGCTGTGTGCCTCAGGCACTCAGGTGACCCCCAGCACAGCACAGGTGCTGTGACACCTTTCAGCAGGTGTAGGAACTGGGCAGTCAGAAGGGCCTCTAACTGCCTGATTCAAAATAAAAACGTTATATATATATATATATATATATATATATATATATATATATATAGTTGTTGTTGCTATGTGTTTGGTTTTAGATAGAGGATGAAAATGAATTGTTTGGAATTTTTCCTGTAAGGGCCTTGATTTCAGAGACAGGGAGCCTGAATGAGGTGGCAAAGTGAATGAGTCAAGAATTCACAGGCTTCTTGCATCTCTCATTGTCTCTCTGGGCTCTGGTCCCCCTTCCTCCCCTGGAGGGGCTGGACCTTGCAGTTTGGGAAACATTGCTGTAGGATAGAAACTGGAAGGTAGGCCAGGAGCTGGGGGCTGTTACAGGGAGTGTTTGACAGGGTAGGAAAATAATGGAGCAATCTGCAGTAATGGCAAGGCAAAGTTTTGTTTTGTTTGTTTTGTGTTTTACTCTATGTAACTCTTTTGCTATTTCACTGAATTCCCAACCTCTCCCTCTCCAGTATTGCTCCATCCCTCCTCAGCCATCCCCTTAAGCCTCCCACTCACACATCCATTAAGGATTAATTATTTCCTTTGCACTCATCCTTGCCAGCCTTGGCCTTCCCCACATGTTGAGAGCTTTATCAAGCTCCTTCACCTCTGCACCACCCAGCTTCTGTTCACTTAGAAATCTCCTCTTTGAGAGACAACAAACCTATGCAGCTAGCCAGGACCGTTCCTTCTTTCCTTGCCCCAGGGCAAACCATGACTCCAGCCTCAAAGCCAGGCCTTCCCTTGACACTGAGCATCACCCAGACAGCCTCTCATCCCTAGGGGCTCAGAAACCCCCTTATTCTTGTTCTGGACCTAGAAAACTGAAGAAAGCAGCAGGAAATCCTACAAGTTGCCTTCATCAGGTCACTGGTCTAGGCAGAAGCTGATGCACTCTGTGCTTGGGCATGCCAAGGGCTCACAGGGATGTTCAACCAAGCTGCTCCAAGGCACTGTGGCCACCCTGGCTGTCATGCATGTACTCACCAGCATGGACCACACTGCATATTGCAGGATGAACACCCCTCTTGCCCCCAAAAACCCAGCCCTGCCCACCCCAGCAGGCAGTGTTTGAATAGCTGCAGTTCTGGCTTAGTTGATGGGGCTTGGTCCATCACTTGTATGACCAAAGTCATACATAAAATAAAGCTTGTGTCTAGGGAAAGGCTGGAGGCAGGAGAGGGGAAGGCACAAATCACCCAGGCACAGAGTGGAAGAGGTAATGAGGAAAGCAAGTATTTATAATTTTTTTTCCCCTGCAAGGACACCTACACCTTACCCACAATGGGAGCGTGTCAAACACTCAGATCAGTTGGAGCTGGGGGGTTGGGAGGTGGAATTTTTGCCTGGCTCTTTCCCTTTTAACAGAAGTGTTACTCCATCTCACTAGCTGAACCTCAAGGAGCCTCCTGAGAAAGAGGTAGCCCCTCCACTGCCACTCAGGATGAATGCATTCATTTAAAGACAAAACAAATGTGTTTGTCCTTGAAACAACTGTGACGCTGCTGGCTGGAAGAGCTGTTTGCATTTAAAATGGTATGAGAGTGTGAAAGTTATATATACAACACAGACTACAGAAGAGCAGCCTTTCCTCCTTATAAGGAGAATCTTTTCCCCTTTTTTTAATTTTTTTTTTTTTGCCATTTGGATCCACACATCACCAGGATGGCAGGTACTGATCGTGTTCTTCCTTTGTGTCCCGAAAAGCAGGAGGGTGTTTGCCTAAACATGCAAGTGCAGAGGCAAGACTTGTGTATTTTATATAGGAAACTGCTTTTGTTTGCTGCCAGTAGGATACACAATGTGTTCTCTACAGGGGATCAAGATGTAGGGTTGTACAAACACCAAGCAGCAATACCTTACATAACCAGCCCTAGGGGAGAGCTGTGTGTCATGAGGAGAAACAGTTTTGCCAGGAAAGGTAAAACACAAGAGGCAATGTGGAATTCATGGAAGAAAACAAGAGGCTGGTGGAAAACACAAACCCAAAGCAAAGCAAACAAATTCTCGGTGCAGATTATCAGCAGGCAGAGTCTCAGAGCAGGTTCACAGTCAATTCAGTGCTTATTGCAGCCACTGCATCCATAACTCTGCTCTCCTGGGATTTGCCTTGTTTGCCAGCAGCAGGCAGGTGGGAAGGCAGTGGGCACCAGCCTCTCCCACATGGGATTAAAGGATAGGGATGCTGCAGTGCTGCTGGAGACTGGGACCAGCTCTGGGGTGGGAGTAAAGGTCCACTGCCTGTGTGGTTTGCTCTGAGCTGGTGAGGAACCAAAAGATGGACAGAGTCCCTGGAGTAAAGGGCTTGGAAGGACCAGGGATCTTGGGGGCCTGTTAATGGACCTTTGCTCCCCACCAGGAGACTGCCTGGGTGTGGGATGAGAGCAAAGCACATTTAGCTCTCCCTAAGAAAGCTGTTCAGAAACCTCTGTTCCCATAAAAAACACCTTGGACCTACATGATGAAAATAACCCTGTAATGGCAGGACGTGGTGGAAGTTTTGCTCATGAATAATAGAGAGGTTCCCCTGGGTGAATTGGAAAAAAACACCCTCTAGGAAGAGAGAGAGACTGGAGGAAAAAGTGAAATGGGTTTGTAATTTATCGACAGCCTGAAATTTTGCTTGCAAGGTCACTCACTGCTGGGCCTGGCAACACATACAGCCAGTTGTGACCAGCAGCAGCTTTTGTAAGCCTGAATCAAGAGAGCACAGTGAGAACATCACTGACCTCCCAGGGAGCACCCTGAAACTGCAGATGCTCCCTGATACACCAACAACAGCTTGCTATATTTTAAGCCACCCCATTAACACTTATTTGTCTTTGGGACACTCCAGGAAGTCAAGTGACCTCTTGAAAGCCTTCCAGACCACATGGAGAGCAGGCACAGGAAATCAGCCTCACCAGAACTGTCCATCCCAAAGGAAGAAATCAGGACCTAGGAAATGAAGGGCATTCCTTCTCCAGCTTCCCACCAGCACTGCCTTCAAGGATGATCTCTCTCTGTAGGGGGATAGAATATAAGTAAATAAAGGAAGTATTGAATGTAATCTTAACCCCTAAGGAGTTGCAGCTGGTTAATTATTAAGGATTAGGAGCAGGCCTGATTTTAACAGGCCACACCTGTAGCCAATCAGAAGAGTGTTATAAAAGAGTGGATTGGTTGGTTGAGGTGAGTTGAAGTCAGTTGGCTGTTGTGGGGGCAAGGAGGAGTCAGTGCCTAGAGGAGCTGCCTACAAGAAACATCAAGCAGGTACCAAACTCTGTCAATATGGAGCCCTTGCAATGTACTGATGATAGAACTCTTGCACTATAATGACAACATCTCCCTATACAGATGTCTTGGAAATGCAGGACACTGTAAGGAGCTGAGTGTCTTCACCAAGACACCAGCAAACATCCAAGCCCAGCTCAGTGCTCTCTCTGGTGGTGTGCATTATTCCTGACCCTTCACTGAGGGTCCTTCCCCTGACAGCTGGCCTTTGCTGATGATCACTGCAGGATTCTGAAGGAAAGATGGAAAACCTACTGTGAGCTGGTGCACTGTGCCTGATGCTAAGCAGGGAGATGGGTTTGATTTTTATAGATGTCTTTTGCACTTCAGAAAAGTACTGTAATTGCAGAGACCAAACTGAGTAAGAAATAGCAGTTCTGCTGCCAGTGCAGACGAAACACTCCCCAAAGCCTGGTATTAATAGAAAGGCAGGGGCACTGACAGCAAGATAAAAAGGTCAGGGAGAACTTTTAGCCATTTTCCAATTAAAAAGGAAAAAAAAATAAAAGAAAAGTCACTCTAGACATATTCTGAGGTGAAGCAGAAGTCAGACTTAGAGTGAACTTGCAGGCAGTGAATCCAAATGTCCTGAGCTGGGAACAGGGAGTGCCACTGCCTGGAGCAGCAGGGCTGGGACCTGGGCTGCAAGCACTGAAAGAGCAGGGGAATTTTGGTGCTGCTGCTGTTGAAAGCAGTAGAGCTCTGCTGAGGGCTCAAGAACAAGTTGGGAGATGCTCCAGATCTGCTTCTACGCCTTCTCTGTCTGTGAAAATTGTTCACAAGGCTCAATGCCTCACAACTGGCAGAATTTTTTGGTAAGAAAGTCAACAAGTGCATCCCAAAGTTCCCAACCCAAAAATCTGAAGGAGTTCTGCAAAATAAAAGAATATCCCTGCTCAAAATATGCATAGCAAATTGTATTTAAAATATCACAATCACAGAGAAAGACCATACAACAAACCCTCTGGAGAACAGTTACCTAAATAGAATTTCAGGAAGAATTTCTATAAGAGGATTGTTCTGTAAGAAGTGATTTTGTTACTCCTTTGCAGTATTTTTTCTTACGTATGGGCTTCCTAAAAAATGAAAATATGGAACTGGCATACCCTCCACCTTTTTCCTAAAACTGCTTTTTTTATTGTTTTTAAAAATAGCATTAACTGAACCAAATAACACTGCTTTATAAACAAGTAACACATACTTTTAATGAACTCTGTGGAACCTGAATTCAATTTGCAATCACAGAAATATTTGATCCTGGATTTGGCAACTTCAATTTAAGCTTGCAGGTCAGACACAACCATTAAATCTTTTCTAGGAGTATTTCAAGCCCTGAGTTTTGTGGTATTGGTTTAAGTGCTTGCAGAAATGGATCATAATATGCTTCTGAAAAAGGATTAATTGTTAATCTGTTAGGAAAAGGTGTTTGAACTACAATTGCAGAATAAGTTTCTAGTGTGTAAAACTTCTGGCCAACAAGAGAAAATCCTGAAAGCTTGAAAGTATTTTTGAAAATTTTACCTCAAAACCTTGACACTTGGATATTTTGCCAGGACCTTGATAAAAGAGAAGTTCGTGATTTTAAATATTTTACAATGAAACATCAAGAAATTATAACTTCAACTATATTCCTTGATTCCTTACTAGCTTGTAAAACTCAAATTGAACCCATGCAAACTGAAACAGTGACTGAGAAAACTGGAAAACATAAAATACTCTTTAACCTCCCAATAAAAATCTATAATTATTTTTCCATTTTTAAAGCACTGCAAATGGATTAATATCTTTTCAAAATTACAGCTTTATTTCTATCTCCATCAAGGCAGTAGAGTATGACTGATAGGATGAAAAAGGTGTTTCCTACATTGGAAAACTTTGCTCTTAACATAAAAACGTGATAAGATGGAAAGATAATTTATGTAGTTCTATGATTTAGTTAAATAATTATCTCTTCCAAGATATATGTGGTATTTTAAGAGGTTTTATTCCAGTCTAAACAATTTTTGATAACAGATTACATGAGATGCCAAGATATCATTAATGGTCAGTTTTCCTTTTGATATAAATCACCACAATTCTATCATGGAGACCACTGAGTGTGAGACGTAAAAAGTATTTGTATAATTCTTTGGAAAATAAGTGTTTAATGAGTATGTCTTAATCTTGCACAATTGAGAAAGTATAAACATAATAATTTCAAAAAGAAGTAAAATGTCATATGCTCAGTGAATACTTTTTAGTTTATAATAATGTACTTCACCATATACATTATACGGCATAACAGTTCATAATGGAAACATTTCATCATAATTTTCTCAAAAGATATTTTATATTCAAATTCAAAACAACTGAACAAAGTGAAATTTAAAATTCTGGTTTATGGGGGAAAAAACCCAACCGAATTCTGTAACAATAAATGGGGGGCAAAAGCTCAACCAAATTCTGTAATGATAAACGTGGATTTTTTTTTAATCCTTCCTTTCAAAATTAACACTATATTTGTTTGGTGGTTTAGTTTCTTTGTTTGGCTGGTTTTTTGGGTTGTTGGTTGGTTGGTTGGTTTTTGGGTGTTTGTTTGTTAGGGTTTTTGTTGTTGTTGGGGTTTTTGGGGTTTTTTTTTGGGTTTTTTTTGTTCCTCCTCTCCACGCTCAGTAACATCCCCTTTTTAATTCATAGTATCACAGATCATCAGATGAAAAAAAAGCTAACATAAAGACAGGCAAATTGCCAACAATCTTAGGTGGTTTTCACTGTTAAAAATCCTGAATTGTGAACACTCTTTAAACCCATAAATGATTGGTTTGGGAAGTGTTCCATGTAGGCTGTAAAAGGATGTAAGGGAAATGTAAAAATGTAAAGCTTTTTTTTCCCTGGAGTGAATGGATGTCCATTTTCAGACCTGTGCCTCACGTTCTTTGATCTGCTCCTTCCTTTGTACTTTATATAGTAAAAAAAAAAAAAAAAAAAAAGTCCAAATGTGATCTGAAATTGGTTGGAATCCAAACAGGTCACCTGTGCAAAGCTGCTTGCACCTTGACGAGGTCCTCCCCCTGTCTCAGCTATGTGGGAGCAGCTCCCAGCCTCTCTTGCAAGTCAGGGCAATTCTGCATTCCCTGAGCTAAACAAATATTGCATGAGGTACAGCGTGGTGGGGACTTAGGGGTGTTTTAGAAACTACAGGAAATCACATTCTATCAGTACCCCAGGCTGAGCAAAGCCTCACCTGCCTACGTGCACAGTGCTGGGGTGTGAGAGCTGGGGACAGGGTGCTCTGTTGGCTTCGTGCTCACACACAGGAAGGAGAGATTAATGGGGAGGATTTCCTATGCACATAGCAAAAAAAAAAAAAGGCTTCACCAAGTAATCTGATTTTGGAGTAGAAGTAAAGAAAAATTACACAGGGCATAGGGAATTAACAGGTTCCATATCTTCGTATCAGTCCTCACATTAATTTTGGGTGCCACGTCTGTGCCATAACAAAGGGCAAATGCTGCAGCTCAGGCGACCAAACACCTCCATGTGTTACAGCAAAGTCTGTTCCTATCAACTCAGGAGAACTGAGAAGTTCCTCATAGCTCATGTGCTCCCCGAGGCAGTATTAATTCATACTAATGATTATTATGGAATGACTATAACAAAAAATGACTAATCATTCATTAATGATTATATTAAGTGTTTTATTTTGCATGGATGACAGCCTCGTGCCAGGCAGTGGGAAATATCTGCTTCCCCTAGCGTTGCCTGCTTGTCAGTGTATCAATCTTCATCAAGCTCAGGGAAGTGGCCAACATGAACAATTTACTACAACAGATAATACCAGCAGCTATTCCTTTATTTCAAGTGAAAGGTGCTCATCCCTTAGCCCTGAAGCTATTGGTTTAAAATCCCATCAATCCTAGTTGGGAAATACTATATAATGGACCAATACTTATCATGGAGAATTTGTTAGAATGTCCAGTTAAAATACAGAAAAAGAAGCCCCCTGATTTCCACATGCTTTTGAAAAATTTTAAGGAAATTATTTTAACATGAGCATTTCTGTCTTCTTTGACTTCTTAATTTTAAATTTCAACCAATTATCAACCACAGTAAGGATGGAGAAAGGTACAAAAAATGTCCTTTTGTCTCTACACAGAAATCAAATCTTTTTTTGCTATATAAAAATTTCCAAGAAGAAAATGCCATTCTCCAGTAGCACTGCCAGAATATTATAGATTTTTCTGGTCCCCTCAGATTTGCACCACTCCTCTCCAGTATCAGTGCTCGCAAGCCATGCTTCCTCTGATTCAGAGGGTAGCTGGTGAGATAATTATATTGATTTCCTTCACCCCTCCATGTTCTTGGCTCACCTTCTCCCTCCACATCCTTCCTTCAATTCCTCCAGCAAGGCTTTGCTGCCCAGCTCTGGCTGTGTTACCCAGAGAGGAGCCCAGCAGCAGGGTCGCTTCCTCGCTCCCCTCCACTCCTGAGCCTGGTCCCAGCACTTGTGCAATTCCCTCTGCTGATCCCTGCAAACTGGGAAGGCAAAGCTGCCAAAGTCTGTGAAACCTTCAGCTCTTCCTCCCCTGAGCCACCTGCCAGGGTGTTCTTCACCTGGAGCTGGGCTGTTCACGTGGCTTCCTCTGTTCAGACTCTGCTGGGTCTCATCCATCCACATATTTCTGCCTCCAGGTATTTCTCCTTATGGATTGCACCATGTTGTGCCTGGCAGACAGACTGCCACCAAAAAGAAGGGCCAAATTAGGGAGCTGAATGCTCAGAAATGGCCACTCACAAGAGCAGCAAGAGCTGCCTAAAAAATATACCAGCCTGGAGATCTCCAGCTTCCTTACTTCAGTTTGTCTTTTTCCTGAAGTTCTTTGCCGCAAAAGGGGAAATGAGGAAGGAGTCATAGCCACTTTTACTTTCCAGATTAACCAAAGTTCTTAGGGGACCCTTTGTTTGTTTGTTTCTTTGTTTGTTTGCTTGTTTGTGGGGGTTTCTCTTTTTTTGTGGGGATTTTTGTTTGCTTGTTGTCATTGTTGTTGTTGAGTTTGTTTGGGGTATTTTTTGGTTGGTTGGTTTGGGGTTTTTTTAATTAATTTTGGGTGGTGTCTCTCAGTTTCTGTAAAGATTTAGTGGGTGGCATAAGATATGTGTGTCTCACACACAGTGGTGCTGCCTTTCCTTTGCTGCTGTCCCTGGGATCAAAGCTGCCCCTGAGCATGAGATTGGTGACAGGAATGGCCTTGCTCTCTTTCCTTGCTGTTGAGAAGCAGGTTTGGGTTTGCACTTTCCTCTTGCTTTGGTTTTTTTTTTTTTTGGCATATGGTGCTACTGCACAGAAAGACTCAGCAGCATAAAAATCAGGCAGTTTCTCCCAAATTTACATTTCTCATGAAGCTTTATTCTAACAAGATCCCTTATTTATGCAGAAGAAGGATGCTGCTGTAGTTAGGGCTGCAGTCCAGGCTTTCAGAGATGTGCTCTGGGCTCCTCGTGTGGCTGGGCAATTGTGGGATTACCCTGCCCTATCCCTACATGTACAGAGCATTTTCATATTTCACCCTGGGTCTGGGGGTACAAAATGCTGGAGATGCTCTGCTGTCACCCTGAGTGCTGGGCAGAGACAGAACTGCCAGCTTGTGACAGGGATTCACTGGAAACTTCCCAATTTCTTGCTGGGTTCAGCTAACAGTGGTTTCCTAGTGTTCTACACGAGCATTTTGTCTGGATGAGCTTTAAATGACCTGGAGAAGAGATTTTTGACAAAAATGTGCCCTTTGAATGGTTCTGTAGTGTGGGTACCATGCTTTACATTCCCACACGGTTCCTTTCCTCTGGAGGACAGCAGGGATCCCACAATCCTTGGTCTCCAACTCAAAGACTGCATGAATATAATAAATATTCCAAACTCCCCTTCTGTGGCCACAAAGCCAGAGTCCAAATAATTGGTAAACATGAATTGAAAACCTGCATTCCTGTCATACATATTTACATTTATACAAATATACCTATATATGTTCCTATATATATGCCTACACCTTTATGAACTGAGTTATGAAAATATATTTTAATCATCATCCTATAAGACTTGACAGTCAGCAGCAGCCTGGGTGCAAGAACATTTTTTAAAACTTCAGAGGGAGGAAACAATTCAAACCCATCTCTGCTTGTGGGAAATAAATATATTTTTGATTCAACATAGCAAAAAGCTTGACAAAGCTGAAATCTTGTATCTCCCAAACTCCAAATGCAAGTGAGTCTCCCAAAAGTTTACTGAAGGAATGCCTGACCACTGCTTTACCTCCCAGTCCTGTGTTTTCAGATAATAGACTGACTTTCCTGTTTAGGTCAGAAACTGTAAAGCTGGTCTTTCAACATCACCAGCCTGTATGCTGAATCCTAAGCTTATACTTACTGACCTGGAAAACAAAAATCCCTGTTAGCTTCTGAATCAGCAGACATTGCAATGCTGTGCAGAACTCACAGAAGTAGACATACAAAATTTAACACCAGTGCAAAGCAAACGAGGAGCAATCAGAGGGATGGAGGGCTGGAACAAACAGTTTGATGAACCAGAAAGTTTATTTGGAAGAATACTGATAGTCCATTTGAAAGTGAGAAAACTGCTTGAAACTTCAGAGATTTTTTGGAGGTGTGGGGGGGGGGGGGGTTGTGTGAAAGCTTTTGTTTGTTTTGGACTTTGCTGCAGAAAAATATCGTGTTGGTTTATGTATTTTAGAGTCACTGGTGCAAGAATAAGGAATATAAAGCAGAAAGAAAAAGCAGTAAATGCAGCTCCCCATGAGAGTGTAAGTGGTTTGAGTGTGCCTTGAGACAGTAAATACAGGAAGAAAACTGGCAAACTCTAAACATCTCATATTTTGAGTGAAAGCCCTGTGCAGTGCCCAGCATGTGCTTTAGAAGTACCAATATTCCTCATTGATGGGAGAAGCTCATTCCCAAACAGAAATTTTACGTTTGAAATGAGGTGATCTCAGAGTATAAATGAGGCTGTGACACCAAAGGTTTACAAACCAATAAGGTGAAAAATAAATGCAGACTTAATAACATTCAAAACCTAAATTTTGTAAACCTTGTAGACCTTGATTAGAACACCCTGTCTCTGAAGTTTTGCTGAGGTTGTCTGGGAATGAATTCACTTTAACTTTCTATTTTGTGAACATCCTCAGGGAAAAAGGGTGAACAGCTGAGAACTGTGGAAGTCAGTAAGGTACCACATTAAGACACAGCAGGTCAGAAAGATGTAATTTTGTGCTAGGCTGCTACAGCATGTAATCATCCTTGAAATGTCTCATTTCTATCAGGAACAAGTCTACTGTATGAGTGAGTAAAAGAAAGAAAGAACACATCATTCTGAAAACTCAATGTGGTTGATGAGGCACCATAAAAACCCCTCATGTTTGGGGTAAACAAACAGAAATGACATTATGCCAACAGAAGGATAAGGAAATGCTCCATCAGGGGAAAAGGACATGGAAAGTCCACCTGTGAAAGAAATGGAAGCACCAAGAAATGGGGAACAGAGGCAGAGGGACCTGAATGTTCTGTTAGAGGGCTGGTAAGGGCAGCCTGACTCTGGCAATTTATTCTGGCAGTTCTGTCACCCAGATTAAATCCTCACTGAATTAAAACTGGATAGAATTGATTCCAGTTTTGCGTCCCATAAAAAAATGGACCTCCAATTTGCTTCTGGAAAGAGCTTATAGTGAAGTGGGTATGAACCTCTTCTCCTGACTAACAAGTGATAATACAAGAGGAAACTGTCTCAAGCTGTACCAGGGGTGTTTAGATTGGATATTAGGAAAAAATTAGTCACTGGAAGGTTTGTCAAGCATTAGAACAGTCTGCCCAGGGAAGTGAGGAAATTGCCATCCCTGAAGGCATTTAAAAGATGTGCAGGTGTGGTGCTTGGGGTCCTGGTTTGGTGGTGAACTTGGCAGTGCTGGGTTAATGGCTGGACTTAAAGATCTCCAAGATTCTTGATGATTCTATAAGCAAAATTGCATATAGGATAATGCAAATGGGGGACCAAGTCCACCCTGAATGCCTTTTCTTTTACCTGCTCCCCTTTTGTCCTTCTCTTTGCCTTTTTGTGTTAAAACCTTTGGATTACTCATTGAGAGATTGTGTAACAGGTGAATTTGAACATGGGGATAAAAGCAACCCATGCTTTGGAAACAGCAGTGTAGGCATGCTGTGAAAATTGGGATTTTCCTCCAAAAAAAAAGAAAAAAGCCTAGGTACACCCTGTGAGGAGCTCAGAAGCCTGGTTGGTGGCTGACAGGGGTGGGTGGCCGATCTGGGGTGACCCTGGCTGCAGCCCTCCCTCCCTGCCTCGCTGCCCTGGCCTTATCCCCGCTCAGGGCTGCTGTCCTGGTGTTCCCTTCCTGCTGCTGTGGGATCAAACAGGGCCAGTGAGTCAGCCCTCAGAGCCAGGGGAGCTCCATCTCCTGCCAGCCCCACGTGGGCACTGCCTGAAGTGGGTCATCCCAGGCCCGCCTGCTTCCCAGGGTGGCTTTGTGGCTTCTGGAGGATGGCTCCCTCCCTCCTCCGTGCTGCGATGCTCCGACTGTTTGGAGCATCTGTCCTTTGCTGGCACTCAGCACCCAGACCTTGGGGATGTGAACTCATTTCTGAGAGTTAACATATTCTGGCCTCTTCCCCTCCCCATTTTTCCCTTCAGCCCACCTCCCAAAAAACCCCACCCCAAACCACAATGCTCAAACCTCCCTTCTCTGGAAGAATTGCTATTACTGAACTGTGAAAAGGAGGGGAAGGGAAAAAAAAATGGTTTCCATGGCAAATTTGCAGGATTTAATCTCAACACAAAAAGAAGAATTTTAACATTCTTTGCCTGTTTTAGAACAGGCTGGATAGCAAATGAAATTGTCTGTTGTGTGTTGGCTTTCAAGGGTATCACAATGATTTATGTCCACAGAGACTTTGTCCCAGTATTTTCTTATTTTGTTCTTGTAATCAGAAAGTTGCTTATCCCTGCCCTGTGAAGAAGATTAACATAATTTAAACCAAGAGCTTTGTCCAAAAGCTAGTCAGAAGCCTGCAGAGCTTGCTTGCAAATAAGCAGGTTTCTAGAAGTTTCTCCCTTCTGAAGCCCCCTGCTGCAAACACTGATGGCAGTGATATTCTTTCCTCTTTGGTTCTTCCATGTGGTACTGGATGCCTTGGTGGAAATCACCCTTTCTTAAAGTGTTCCAAAGGACTTTTCTAAACTGGCTGCAAATATCTGATTTGTTGGCCTTGTGACCCAAGACATGTTCAGTGTGTGGGTATAGAGGAGGCTTCAGCTCCCCCTGGAACATCAGCGGTGTCACACTGATTTTGGCTTCAAACATTTATTTTTCCCCTCATGTGAATTCAATCAAATTGATCTTGGAGGAGAGTGCCTTTCTGATTGCCATCATCTGCACACTCTTAATTTTTCCAAGATACAAACACATCCAAACAAAGCCTGCAAATCATCAAAGATGATTAAATTAATGGATCTTTTGTCTTCTGTTTCTTTCACCGCGGTAACAGTTCTCAAATGTTCCTGATAAATAAATTCTCTCCCACCCTTCAGCAACACTTTCTTCTGCAAATCACACAAGTTCAGAGCAGAAGATTTACCAGTAAATCTTCTAGATACGTTTCCAAAAAAGCAGCATGCATACTGTTGATAAAACCACCTCTCTGCTTTGCTGACACATTTCCTAGCTCGGCACCCTTTTTATTGAGCAACAATAAAAAATGGAAATGACAGGAAAAATATCAGTCTATGTTTAGTTATGTAAATGAAACAAGATTCTTGACTTCTGGTTTTCAGTTGGATTGCTCCTCTTACCTGGAGGGATTTTAATGTAAAAGCAAAATCAGTATATGTTTGTTTGTAGATAACTCATTGGACAAAAACCTATACATTGAAAAATGTTAAAATGTACAGGTAAAATTGAGTTCTATGAGACCAGATTTGTTCTCCACCTGAAAGTTCCTCTTCCTCGCTCTTATTTTGTATAAGAATATACATCTTTCTAGATTATGCTAGATTGAAATGTTTTCCTTGAGACCTCTGCCATGTTTAGTTAATTGTTAGGTCTCAGTGCATAGGTATGTCTAAATATCAGCTTTAGGGATTTTTGAGGATCCCAGTCCTGCTTGTCCTCACAGAATAACTACTACTGCAGGCATGAAATAAATTACATTCTGATCTTTGTAAAAATGCATAGAGATTTGGATTATTTTTTCTCTCCATTAAAATTTCTACACAATGTTCCAAGAAGTAGACCCAACATTCAAGCTCAGACCAAACTTTTTGAACCACCTTGCATTTATTTAAAAAACCCCAAAACATACAAAACCAAAAGGATTTTTTGGGCTCGCTTATTTATCCTAAGACACAATGTGCAGGAAGTAAAAGGATCTGTCAATCTTTATTTTGAGATCAGTGTCTGCACTCCAGGGCTGTTTATTGTTTATTATTTGTGCAGCTCCTATAGGTTTTGGTGGAGCTCTGGTGCTTTCCACCTGTGGAAATTCTGTGTCATTATAGACTTTTAAAGACCTAAACATAAGAATCCTCTTGGCACCACCAGAACATAAATAGTGACAGAAATGGCAGCTCCTGCTCTAAAGTACTCACAGTTAAAGCTTGGGTGTTTTTACCATTTGTATTTTTCAAAAAGAAACTATACAACAATCTTAGATATCTAGGCATTACCCTGTTTTACAGATAAAATTGGAATTTACTTTTTCTTATGAATAGTGAATACAAATAAGGATAGTATAAACACAGGCTTGTTTTATTGTATAGACTTCTAAAATGCTTGTGAAATTGTATGTACACATACTTTTAATTGCTCTGTTGTATTTTTTCTAAAGCTTTAATAAAAGTCTTAATCAACAGGACATAAACATTCAATAGTGTTAAAATATCAGATGCACAGGTAAAGTTCATGTTAAGATAAAATTTTTCAATGAAAATTTATGACAGAGGCACCCTCAATTCTCTTGGGTTTGCTCAAGAGCTGCTCAGTCTTTTGAAGAGCTTATTCCAAATCCAACGAGTTAAACCTAAACAGAACAGATTCTGAGAAAGATCTTGGGCTAAGAAAGTGAAGTGTTTACAACCCATCTTAATGGGAATACAGTGAAAAAGGAATCCATCTGTAAATCATTTGTCGTTACACTTCCACCTCTAAACTTTTTTTCCTCGCTAGCCGCTGGTGAAAAGAAAGAGAAAATCATTTCATATCAACAAAACATGTTGTTACAACAGTTTCAGGGTTTTTTTCAATACATTCCCAATATAGAGAAGCTTTTCTTTGGCTCTGTGATTGCAAGACACAGAAGATGAAGTCGAAGATGTAAAACTCCATCAGACACAGTTCTCTGGGGATCCCACACGTTCTCAGCACATCAGCTAATTGTTTTTGCAGATTAATCAAATCTCACTTTGTCCTGAGCTCCATGCAAAGGTAAGTCCTGCTTCCAGAGATCCTGATGATTTAATTTCTTTCAGCACACCCAAATTCACACAGTGGCTCTAGAAGGAATTTTTAATTGATGGTAATTGCATACGAGCCTCCTAATGAGTCGGATGAGCTTTTGCTCTCCTACTGCATTCCAATGAATTCATCTGGGTGTGGGAGCTGGGGAAAGCTTGTTAAATATAGAGCCCTGGCACTGAGAGACAAATGCAATGCTGCAGGACTGCTGCTATTTCTTAAGAGCTTGGGCTTGGTGAGGGCTGTCCTCGTTAGCACTTCGTAGTCTTTCATAACTTTTTTTTCTAAATCAAATAGCAGAACTAGAGAGTGTTAAATATAAACTAACATTATTTACTTACTGTCTTCATTGTCATATTTAGAAATGCAAACACTTCTGTATTTGTAAATCTCTTTCTCAGACAGATGTCACTAACTGTGATCTAGGCATGTCCATTAAAGGTTAATCTCATTTAAAAGTCTATGAAATACAAAAATTACAAGAAAAACTGGAAAAAAATCCCACCAAATAATTACTGAACTGTTGCAGATATCTTTTTATGAAAATCCTTTCTTAGGATTTTTTCTTCCTGAGAAGCTGAGAGGCTCCAGGAACAAAATGTAATCAGTGATTATCTGCTGCTGTAGAATGCATCAGGTGGATTTTTGATTGGCCCATCTTAGATGCTTATAATTAATAGCCAATCAAGGCCAAGCTATATCAGAGTCTGAGACAGCTGCCCCTTGTTATCATTCCTTTCCATTCTCTTCTTAGCTTAGCTAACCTTCTGAGATGGAACTTTTCCTTCTTTTTAGTATAGTTATAATGTAATATATATATCATAAAATAATAAATCAAGCCTTCTGATATATAGAGTCAGATCTATGTCTCTTCCCTCATCCTAAGACCCCTGTGACCACCGTCACACTCAACTGGCTTTGATGATTTTTTTGCAACAGAGTGCTTCAGAGCAATCGCAGTGCTTTTTCTTGGTGCATTAAATACAGCAAATATTAACTGAGTAAACAAAAATCAGAGCTTGAAAGTCTTCTCAGGAAGTATCATCATCTGTCATCTTTGCCAAAAGTACAGCTGCACAGCATGTAGGGATCTTTACTTTACATGTACTGTTCATTTACAAACACTGCTCAGTGCACATATTTCTGGAGGTGATATACATTGATTTAATTAATGATTCTAAGATTTTCTGGCCAATCTCTGTCCGCACAGACACACAGAGTACAGTCCATACCTCAGTGTAGCTTTGCCTAATTCATCGCAAAAATGCAAGTAGGGCTGATTCAAAAAAGCAGAATATTTTCACCTCTACCTGAAAGCTCTCTGGGCAACCAGAGATCATCATCCAAGTCACTGGACTTCCAGTTTGACATCCCCCCATCTGGAAGGCTGCTTTTGTAAGTGCCATTTGCTGACAACACCTTCTATTATGTAGCAGTGAATAAAGTCTGGAGATTGCTTTTTTCTTTCTTTTTTTTTTTTGGTAGGAAGAAGTTTCAAAGAGCAGAGAGCACTGCAACAAAGGAACAGCCACTCAGGACTAAGGTCCATGTTCTATACTTCAGAAATCTCTTTATGATAGGAAATCTATCAATTTGATGTGAAAAAATATGTCAGAGTCATATTCTGTACTCCAGCAGTAAGGCCTGGCTGCAGAATACCCTCAGTCATGCTATGATGAAGAACATTTCTAGTTCTTTTCAAGCAACATGATCTGGGTAAATTGGCAGGATATAGATAAAATTTACGCAAAGAATAATATATGCTGTACAGCTTGGCAACATTTCAGACCACTCTGTACTAAATGACAAATCCTTTAGATTTCCTTGCAACAATTAAAAAGGGGCCACAGAAATTTAATTACGGCCAACATCAGATTATTACTGGTTAAACAGGCTAGATTCCTGGGCTTAATTTTGTTAATTGCTCAAAAAACACTGCAGAAACTAGTACAGGATGTAAACAGGGAGGGCAAGGAAGCATTTGAAAGGAAAAAGAGTTCAGAATATTTCCTGAGTTTTCAGCTGTAATCCTTTTTTTCCATAGCTGCAGTGGCAGGTGATCTAGAATGGCTTCTCAGAGGCTGTATGGATATTTGCTGACAGCAGAGGAGGAGGATGATGTGAGCATCCCAGGCTCTGTCAGGCAGCACCTTCTTTCCACTCTCCTCAGGCTTGGGTTTATCTTCACCAACTTGTCCCTGTCTCCTCTCCTTGCTCATGTCACTGTCCTCCCACACTCATTGGTGCTGACTGTTCAGTCAGCCCTAGCCTACAATTCAGGATTTCCAGACCCAGGCTCCTCATTCAGCCCATCCTTTCTCTCTTCTTTTTCCTTCTTCTATCCCTGCTCTCATGCACAATTCACTCAAACACACACTTTACACCCATGGTCCATCTCTCTGGTTCCCCATCTCACCTGCCTCTTTCCTTCCCCCATCATATCCTGATTTCTTCTCTTTTCATCTGGTCAGGCAAGATGTGATCTGTCCATCTCCACTGGGCTGTTCTCTCCTCTGACAGAAAATGGAATTTGGGATTCATGCCCCATAAAACAGTTGTATAAACTACATCTCTTACAGCATTGCTTGGGATCAGGCCCTGCAGTAGTAGAAGTCCTTGAACCTTGTTCATGCTTATCCACTTTTCTTCCCCTATCTCTTGAAATAATGTGCCTTTCAACTCGATGTAGCTTTACATTCTCCTGAATGCTTATTATTTGGCTGTATTTTAAGTGCTCTTCCAGTTTTCCCTCTGCATGTGACCACCCACCTCTCCACCTACAGTCTCTATAATGTGATTTCTATCTGCTGTAGCTTATAACAGTCTAAATTATGCTAATTGTATTCAGAGATTAAAGTAAAAATCAGTTTGACTATTATTCTGCCCATATACTGTACCAGTGCTGGTAGTTATTCACTTCAGAAATGAACATGGCTAATAAGATAAGAAAATTACACTTGCATACCGTTAGTCAGTTTCATATTTAATTAGCAAGAAAAAAAATTATTTCCATGTCTTCTTCTTGAAGCAAAATTAACCCTTTCTCTTCTGGCTATGCTCACTGTTGAAACTCCAATTCTTATCATGCTAAGTGCCCTCTCTAACACCTTGAGATTTGATTTTCTGAATCTCTCAGGCTGGTTCAGTAAATTTTTTTTGGAATACCATGGGCAAACACATCCACAGGCATCACTGTGGGCCATGGAGGCCATGTCTTGGCAGCACACACAGCAGGGAGCACACTCCCAACAACCTCACTCCTTATAAAAGCACGAGAGCTCCTTCAGCAAAACATTCCCTGGTCTAATTTTGTTAATGTGTCATGAACAGACTGGTCTCCAAATCACTCACAAATTCAAGATTAAACTTCTTAAACATTTACTGTGGCAACAACAACAACAAAAAAGTGCTTTCAGGATTTAAGATGGCCATGATATGCTGTCAGAAGGGGCCAACACACTCCCACACTTGCTATAAATAACGAGCCCGAACACAAGTACAGGCTGGATTTAACTGAATCTCCTCAATTGCTGCAAAGTACACTTTGCTACATGGTGAGGAGATAATGTGTCACAACACATTTTGTGTAAAGTGCAGAATCTATCCATGAGAAACACTTCTGCTTTGGATTTCCCTGCAGCCAGCACCATGGCAGGGTCCCTCTCGCTGAAAGTTGTGTAAATCTCCATCTGAAGCAAGTGGACACCACCTCACAAAGGGAAACAGAGGCTCAACATCCATGTGCAGGTGGGGTTTGCCATGTGGGGCTTCACTCCCGTTGCAAGCAGATGGGCAGAGTGCTGCAAGAGCTCTGGAACTCATCTCATTTCTCTGACACAGGTTCAAAATATGCTTTAAACCCCCTGGTTAGTTTTTGATAAAACCACAGGTGAGGGCAGAGAACCAATTCTGCTGAAGGGGATTAATTTGGTTTGAGCATCACCTTTCTGGCTATTGTGCCCAGCTTTTCAAAAAGCACTTGTCAGCAGTGGTGAAAGCCCTGCTGCCAAATCAACCTCCTGTCCTGTGAAAGACCGTTCAGGTGCAGACTGTGAGTAAGGGCACTCCTGGACATCATGTGTCCTGGGGCTGTGATACATTTGGAATTTTGGTAATAAAAGTTAATTTGCTTGTGTTGATTCACTAAATCTGAATGCTCTCAGTTGCAAATTGAAAATTTATCCCTCTGTGACTGCAGAGTTTAATCCACCCTGAGCAGCTAAAACATTCAGCCAAGTCAGTGCAGACCAGCTATTTGTGCATTTAGTCTTTTAACAGCATTTATAGCCACACCTAATTGCTACCAAGGATGTAGGGCAATGGAAAATCAGTCATAGCTAATAGAGATGCTCTGCCTTTCCTGTTATTGGACTTTCTTTATTTTTGTCTGTGTTGTGACTCTGTCTCTGATCCTGCAAAATTAATTTCTTGATCCAATACTTCACGTGTCAATACAGCCCCTATACTTTGATGAGCCACAAGCTCTATATCCATATTCATACTTAACACTACAGTTTAAGTGACTTAAAGTTTAGGTACATTTTTGTTGCAATTCAGTATATTTGTCTCAAAAAAAATTATCTGGAGAAATCATACCCTTTTACACTCCAGTTTCCAGTAGGTTTTAATTTTTAAGCACGCACATACACACACACATACACACACACATGGAGGTAGATTGTTATCCTCCCTGTCAACAGAAAGACTTATGGGTGAAATTTGCGTTTTATCATCATTGGAAAGCCTACAGTGTCCTTGCCTAGAACATGAGGAACATTTAATCCCTTAGCACATGCAGGAGAACCATTTTTTGCAATAGCAGAGCCTGGCTCTCTGCCTGGGAGGTTGAATTTCTTTCAAGCTAGCGTGGTTGTGGAGATCTCAACACCTGATTTGGAGTTTTTATGATTCTTCTTAGTGCATTGAAAGTGTTTCTGGGCATGTGACTGACAAAACCAGCAAGAATTTGGAATGGTGTGTGTTTAAGAGATGCAGATGTGATACAGATTAATATTAGTTTTACAATAGCTGCAATTTATTATTCTGGACCGTTGCAATTATTGGGAAAAATTTTGGGAAGAATGTGTAGTTATGTTTATGTAGCACACTCAAGGATGCACGGCTGGGGAGGTACCTTGGCATGGAATTACTCAGGTGAAGGGAAATCTGCTGCAACACCTTCGTCTGCTTAAAGTGAGTATTTGTGCCAACCTTTTCCCCTTGGATCTTCCCATTTCTGAGACTTCCTGTGCTTCCAGGATTGCTCAGCACCACCTTGCCTCTCACACTGTACCACACCTGCCTTCCCACAGGGGTCCTTTTCTCTACCCCCTCTTTTACCTGCTGTAGTGAAAGGTGTCCATGCCCATGGCAGGGAGTTGGAACAGGGTGATCTTTAGAGTCCCTTCCAACCCAAACCTTCCTATGACTCTGTTATTGGTAAATCAACCACATTTAAAAAGACTTATCTCACAGCAGTGACTTTGTATCTCCTTACTGACATGACCTGTTCAATGTTGCTCTTCAGGAAAGAAATTCTGTTCTCTCCTGGCTCATCAATTAACAGCTTTGTATAAATCATTCCCATTAATGATTATATCTTCCTGATTCAGGAGCCTTAAAATTAGGCATATGACTATTTTTCTGTTGTATGGCAGCATCAATGGAAGCCTAAACAAGTATCAGCCCAGCCACTATCCAGTAAGAAGGTGAGTGGGAAAAGGCAGAAGAATTGTAGGATGCCAATCCAGTTTGATCCCACGGTCACTGTGGCAGTGGCCATGATCTAAATTGGCTTTACCTACTAAAAATCAGCCAGTCTCTTTAAGTCCTGGACTGCATTAAAAAAATTATCCATTTAAGCTTCCTTGGATCTCAGACACTCAATAAACCATCTGCACTGCCTTTGAAGAAAAGGATTAAACCCTTTGCTCTGGAGGGAAAGTCTAACTCTGCATCAAAATTAGCAATGATCAGCTGTGGTCCAGACATGAATAACACTCAAGCTTTACAAGAAATCAAGACTGGGGCTCTGAAATTGGAAAAAATCTATTTGTTGCTCTGCAAAATGAAACACTTGAGATCAGTAGATCTCAAATGTCGCAGTGGAATGGACTGTCCCTGGGCTCCACCCCATCACAAAAACCTCACTGGGCACTGGGACCTCTGCTCTCCTGGCACCTTCCCTCTTCCACAGTGCTGCCACAGACCCTCCATGTGCCCAGCAAGAAAGAGAAGGCTCAGGCTTGGCAGAAGATGGAGCTGGACTGGGCTTTTTTCTGCCGATGAAGCAACAGAATGATCTGTTTTTGCCTGAAGTAATGATTGCAGTGTGACAGAAAAGCAGCTGGTGCCAGAAAGTTAATCATCAGACCCTTTGCACACTTGCTTCCCACACCCTAAAAATTCAGCTCTGTGTGTTAGTGCAAGCTCCTCATATTGCCATTGCAACTGTGAAACCAATTAACCTGATGTGACCATTCTGGATTTTACCATCGTTTTTTTTCTGGGATATGTCTTAACTGCATCAAGGTATTGCCAGGAAAATGAAATCCACATTGCTGGATTGCCACTGAACTGCTCAATTTAAAGTACACTTCAATATTTTATTTTGTTATCACACCAAAGTATTGATTACCAAGTTCATCTACAGATGCTCAAATGGAGATCAACAAAGCCACTTAGACATAAAAAAAAAATTACTTGTAAGGATTATGTAGTTCAATGGTACAGAAATCCTGACTACTACTTAGGAAAGGTGTATCTGGGAAGGACTGGAAACACAGGAGAACCTACAAATCTTGTATGGTAAAAGTTCAAATCCTAATTATTCTTACTTAATGATATCTCATAGCATGACTCCATGCAGCTGAGGAAATAAATCTCTTACCTCCTTATGAGTCCAATAATAGCTCTTCCTGCACAGAGCAATTGATGAGAGCCTTGCCCAGATTAACAGGAGCGCTTTCTAGAGCACTCTGCTTGGAGGATCTCATCTTTCCAGTATTTGTTATGCTTATCTGAACTTTTGTTTAACTCCTTTTCTCTTCTGCATTTCCCTCTGAAATATTGATTTTGATCAGAGGCCAGAAAGAGGGTGGGGTTTTCCAAAACTCGAGCCATGGCAGCTGGGACTGCAAGGATTAAAGACATCAAGGAGGAGGGCGTCCACTTCTCTGGGATCAGCACTTCACTGCCACTGCTGGGAGATTTCATAAATATTCGCAGCCATTAGCTAATTACAGACGCTTGGATCAGCTCCCATTTCGCTCCTCTTTCGAAAGGTCTTTCTTCACTCATTTCCCTTGTCACAGTTTGGATCTTTTGTTAGAAAACATCAATAGTTAGGGAGTTAAGGAAGAAGTTACAAGGCACATCTATCCCCTTCACTTTGTCTTTTGAGATAATTTGGGAGCCCTGTGTGGGCTGTGCAGACAGAGCCCATGGGGCTGAGAAGAACACTTGTGGGGTTAAGGTTCAAGCCCAGCCTCCTTCCCTCCTACCCTCCCAGCCTTCAGGTTTATTTCAGAGTGTGTCTACACCAAATAAAACAAATTTGGAAAAAAACCCTCCAGATACATTCCTCCTACACAGCTTTAGATGACATTTGCAGCAAGGCAAATATACAAATTAACAATAAAATGTATCTCATATCCCTTGAGACCACAGGCTTAGTTTTCCTTAGCAAAACTACAGTTCTCTCCTTTGGAGATTGAGAAGAGCTGGATTCAGTTTCAAGGGGCTATTTCACATCCAGTAGTGGATGCTGAGTTCATCCATAATGCTGATCCCACAGAATTACACTCCTTCCTCCCACAGAACTTCCCAGCAGGAGCTCTCCCTTATCTGCCCTCAAAGACAACCACATTCTTATCCCATCTTCTTTCCTGACAAAGTCAAATCCTTGGGTTACTTTTTGGGAGATTTGGTTTTAATTCGGAGCCTCAGCCAGGTATGCAAAGTTCTGTTTCCTGCTGGAAAAGGGAATGCAAGGTGTTGAGCTCAGTTCTCTGTCAGGCTGGACCCATAATACATCATCAAACAGGTCTGAAAGCTCACCTGGGATGGTCTGAGGACATTTGGGTAGGAACAGTTTGTACTTCCCGTGGTAGGCAAAAGTAGGTCAACCAGTATCACCAGAAAAATAAACATTTGGGTGTAGCAATCTTCTTCAGGTGTATGGAATCACTTTCAGTGACATGACTGGGCAAAATGTAGAGATTTAGCAGTTCTTCCAGCCTAGGACACATGTGGCGTCAGTCATGCTTAATCATGTTAACTGCTGTACAAACTTCTCCCTTGCTTGAGGCTAAGACAGGTCTGGAAATCCAGAAATGCAACGCTGTTTCTGGGTAAGATTTGCCTTTCTATTGTGTTTTCTTTACCTGAGATACACAAAGAATGCATTAAACATGAAGCAGTTGGTCTTGGCAAGGTGTGTTTGAAATAGCTGAATACACTCATGATTTTATGCTGGGAACTGGGGCATGCATAAGGTGTAGGGACTGGATATTGTCACATATTAGTACAATCAGGACACCTGTCTGTTTCATTATAGTTACTAAACAGCAAGTTTTGAAGTTTTTCTTTACTATTTTATCCATAGGCTTATCTGGTTTCCATGAGGAGTTTCCATGGCTCTCCTTGAATTAACTTTAAACTAAATAACTTAGAAGCAAGAGAGCTCTGTTGGGTTTGCATCTGGGTTTCTGCCCTTTCCCAAATATCACAGAATGGCCTGGGTTGGAAGGGACCTTAAATATCATCTTTTTCCAAGCCCCCTGCCTTATGAAAATCCAACATTGAGATGATGGGTTTTCCAGTGGCTGCTCATTTTTCAGATTACCAGGTATCTTATTCAAAGTCTCACTGTGAGTTGCAGAACACGTATCTCAGAGCTTCCCATTTTCCCAAAGCAACTCCAATGGAGATGGAGCTCTTCTTTTGCTGGAATGAATTATATTTTGTATTCATCCCAGTGAATTACCCAAAAGTAATGAGAAACTTGCCCACTACAACCCAACCTCATCTCAGAGGTGAAACCTCACAGAAGCTGGCTGGCTAGGATCTAAATTTCACAGCTGTGATTCTCCATTTCCAACAGCAACAAAGAAGACAGAGGTGAGAGCCTTTACCACTTCATCTTCCTTAGTTGTGGTTTTACCCAGGATTTTCAGGTCCAGATCCCAAACATTGTAGAAACCATGGAAAATCAAGCCTCTGTGAGTTCACTATGCCACTCTTTTCTATTCACAACTTCTGTTGGATTCATTTTCCTCCTGCAGACTTCACACTTGGGTCTCCCATGGATCTTTTCAAGCATTCCTTTTTGTCTCCTTCCCCTGTGTGAGCATGGGGGTCACCAAAGCTGGTGAAGCAACAGTGATGAGGGGTAAGCAGTGCATGTTGTTAGCAAGGAAAAGCCACCAGGCTAATGCTGACCAGCTGTGGTGCCCAAGTTTTAGAAAGCCCATGGCCTGCTCCCCATCTATGTATTTATCTGTATAGTATTTATAGTATCTATGTATTTATCTGCTGAGGCCCCAAGGGAGGGTTTTAAGTGGTGAAAGAGGCTGCCCAAGAGGGCAACCAGCCAGGGCAGTAGGGTTTTGACAGTAAAAAGAGAACAGCACTGACCTGAAGCAGATGGATTGGACTGTGGAGAAACAGCCAAGCTCAAGGTGCATCAAACACAGGTAACCTGCACCTTGCCAGAGCACCTGGGACAACACCAATCCCTGGAACTCTGCACTGACATGGAGCACACCATCCCTCTCCTCCTGCATGCCTCACTGCAGGGAGGGGGATAATGTATCAGGATATGTCACTGCCAGCACCCACGGGGAATCCCAAGCCTAAAAACCCCACAAAAGTATTTTCTATCCCCACCTACAGCAATATTGTAGGCTATAAATTTTGTATGTGGTCACTGTGTTCTTCCAGAGCATGTAGGCGGCTGTCAGCTTCCTAATCCTGGATTTATTGGCAGCAATGAGAGGAGAGAGGAAGCTCATTTCAGGGACCAACAGGACAAACCTATTCTTGGCACCTTGGAGGGCTTTCCTGATGCTGGTTAAATGCACTGGAGTCCCCAGGGGCCCCCATGAATGTCGTCCTTCCCAAACCTGAAGATGATCCACCTGTGCAAGCAACCCCCTCATGTTTCCTTTGCATCCAGCCCTCAATTCCCCTTCCTCTCTCATTCCCACATTCTGGATGACAATTCAGCACCATCACCTTCACAGCTACTGATGAGGAGCTCAGACAGAGGAGACAGCTCAAGCTCTGTCTCCTTGCAGGCAATTCCCAGAGCAGCATCTGACCTCTGAAACAGAAGACTTTGGAGGAAATGTCAGTGATGGACTGTGGCTGTGCCATGGTGCTCCCAGGTTGGTTACAGCTCCAGGATCTCCAAATCAGAGCTCCTGGTGCCAGGTTTGGATTTGTTACCAGGTTAACATGAGTTTCCTCACTGTCCTCTGTAGATTTTAGCATTTCTTTCAGAAAGAAGAGGACTGTCTCTCTGTTCTTACCTATGAAGAGTGCCTTAATCTGGAGTGCTCTTCCATGAAAACCAGGCAAAAAAAAAACATTCCAGAAGAAACTGAAAAACAAGGAAACACAGCACTTTCTTTACATTATTCACATGGACTCTGCTACCTACAGAATGTCAAGCACAATTTGTGTGTCTCACATTGTGCAAATGTGAGCATCTGGCAGGAGTGCACAACTTAGCCATGGCTGGTGTGAGCAAGTGGAACTCTTGCACTCAGCAAAGAACAACAAGTGTTATGCCATATAAATAAGTGACAGCTTTGGAAATGAATTCATTTTAAAAGAGCCTGTCAACCTGAAACCTGTCCACTTTGCAAAAAAACATTTCAAAACATTTTCAGGTTGATATCTTCCCTGAATTTTCCCCATCACTCTTGGTATGTCATTTCTGTATCATTTAAACTTGCTCTGCTGTGAAGAATACACACACATAGAGACACAAATCTTGAGGAAAACCAATCATGCAGATTTACACGATAAGACAAAACCAGGAATGTGTCATAACTGAGGAAAAGCTATCAAGAGAAACCAACTCAAACCAGAGGGAAGGCAGGAAAGAATGTTAGATCTTGTAAAACAACTTTCTAACATACCTGTAATAAAATTGAGCCCTATCTGTTTATCAGGACAAGCAACTCCAATTCTGTAAGCTCTGCACAGACCTCTAAAAAATGGAGAGTTGCACTATTTTAATTTAATTTTGTTTTGTTTTATTACTGACTAGCAGCACAGCTCAGAGTCACCTTCAACACATCATGCCTTGATGCAGGGAACTTGGGTTTTCACAGCAACACCTGTCTGCAGCAGCACTGATCTGGTCTCATCAGGCTTTCTTGCATTTCCCATTCTGGCTTGAGTGTGTTTAAGCGCAACTCACAGTTATCTCTTTTAGCCAGTCTGTAAAATGTTAATGCAATGTGTTCCCATTTAAAGATCCCTTTGCACTGCGAGAGCCACGTGGAGCAGTCTCCACAGACAGCAGTGCAGCCGGATCAATCTGCCGTGGAAGCAGGAGGGATGAGGAACCTTTCCAAAGGGCACGGCGGGATCCAGCCAGAGCCAGGGAGCCCACTGGCTGTGTGGGCAGGCGGCAGGACCGGGATGGGCCACTCTGTCCACCCCGGTGCCAGGGAGCGCCTCGGCTCGATCCTACCAACCAGGCAAGATGTGACTCACGCAGTTTGCTTGCAAAAGAAGGAGGACCATCTGCTAGTCATGAGCAGATGACAAATTCACTGCATTGCGTCTTGTCGCTACTTCCAAATTTGTAAGTAAACACATTTTGTAACCTCTCTCGGAATATTTGAGATCTTCGATAATGGGGAAAAAAAAAAAAAAAAAGAAAAAAAAAAAAAAGAGAGAGAGAGAGAAACAGGGGGGGAAAGTTTAAATTTATGTAAGGCACGGAAGGGGGGAAGTGTTTTATCCTGGATGGGGCCCGCTCCGCTCGATGCGCTCCGCGGAGCCCCGCGGGCGGAGCGCGGTGCGGGCGGCGGTGCCTGCGCTCCCCCGGGCGGCCGCGGCCCCGCGCTGCAGCCGCCGCATCCCCTCCCGGAGCGCTGCCCGGAGCCGGCAGCGAGCGATGGGAGCCCTGAGATCCCTCCCCGCCCTCCGGGACGAGCCCCGCGTCTGTCCCCAGCGCGCCCGCCTGGAGAGGTGCTGTGTGTCACAGCCGCATCCATCCGCCAGCACATCTTGGAGCAGTTCAGGGCACGAGTTACGGCGTTCTGGCAAAGAAATGAGGCAGCAAGGGCTTTCAGTGCACTGACAACCTCTGTACCTCAAAGAGATCCAAAACTCAAGCAGGTGCCTGTGCGCTGAATTTCAGCGAGCATCTCCAAAGGAAGTCTTAGGAATTGCACCAGGGGATGGTTCGATTGGATATCAGAGAACAATTCTTCACACTGAAAGGGTGATCAGGCATTGGAGCAGGCTACCCAGGGAAGTGGTGGAATCACCATCCCTGGAAATGTTCAGAAGTTGTCAAGGTATGGCAGGTGGGAACATGGATTAGTGTTGGGCATGGAGGTGTGGATTGGACTCAATGAGGTCACAGATCTTTTTCAGACTTAATGATTCCAGAAATTTAAGCATTCCTATCTTTCTGCCCCTCAGTAAAAACTGAGAGAATTAACAGAAAGAGCAACCAGGAAACACTTGTTTGGCCAGACAAAGTATTCCCGCAATTTTTGAAGGACAAGAGCCTATGAGAAACAAAAATTTGTATTATTCATAGTTATAGAAGCTACACATAAAATACAGACATAAGAATGACCAAAGTGACAGACCACCTCTATTTTACATCAGTCCAGTCCTTACTGCTCTTAGACATAGTGCAGTGTTCACTGAATGCAACTTTAATGCTTTTAGAGAGAACCTGTCCTTTTCCAATCCCTCTCTTGGTGAATAACTGCTTTGCTCTGAGTCTCTGCCATCTGGACCAGACTGACAGGATGATGAAGGACTAAAACCATGCTGTCTCTGAAAACTGAAATCGGGGGAGTAGGGTGATGATGAAGTCTGTAGCTGTGCAACCCAAGTGTTTGCTAGCCCAAGGAAAGCCTCTTGCTGTTCTGCCCCTTCTTGCTGTTCTCTCTGTACTCCTCAGTGCACCTGCCTGACTGATTGCCTGACTCTGACAGCCTTCAACACCTCTTCTTCTTCTTCTTCTGGGTTTCAGTAATGCTGATCTTTCAAGTGCTGCAAGAGAATGCAGGATGTCCCAGCCTGTCCTCTGCCTCCTTGGTGTTTGTTCACACCTGAGCAAGGAGGGCAGAGCAGCTGAAGACAGAGGAAGAAAATCAGAGACCAGCAAGAGACTTCTGCAGAGCAGGCTGTGAAACCACAAGGAGCAGCACACAGCTCTGAGGACACCACCTGAGTCAGGAACCCATGGAGCCACCATCCTCTCTTGGTGACCCACTGGCTTCTCTTCCTTGCTCAAGTCTCCTTCTGCAGATGCTTCTCCTCATTGCCCCACTTTCCAGGGACGTCTGCATCTGCTTCTCTCTTCTGCTCCTCTCTGTGTGTTCATGTTGTCTCTGTGCAACCTCACCTACAGCCCCAAACTCGAATTCCCTTTCCCAGTCCCTTGTGATTTACAGACCTGTTTCCCTGCTCCATCTCTCCCAGCTAGAGGCCTCTTCCTCTAACACCACCCAAAAGAAAACACCCCCCCAGCATGGTGGGACCAGAGCTGCTCAGCTGACAGCTCTGGCGGGTGCCTCATAGCCTCAGGAGCATGCTGCCTGTCCCACAGGCATCCTAGGAGACATCTTTGGCTCAGACTTCTCACATCCTTGGTGATTTTTAATTTTTTTTTCTCAATACCAGCTTTATTCTGTGGCCTTTTGTCTCCTTTCAGCTAAAATTCCTGTGCAGGCTTCTGGCATTTCGAATCTCAGCTACTCCCACCTCTTTTTCTTTCTGGCCTTGAAAAGCACTGTCTGATCCAACTTGCACCCAGCTCAAACACTGCTCTGAGCATCCTTTCCTCAGGGGTGGCTGTCTCTGGCCTCCTTCCTCTGCCCTGCTAGGCTCAGGAGAAGCCCCTTCCTTCTGCTTTCAAGGTTCAAGTGCATCATTCACTAACCAGATAAAATTTCTGCTCTCATCTGGCCCTTAATATAAGCTTTATTTGCCCACTTGATGGATTTTCAGACAGGCACCTTCGCCCATCACTCCCAGCACTCAGGTGTGAGACGGGCCCACCACAAACACCCACGCAGCCACTCTCTTGTCTTCTGTCAAAATCACTGTAACAAGCTCTCAGAAAATCTTTACTGTGGACTGCCCCTGTGCTGGGCTCATTTCTGGTGCTGCTGCTCCATCATTTTGTTCTGCTTTCCCTTCTCTTTGCCTCCTTTGTCATTCCCTTTGGCCTCTGCTTCAGTGCCAAGCTCTCCAGCACAGGGCCCATCTTTTTTCCTTAACCATTCAATACTCAATCTGGTGATGTCCTGCTCCTTGATTAAGATTCCTATGGTGATATGAATCATTAGGATTGATTCCCTGATGCTATACTGTCATTTAGTGCATTTGCTACAGCTCTTGGTAGCAATTTGTACTTAACTTTGCTTCAGCACCTCAGTTCTGAAGGTAGGAAATGTGTGATATTAATTACCTCCAATCACAGCTGACATTAGAAGTTCTGGTAGAAAACCCATTGAAATAAGTACCATAATTCCTTGTCTCAGAATGGAGATACAAGTTTCTCTAGTATCACATTTTTTAACCCATTTTGCTGAAATTTAATGTAGTTATTTAACTTTCATTTTCTTCCAGCTGCTAACCCCTCACCTAGTTCAAATGATTCATCCCTGCTGCATTCACTGCCCAGGAATGTTGGCTTTCAACAAACTACAGCAAATAATGTAAAATAAACACGAGTGTGCTTTCATCTCACAACAATCTGGGTTAAGTACATATTTCACACACTGCACCACAGGATATGTTAAATTAAAATCAGAACCACCAGATTTAAAAATCCAATGCCAATTCAAACCATTGATGAGTTATTTTTGTATTCACTTATATCCAACAGTGGGCATGAGCAACAGCCAGTGGTGTGTTAACCCTGAAATGTGCCACTTGAAAACTTTTTGCTGCATTACTGGAAGAAAACCAAGAATTTTGATTTGAAACTGCAGTTTGTAGAAATTACTCTTACATACTCAAGTATCCTGATCTCCTTGAACAAATTTGAGAGCATACCAGTAGTTGTGTCTCCATCTTCCTCTTATTTTAGTGTCCTACATTTCCTAAACTGCTTTCAATCACTCTCAGAAAAAGCAGCCTGGAATGGCTTCCTTGAAATGACAAATGTGTTTTTAAATGTCTGCTCCCTCATGCTGCTGGAATCATGAGGTCTGGGGTCTTACATGTATTCATTTCCTAGCCAAAAGATGTAGGGGAGCTACATTTGAAATAAACAAAGTGTAAAAAAGAGGTTGGGATGGGAATCTGACAGAAAAGTGATGGTGTACTGGGCAAGAGTCAGATTTAATGCACTCTTACTCTAGATTTCCATAGTGTAACATTTTGTGAATCCAGCTTCTCATTCCAACAACACTGGAATAGGAATCGTGCTTAGTTGTTGATTTACTTTGAAGGTAGTCAGAATAAGCATTACATTTCTTTTAGGCTTTAAATTCAAGGATGGAGATACTCTAAGATTTAAGAAGCCTTCTGTTCGGTGCCATGTTGCTATGTTTAGACTCTAAAAGTCAAAAAATTAAATGCTGGGGCTAGCAAGAGGAAAAGAGAATTAGTTTAGTTCATTTCTTTTCTTGACATTATGACTTGATGAGCTGTTGCTTTCTCTCTGCAGTGTCTGCTTGAAGAGATGAGCAGGGACCTTCTGGGGAGCTTTGCTTCCTCTGAGTTGCTTGGAAGGATCTGAGCTTTATGGGAATGACTGAAGTGTCCTGGGGACAGAAAAAGAAACAGTCTCATTTTAATAGGTTAATGGTTCCTGGACACTGAAGGATCCACCACTTGCCAAAACTACTTCTTGCTTTTCTTCTTTTAGCTTTCATGCTGCTGTAAATCTAGACATCATCTTTCCCTGACCAAGGAAAAACATTGACCTTTTCTGGTATTGACAAAAACAGCAGAAGACAAATCCAGATACAAATATTTTCATCCATTGCCACAGAAACTCCTTGAAAGCCATATAGCCCTGTCTGGTCAGCTGAAATGTGAACTTGAAATGTGTCTCCCTTGGCTGAGAATGGATGGAAAACCTTTCTCTAACAAAGTAGTGCTATGTATTCTTCCACCCACCTCGGGAGGAGAATCATCTCTGTACCCACAACCCTGCTTTGCTTCTTTTAGGTCAGGTTTTGTGTAAGGAAAGTGATGAAACTTACCTCTAGACCCAGAGGCTGAAGGTGGTGATAAGAAGAGCAGAGCAATTGGCTTTAAAAGATAAGTACCTTTTAAAAGAAGACATTTTATTCTAGCTGAGACTTTTGAGAGACAACGGAATGTTTGTATTCCCAGAATTAGAATGGCTTTTTTTGTAGTGCTGCTACAGTAATTAAGGTTTAGAGCTCAGTTCAAGACCTAATACTACCACAGCTGGCAAAGAAGAGAGCATAAATAAGCTAGCAGTTCTTCCTCCTTGAAAATTAACAAAAAAAAAACCCCAAAAAAATAAATGTCAGGATTTTCAAAATTGTGGAAAAATTCATTATAAGGGATTTTCTCAGCTGGCTTCAATGATCTTTGGATGCAGTCTTTGGAGACAACATTCCTCAGAAAAAAATGGAATATCAAAGGAGAAGAGCACTGAATCTCAGCCACTGTAGAGCAGAATTAGATCTTCCCCCATTTCTGTGAAGATCTATATACTTTATTAGAGTATCTTTCCAGCTTCTTTAAGTGTCTGAAGCCCTTTTTCTCTAATCTTCAGTTGTGCCTATATTGTAGGTTAGGGTAGTGGTTGGTTTGTACAAGGATACAGGGAAGAGAAGCAGGTACATCACTGGAGAAGAGAAGTTGAGGAGACCCTGGGTCAAGTTTTGTTCCAAATGTTTCTCTTCTCTAGCACTGACTGGTAAAATCATTCCCAGTATCTCCATGGGCCAGCTCACTACAGAGCTGCATGGAAATCTTCCATGACAACACCTTTTCCACCAGAAAAAAAACAAAAACCAACACCAAACCAACCAACCAACAAACAAAAAGCTAACAGCACTAATTTGTTAAAAATAAAGGGTTTTCTCTAAAACTAAAAGAAAAATGAAAAAAAAACCCACCCTCATGTGGAAAACAAAACATCTTAGAGAAAGTCTTCAAAGGTCTAGCCCGAACTTCTTAAAAGCAAATGTTTTAGATTTTCAGCTTGAAAAGATGGGTTACCAGGGTTTGACTTTCACTTTATAGTACATGAAAAAAAATATTTTTCAAGGTGGAGTAAGAATGAGATGAGTTTTTTATCAAAATGAAACTTCGAGAGCAGTTCAAAAAGGGGGTTTTAAGGGTGCTTGGGGGAGAGATTTGGTTTGGCCTCATAGGAAATTTGAGAAAAAAAAAATCAGTGCTTTTTTTCCATTCTGAGAAAGAAGAATGCATTCCCTGTGGACTGAAAAAAATCCATCTTTCACCCATCCTTAATACTCAGGAGCCTGCATCTTTTGCAATTTCAGGACAGGAGTCATGCTGTGGGTGCTTGGTGGGAGCGCAGCCAAAGAAAAGCACTTTGCTGTCAGGGGCATTGAAACTGCAGCTCGTGGGCAGGAGTGGGTGAGCCTGAGAATTACCCAGGCTGGCCTGAAAGCTGGCAGCCTCATTGGAAAGCATCCATGATCTCCAAGTGCCCAGGCCAGCCCAGGAAACAGCCTGGCTGAGCAGCCCTGGGACACCCGGGAGGCCTTTTTTGGTGAAGTGCAAACCTTTAGTCACACGCACACGCCCCACCTCGAGCAGCAAACCCAGTCATTCCCAAAGAATGCCTTGAAAATAATTAAATGGCTTTACGTCATGTTCCAGGAGATTAAATTTTTCTGCCTTGCATTTCTTAAAGCTACCAGCTTATAAGGTAGCATATCAAAGCAGCAAAAGGTCATACGTGGCACTGCTTGCTGCTTCCAACGAGGAGCGGCCTGGTACATTGCAACCCCTTTGCTTTGCTGAGGAGAGAAAAGAAGAAAAATGCAACAGTTTTGGCTTGGGCTAAGTATTGTCAACAGACTTTCTGCATCTACAAGTTCTCTCTAGTCATGAAATGCTCAAAAGAAAATAGGCAGTATTTTTAAGCAGAGCTGACACATCCTTTGCCTGAAAAATTAGTTGTTTTGTAGACATCCAACTGCTAAAACACATATAGTGCCCCTCAGTCTCCTTAATACAAGTGCAGAGTGGTGCTTTTGGAGTTGTTTTACCTCTTGTGAAGTCATGGGTGTCTTCCAAATATGAAGATTAATATGAAAATTATGTATTGAACAGAAAAATATCTGTCCTCAGGTGAAATTTGCATATTCCCTTCATTTCTCTGGTATTTATAAAAACAAACAAACAAAAACTCACATATTAAAAGTGAGGAAAAACTCCAAATAATACCAGTGTGGTATCACCTGCTGAGCTTGGAGGGCTGTTTTGCTTTCCTTCTCTTTCTTTTTTTCACTTTCATGAGCCTTAATACCCATATTTTCAGGCTAATTGTGATGAAGAAAAAATGAAGTCTCATCAGCAATAGGCAGAAGCAGCCCTTGGAGTAACGCACTGCAACAAATGCCTCAACCTCACAGGGAAACCTTTCTGTCACACCACCTTTGCAATCTCCTTTTTCACAGGGCTTTTCACATCAGCTTAATTGTGATTCTTAGAGGAATCTCAGCTTCCTCTTTTTATCAGGGTAATGACAAATTTAGCTGCTGTTTCTGACCACTCCTCTGCATTGCAACCCAGTGTTTTGTTCCAGGTCCTGGCACCCCAATGCTCAGTACAGACATGGCTCTAATAACCTCTCCTGGATGAGCTGCTAGTTTCCTCACATGGAGAAAGGGCACAGAGAAGACTAGAGAGATCAGGATGAATGAAAAAGCTTCTCAAAATTTTTCTCTCTCTTCTCAAGTTTGATGAAAACATCATGGAGGATGAAATAGGGAAAAGCAAAAATGACAGTCTATGGTCTCTGTGTCACACAGAATATGAAAGATGGGAAAGGAAAAACAGACCAAAAAAAAGGAAGAAATAATATAAAAATGAATGAAAGAAAGGAAATGATCATAGTATGGAAAGAAAGTGAGAGACAAAGTGGTTGAGAGGAGAGGGAGATGAAAATGTAAAGGAAACATGTGAGGCAGCAAAATAGTAGCTGTACATGTCTCTAGTGGAAAATAATTATGGGGCACGTATAAGCAAATATGACATTAAAAATTACACAATAGCAGATAAGTAAAGGCTGTGGGTAGGTCTGGATAATTCTCCTCCAAATAAGGCAGCTGAAAGTCAGCATTCCCTTATTGCAGCTATTGTGAAGCTAAAGTTCACTTGTACTGAAATGTTTCCTTACTTTGTATCATAGCCTGATAAGTGATTTGTTCCACTGGGAGAAAATGTTTTATCACCACGGCCCATGTGTGTTTTGTTGGCATAGTATCTGAAGTGCAATTATTCAATATAATTTTTCAGCTGGTGGGTTATTTGTTTTAATTTTTAACAAAGGCGGGGTAAAAGAAGTGTTTTCCAAAAAATTCTGCTTTGCACTTTCTCGTCTCTTCTTTTGCTACTTTCCTCTCTGTCTACAGCCAGATCCACTCCCTGAAGCACCGAGGCACTACAGCCCTTAAATCAAAGAGCCTTTGGGTGTTTTTAACACTCTGCTCTCCCACAGGCACTCACACCACTCGTTGCAGATGCTGTTCCCACTGTCCCTGTGCTGATGGGCTCCAGGACACCAAGCACTGTCACTTCTGATTTTATCAAGGGGCACTGCAGGGACTGCACACCCAGCAAACCCAGTGCCAAAGCTGCACCAGGCCTACTGGTTCTCCCAGCACAGCCCCTGCTTGGTGACAGCTTTTACAACACTCACACTCGTTAAATTCCTCCTCTCCTTGATTTCATATGCTGAACAGTAGCCAAAGCCATAATCTGTGATCTTTATACCTCCCAAGAATCATCAAACCATACAGTTTAACAAACAGGTGCCCTCTTACAATTAAAATGACCTGGAAATGAGAAAGAACTTTTACTAAATGTGTCATGTAAACATCACATTTCTTTCAATGTGGTTTTTTTTCCCCTCTCAGCTCTATTTACACAATAACCTTTATTTTGCTGGACTTCTTTCTCTTCAGTTCTTGAATTACACAGGTTTTAAATTAAAATAAAAGTCATCCCTTCCCTTTGCCTGTGCCGACATGTGAAACTCTGTCTAAACTAAAAAAAATCACAACTTTCTAGCATAAAGCATGTGATGTTTTATGGTAATAGTACTTTTGACCATTTTAACCAGTAATCTTTGAAATGTACATAGAAATTAGGCAAAGTTGGGCAATTTGTAAACATTACCTGCCAAGAAAGGCTGTTACACTGTACAACTTATAAATCACAGACTTTGTAAAGGCTGATGCTGGGTGAAGCATTCTGCATTCAATAATGAAACAATTTTCCTTCTCTGATGATGGGTGACCATCCCCAAGCCCCTGATCACATGTCATGAGATGTTTCCCATCCTTGGGGGAGGATTTCATTGGAAATAAATTGCAGATTAAGACATTGGAGTGCTGCTTGACTGCAGGTCTACTAAAAAATCAGCCAGAGAGTGAAAATAAGGAGAAAGCAATCATACAGGAGAAAAAAAAAAAAAGTGTGGTCCTGGGTAGAAACCAGAACCCAAAACTTCTTTTGGTTAGAGGCCTTACTGACAAATCCAGCCATCATTTCCCAACAAGGAAATGGACTTGTTGATTGTTCCCACTGGTCCAGGAAGAAAAACAAAGCAGGATAAATAAACAGGGTTGCCCCAAATAAATATTTGCCTCTAAGTATCAGTGTCAAAACAGCATCCTCCTGGAAACAAACTGGCATGATCTTACATGTTGTCTCTTTTACTGGGATGAGGGAAAAGCTGCTAGGTAGCTCTTGGACTTATGGATACAGAACTGTGGAACTAGGACATTGCAGGGAAGACTTGTCTCTCCTTCATCTGCAAAAATCCTCAGTTCTGAGGAAGAAAGTACCAGTAAGTGAGAGAAAGAGCATAAAGTCAGACTCACTTCTCTAGGTGACCTGTCTTCTCCTTTCTGTGAGCCAGTGCTGCTGCCTTATTGAACTGGCTGAAAACAAAAGGGAATTTTGCCACTTGAAACTGTTCACATTTAAAACAAAAAGACTTTCAGAATTCCTACAACCAGAAATTTAATAATAATCTGGCTGCTGTGGAAAATACTTAGTGCACTATTCTGAGACCTCACTTAAGATGTTGTATCATAATGCATGGGGTTTCATCTGTGGATTGGTTGAAGGCCTGGCAGCAGGAGTACTGGGCATGACCATGGGCCACCAACAATTCTTCTGAAACACTGTCCCTTACAGCCCAAACTGTTCTCTGATATTTCAATGGCAGCAGGTTACAATGATCTCTGAGCAGTGATAAGGATCAAAGTGATCACAGAATCAATTAGGTTGGAAAAGACTTCTGAGATCATCAAGTCCAACCTGTGACCAAACACCACCATGTCACCCAGCCCATGGCCCTGAGTGCCACATCCAATTTTCCTTAAGCACCTCCAGTGACAGTGACTCCACCACCTCCCTGGGCAGCCTGTTCCAATGTCTAATCACCCTTTCTGTGAAAAATTCCTTGTAATGTTTGACCTAAACCTTCCCTGGCACAGCTTAAAACCATGTCCTCCTGTCCTGTCACTTGTTACTTGGGATAAGAGACCAATCCCCACCTGGCCACAACCTCCTTTCAGGGAGCTGTAGAGAGTGACAAGCCTCCTTTTCTCCAGGCTAAACACCCCCAGCTCCCTCAGGACTTGTGCTCCAGACCCTTTGCCAGGTTCACAGCCCCTCTCTGGACTCGCTCCAGCACCAAAATGTCCTTTTTGAAGTGGGGGACACAGGGCTGGACACAGGACTCGAGGTCCTCAGTGCTTTGGGACAGCCAGCAGGCACAACAGGGTGGTGGCACTGCCCCATTTGTGGGTCCAACATTCTGAACTCCTTCCAGCTAGGGAGCACTGTGAAATCAATGCTGCTCAGTGTACAAGTTGTAACTCCAGTTTGCACAGACATGGAGAAGAAATAGTAACACAGATTAGCTCCAATTCTTGTAAAAGCTTGGGTTTTGGCATGTCTTTCTATCAGCTTGCTGCCCCCTTGCATAACAATCCTCTTTATCTAATTATTACATTTTAGATGTATGGAATGGGAAAAGGCCTCTTGAACCACCATTCCCCCTCCTCAGGTGACTCCACAGGTGACCACATCCCGGAATTATCTTCAGAAATCTGCTCCAGCTCCACCTTAAAAATTTTTTGAGGTTTTTTTTTAACATCATGGTTTAACACAAATATTGAAACGTGAGATCCTGATAACATTCTGACTGCAAGCTTTGAAGTAACCTTTGAAAGCCCTACAAGCAGGTTATTCTGTGCCTTCAGAGGACTTGTTATTCTGCAGTGACATTTGCCTTTCCTCTGAGCGTGGCACACTGTGATTAAGAAGTGAGTTGTTTATCTCCTGCTCACAATCACTTGTAAGGATCTAAAGTACCCTTTACACATCACCAGCCACCCCTCCTGTGCTCTGTTACTTTGTCATTTAGCTTTATGACCAGTTTAACGTTCTTGAGCCAGATCTGAATGCGTGGGACAGCACAGTGCTTGTTCCAGGCACACGGAGAGAATGCTGAGGTAGGATTTTATACACATCTCTGAAAGCCCATGGTGCATTCCTGCTATGATCCCTCCACCCAGAAGTTTTATGGAACAGTCAAGCTTCAAGGCCAGGAGTTCCCATCACCATCATCTGCATTTTTTCACCCGCTCAATCCCTTAATACCCCTAAGGGAAATTCTGTTCCCTCTTAAGTGAATGAACTCTCCTGAGCCAAGTAACTTCTGTTTAAAGTAAAATCTGTTCCTCAAGGAAAAAAAAGAAAAAACTCCAGCCTTGCTTACATCACCTTTCACTATCAAATACCTTCTCTTAACATAAGAGCTAATAAACTATGAGCAAACCATCTGCTGACTTCATCAGTAAGTTAAACACACAGAGCTTCAACTCTGCCTCTGTGAAGCAAATTTTTCCACATATCCAAGGCTTTTGAACTCCCTCTGGTTGGTCACATTCATTGTGAAGAGGATGCCAAAGCAGACACAGCACTGCAGAAGAGGTCTTGGAGTCTGGCTCAGTCCAGATATCCAAAATAGGGGTGTCTGCTCCTGAGGCTCTCCCATGGGCCACACCTCTTCTCTGGAAATCTGTAGCACAACTTCCCTCTGCTGCCCACGAGGAGCTGCTTTTTAGGGCCTGAGAAATGGGAAAAATTTCTTGCACCTCCATGAGGAATCCAGGTAAAAGTTGTGGGTCACTGATTCTCTCTGGGGATGGGAACAAGGGAGAGAGCCTGCTTTTGAGGACATTTATTTCTCACCAGCCCTGCTGCAGTTACCTGTTTAGGAGACAGGTTTTTATATCAACATTTTCACAGCATTAAACAAATGTAGAGTCAAGGTCAGAGCCCCACCGTGCTGGACATTTCTCATCCAAGACCTAAAGCTGCTCCCTGCTCTGGGAACAACAATATCTATTTTTTTTTTCTTTTTTTCTCTTTTTTTTTTCTTTCTCTGCAGACTCAGAGTGCTCACAGGGCTTTTGTTTCCTGTTTGTCTCACTATGTTTTAAAGCAAAAAATGTAGTAATGATCAGCCTGGCTCTTCAGTATTTTTTCAATCAGTGCCTTATTTTCATTCTTCCAACTCTCCAGCAGTGTTTACAGCAGTTCAAACGGCTTGAAAGTCAGGACATCAGAAAACACATTGTCAAGTCCAGCAGAATAATATGTAGTACAGAAATAGTAGTAGTCTTCTTTTTTGTTTTTTTTCATCTTTTAATTCCTGAATTTTTCCTAACAAAAAAATTTTAAAAATTATTGACATTTTAAGGGAAACAGAGAGGATCATGAGATTTCTACAGGCATTAAAAATAGTGATTTTCACTTCATGAGAGTTGACTTAACTGTCTAATTCTCAGTGATAGCTCTGTTTGCTGTACCTGACTAGTAAAGGTGTTCAGTAAAGAAACTGGGGCTAAACTCAATAGGAAGCAATTGGGGAACAATTTTACCACAGTGAAGCTTTATGAAAACAGAGATTGTATTCATTCCTTTCACTTGGAAAACAGTGCTGGGATTGGGTGAGGAAAATTTAATTGATACATGCTGTTACTCTTCATTTTGTTCTCTGAATAATAACTGATACAAATTCAAGCCAAGTCATTCAACTCTAGATTTGTTTAGAAAGAGGGCAAGAAGTAAAGGAGATTGCATCCCATCTAAGGTTTGACTTGCATCTCATAAAGAGATGGGGAAGATGCAACTGAACTTAATTCCTATTTAATGTTGTGGATTTTGCCTAAATTCTTCTCTAGAAATAAAAGTGTAGCCTATCTTTATTTAGGAAAGAAAGGCTGTGATGAAAATGATGAAGCAAAAGGTAGAGGGAAGATTCTGGATCCTGGCAGTCCCTCTGCTTTAGCTGCTCTCATCACTCTCATTTTTATGGGCACTGGGCTGGATGGGGATGTGGCTGGGTTTGAGCAGCAGATGGATGATGCTGTGACCAAAGCATTCTGGAGGAATTGGGTTTTTTTCAGGCTTTGACACAGACTTTCTCCATAATGTTGAACAAATTACCTATACAAAGAAAAAGCAAAAAGGTAGTGAGGCAAATGCATTCAGACCAATGCTTAAACACTGGAGTTTATAGCATTTCAGCTTCAGAAACAGTATGGTTTTTAAAAACTATATAATTTTTAAAAGAAACATAACATCAAGATTTACCCTGTTATCTTGTGAAGTGAGTTTTCCCTACATAACAATTTGGATGATTTCGTTCTTAGTAAAAACAGAATTAAATCCTTTAAGAGCAAAAATAGCTATTAAGAAAAAACAATAATAAGCAAGCGACAATAAGTGAATGTCATTACTGCACTGCAGAAATGAAGCCCCTCTGAAATCTGCTCTCTAAATCTTACTCCACTGAGCTCCTGTGGGCACCCAGAGCTCTGTGAAGGAAGAAGAGATGGCAGAGGAGAAATGGATGAAAAGTTCAGCCAATAAAACATAAGAGAAGTGCTGGATAAAATAGGTGGAAAACAGCAAGTACAAATGTCAAACATGAGTTAAGGAAAGCTGCCCATTTCGTTTTCCTCAGCCTCAGAGGGAATGGTTGGCTAAGTGAGTTTGTGTCCCCAGAAAGTGTGGTTTCCCCAGAAATTGCTCTCTGCACAAGAAGTTGCAAGGCCACCTCTGCCAACCCAGACCTTTGGATCATTTAATCCCATTGCAGAGATGCACAGAACTATCTGCCATCCTCCCAGGCTCCATATGGACCAGAGCCTGGGGATGCTCTTATGAGATTCAGTAATTATATTTTCATTTTCCCTCTTCTTTACTGGAGGAAAACATGCTATCAAATTTTAAAGACCAAGTGGAAATTCCAGGGAATAAAAGAAAATGGAAGGTCTAAGTGCTGAATTACTGAAGAATGGAAGGAAAAATAACCCACCTTCCAAACCTGTAATGCTCCCAGCAAGAGAAGAGAGACATCCAAACACGAAAAGGACAGAGGAAACAGCAGGGGCTTTGAAGATCTAAATCTTCTCCTCTGTGCTGTACAATGTGTGCAGTTTTGACTTGACACACATGGAGAAAGTGAAATATCATCTCTTCTCTGAAAAGTTAAATTACTTGAGAACTTTAGAACATTACAGGACACGTTCTCTAACACTTTCAATGAGTTAAGCAAGTCAGAGGAGATGCAGCAGCTCCACCTTTCTTCTGTAAGGCAATATTGGCACTTCAAAGGACATGGTGGCCATGGAGAACTTGCTTTCCATGAAAGCAAGAAGAACTTGCTTTCTTATTAAAATGAATTCCATGTAAAGGTTCAACCCAGACACTCCAGGAACAAGTGGGAGGGTTGCAAAGCCAGTCACAAGAATATAGGACTCTGTTTTCCAAAAATGCCTTCCTAATGTAGAAATACCATCATCAAAACTGACCTGGACTCTCAAGATTGCAAATTCCACTGACAGACACCTCAAAAATGCCTCTCTAATTTTTCCTTTTTGAAAATGCTGTGCCCAAGAACAACTAAAAGCAACTCACCCTGTGGAAAGCACACTGAGGGAACCGCAGACTCCTTGAATGTCACTGGATTTAGAAAGCAGATCCTGTAGCCACACAGTGTCCCCAACTTCCTGCTTACAAACTGCTTTAGCATTGACTCAGTGGGAATAACACCATCCCCTGAATCACCCACCCATGTGCAACACCTGCTTCTTCCTCAGCCATCCCTCCCTGCCATGACTCAGCTGAGCTGCTCTGAGCCTGGGAGATGGGAGGAGACCATACCTAGAGACACACGGGCTGGGGGGAATTCAAGGCCCCCACTAATTCCTGGTTTTCTGCAATCTGGGATGCAATAATCCCTGGTCCACTCCCTGTGACTCCACACAGTTGGGGGGTGTTTTGTAACTTGTCCAGCCCTGCCTATCTGGAACACTTTTCCTGCCGAGACAGTGACTCACTTCCTCTTTAGGAAGCTCACCCAAAATCCTTTTCACTCTAGCTTATAAACTATTATTAACTCCATCTGTAAAGCAAAACTTTTTACTCATCAGTAGTGCTAAATGGGAATTTTCCAGTGAAACACGTATTTTTTTTTAATTGGAAGATGTTGATTTGTCAGAACATAAATCTTTTTTAGAAAGAAACCAGTTTTGCTTAGGCTTTCATCAGAAAAAGTCTTTGCATCCAAAGAAGGAGAACAGCTCAGCTTGGCCAAGACACCAGAGGTTAGGTCACTGACATGGCAAAACTGAGCTTTTTGGCTACACAGGGATCTGAACCTGGCCACACTATCCTCCACAGTGCCATAGCAGCAATCATCTCTTAGGATAGAGCAAGTTCATGGTCTCCCACTGATGATGTTTTATTGAGTCACCAGTCAGTGTTATCAGAACTTGGTCCTGATAGCTTCTCCATTTTACATCAGTGCTTAATCCTTAGGTGTCTGACAGTTCAGGAAAACCACAATTTTTGTCAGTCTTTCTCATTTTCCAGTGAAGCTTCAAAAAAATCTCAAGTTGTTCACACTGAGGATGTTTTCAGATCCTTAAAGGCTGTCACAGAAGAGGAGAAATACAGAAGATTCCAGATGAATTGTACTCACTGTTTTCTCAGAAGTAGTCCCAAGCAGGAGGTCACTCCAATCACCTCACAAACACACAGCCTGTAGCAGTGAGGTTTATTAGGACTGGTGGCAAATTTTTTTTGTGAAGTACCTTCATCATTAAAGACACCCCATGAGTCAGAGGGTTTCCTCTGAAGTCCTTTATATTTATATTACTCTGAAGTCCTTTGTATTATTCTGATGAGTGAGGTGATGGGTTTCTGTGGCCAATGGACACTCTAAATTTGTTGGAACCTAGGCATAACTGCACATTTGGAATTTTTTCAGATAATAGATTGTCCATTATCCATGTGTCTATATTTTTCCATGGGCTATAAAAGCAAGACTCAATTAGCAAATGTGGCTTTTTTCCCTCTATTTTCACCCATTGCTCAGGATATGTCTTTCAGATGTAGTTTCAGAAATAAACTTTTGATTAAGTTCTGATATTGAAATATATATTCAGTAGTTTAGTCTTTGAAAATGCTCATTTTTTGCAGCCAGAAGGATGCCATTATCATCTGAACTGTTTTCCTGTTTTGTATTCCTCTAGTACTGCTCAGTAGGAATCATGGGGCTAATGGAACCATTCCCACTCATTTTGGTTTTTGTAATCTGTTATTCATCAAGATTTGAGCTTCTGGGGATTTTACAAACTATATCAACTATCTTACACCTCTAGATTGCTCCCCATCTAACAGCCAAGAAGTTCTGGAGCTGCTGACCACCGTGGTCCTGCAAAAGCACTCATGGGCTCTTCAGCACCCATTTGATGCACACAACCAAGCAGAATGGTGGTAGATCTTTCTGAAAGCAAAGGCTTTTGTTGCTATTTAGGCTGGAACACCCTCCTGTATGAGGACACACTGTCTTTTAGTACTGTTTACTGGACTGCAAGGCTCCATGGTGAGAAAGGGCTTCTTTCTGCTAAGAGAACTTCATCACTGGAGATATCTCATTTCTGGGGAAAATGTTTGTCATCTGTTTCTAGGAAAGACATTATTTCAGGGAGACTTAGCCTTGGCTGTGCCTGCTTTCCATGAACATGCTGTGGACCCATATTTACTGCTAGAACAAAAGGACAAGGGAGGGAAATGTCTGTGCAAAGGAAATTTTCAACCTAAGAGTAAAAAGTCTCAAAGGGTTTTGACTGCAAAGGAAAAGGAAAGAAAAAATCCAAGCCAATCTGCCTTTTCCACCCCCTCTATTTGTCAGTTGCTCCCCCTCCTTTAGACTGTCAGATTTCACTCCCATTCTACTGTATGGGCACATAAATCTTGCCAGAAATGCTTCACTCACTTAACACCTACCTGCTGGAGCTTAGATTCAGAGAGAGGGGAGAAAAAGCAACCTCAAATCCTGGCAATTCTTATAAATCACAGTGTTGCTAATCTCTTTTCAAGAGAGTCGAATGTAAAGTCATGTTCCTTCTTGTGAAAACATTACTAGCCTGTGGGTGTCAACACAACCTTCTTTTCCAAGAAATCTGTTGCATCCCACAGTGACTCTAGAGAAATTGCACTCTGATGACAGTGAAGAGAGTCTGCTAGAAAAACAGCACACGCCAATTCCATACAACAGCAACCTCAACCAGCACTTGTTTTTGTAAGATCAGCTCTCTCTAATTTCACAAAAAGCAGAACTGAACTTGACCAAGATATATTTTATGGGAGTTGGTTTTACAACCTCATTGTTGCGAGCTCTTTCCCCACCCCAAAATCACATTTTCAGCTTCCTTATTCATTCCGTGCCAAGACACACTATCCCGTTTCTTTACAGCTCCCATATAGAATAAACAAGAACATAAACCACCTGGCTGCTACCTTTACACATCCTTCTACACCCTGTCCTCTACAGTGGGACTGTCTCCTCCTCTGGGAGCTCCTCAGCACCAAATTGGTCAGTTACCCTGCTGCTACCCTGTTTGGATAAAAGTTTTGTCTCTTCCTGAGGAAAAGATCATCCCCAATTCCCCAGACCATTGCAGAAATCCATCTAATCATGAGATGTGAGGAAATCCCAAGATGCTTCACAGATTATTATCTGGAAAGTGTCCATAGAGGACTTGCAGGGAAAGAGCCTTTTACAGGAAACATTTTTGCAAATAAGTGAAGGCAACAAGAGATGCTTTGTGAAGAAAGGACAGAAGAATCTCAATGAGTCAGAATGCAGTACATTACTGAAAGGCAGCAGCCACTGAGTGTTTTGTTCCAGTATTTAAAGGGTGGCTACAAAGAGGATGAGAAATCCATTATCCAAGTGGAAGAGACAAGGGGTAATGGGTACAAGTTACTCCTGGAGACACTTTGATTACAAACAAGAGAAAAATTTTTGCAATGTGAGCAATCAGACATTGGAATGATCTGCCCAGGGAAGTGGTAAATTGGACACTTTCAAGATGCAGCTGGGGAGGCTGCTGGGCTATCTTGTCTAGACTGTGCTTTTACCCAGAGAGGTTAGACCAGAGATCCTTGAGGTCCTATCCTACCTGCTATTTTATGACTCTAATTGCATTTGAAGCCACATGGAGTGTGGGTTCTCCTCTATGTTAGAAGTTACCAGAACAGGAAAATAATTTGAATTTGTGTGCATGATGAGGAGCACCATAAGATGACCAGAGATCCTTCCAGTTAATCCTTGAATTACGCAGTCTGAATCATTGGGGTTAACAGTTGGTGTGTGTGTGTGTGTGTGTGTGTGTGTGTGTTTGCGTGTGTGTGTTGGGTTTATGTATTAATTTATTTGGGTAGAGAGGGAAGTTCACATACCCATTTGTGTGTGTTGCAGTAGTGTCTAGAGCTCAGACCACAACTCTGACTGGGCTGTGTTTCTGTCCAAAATAATGACTCGGCGTGTGACAACTTCACATGAAGTCATGGGGCTGTCTGAGAAGACTCCACTCCAAACAAGACTTATCCTTTCCAGTCCTCCCACTTCCCTTTTGGTAGCTGCCACACTGCCAGGGTGAAGACAGGCCCCCACCTTTTCAGCCAGCCCTGAGAAAGCACATACCAAGCTGTGTCTGTCAGCCTTGCATGCACACCTTAGGCATGAACAGGCAAAGCTTGGTGCCTCACATCCCTTGAGGGGTGCACTTGCTGGCTGATGTGCTGTCACCATGGGAGACTTCATTATGGGAGCGTTTGTTAAAAAATAAACAAACTCAGAGCTACCAAAAAAAAATTGTTCAAATGCAACTGTTCTCATGGAAATAAGTGCCTGCTCAAGAAAAACAAGGAGGTGGTTCCACCTCACACTTGGTTCTTCACCTTTGTATTCTGAAGAGCAGGAGGAAGAAGTCACCTCCTCCTTTGAAAGTTCACCCTCTCACTTCATCCTGCATTGGGGAGGCCTGGGGAGCTGCTGCTGTTTGAGATTCCCTCTCTCTCCCTCCCAGGCTGCAGCCTGGACTGCCCAGACCCAGGAGAAATCAGCCCAAGAGCTGTCTGTGCAAAGGGGTTTGGAATAATGACCCCACCAGGGATCCCAGCAGTCACCACCTCACAGCATCAATCAACCCTGCTCTCACCTCCCTGTGACCACCTCTGGGGAGCATCTGTCCTCTCCCAAATCTCTTTCTTCTCTGATGATCTACAAATCTGGAAAAATCTCACAAAACCTTCCAAAACCCATCAGCAATAAGGCAGGAGAAGTGAAGCCTTGAGGGGTTACCTGGAACAGAGGCTGGACAGTGTTGAAGGAATAAAGTGGGAATTTATTAAAAAGGCCTTCAAAGGTTACACCTTGGTCAGCACAAGAGCCTGGCCAAGGTGACACACAAGATGGGCAATGGGTCACACCTTTTCACACTTTTGTAAGTTTTGGTCCATTTACATATTGGGGTTAATTGTCCAATTACAGCTTCAGGTTATGCAGTCCCATCCTCCCAGATTGCTCTCCTCAATTCCCTGTTATTTGCACTTTTTTGGCCTGAAGCTGCAACAGTGTCCTTGGTTCTCAGGCTATAAAAGGATTGTTTTTTCTAATTAAACTGTGAAGAGAACTTGCTGACACTTTATATGAAGTTCACAGTTATACACTAATGCAGCACAGAATATGAAAAATATGAAAGTTAAAACTTAAGGCATCAAAAAGAACAGAAGAAAGTCACTGAAAACAAATGAACTAAAGACAAAAGGAAACACACATATTTTAGAATTACTGAGAGATTTGGAAGAAAACAAAATCATTTTTCTATGAATTGTTTCCTATTAAAATTTTGTAGCAAATTATGACCCCAATAAGAGCATTGGCAAGCTGGCATCTATTTAGTTCTGGTTCATTAATCCATTCTGAGAGGTGACAGCCCATATAATGATTTCTTGGCAAGGCAAAGAGGCAGTTCTTTGGGTAAATCATAACTCCACTGGCATCCCATGGTACCACAATAATTTATACCACACAAGGGCCTATTCCACCATGTGAATTCCCTTGCCCATCACATTGCAGCTTGTATCCAGGCCAGCTTGACTTTTATGGTTAGCATCCCCATCGTTTGTTATTCACACTGTGGCAGAAACTTGAAGTCACAACCAGGATGCCTCTTGCTCAGGGTTAGATGCTGTGACAACATATGCAACACGATTCCAAGGAGCTTTCACTCTTCCTCTGCTGTTATCTGTCACGTTCCTACCCCCAGCCCATCCAAACAGATTTTCACCAAGTGCTTAAATGGCTGAACTTTGGCCAAGAAGGCACCATGGAATTACTCACAGTGGCAGGCCAGATGAAATGTAAGCATCACCAATTCATCCAATTATTTCTCAATAGAAGCTGGGGCCAGAAGGGACTTTGTACATCATTACTCTTGATATTCCAGACATTCTTGTTTGCTGTTTGGTTCTGCAGAAAGAAATAATAGTTTGTTTCATTGACAAGAGAGGACAAGTAAAAATTAGCAGATTTTATGGGACATAAAAAAGCCCATTAGAAAATCATGTTTAGAGAGAGATATTTTTTATTGTACAACACACCTCTTTAACATGTTCCAAAATAAAATATTGATGAAAAGAATATGACTGTGCTGACCAAATATTATTTTTGAGTCATATATAAATTTAAAGAGATTATAAGATAATAATATAGGAATGTGATGGATAAGAGGAGGGGAAAAGTGATGGTAGTTTAAAATATATCTCTTTTTTTTGGCTCTGTTCACAGAAGAAGCTAATAGCAGCTTCCTGGAAGTCAATTTTGGTAACACTTCCCTTCCATGCTTTAGTTCATTTACTGTTCCTGTAAAACTGAACTTCAGCATAAATCCAAACCATAAATATGGGCACCTCAGGACTTTTGGATTTCTTGAAATTTCAGTCCAGATCTCTGTTCTGCATATAAACCAGGACAGAAGTCTAGATCTGAATGCCCTCAAAGACTATGGCTCTACTTGTGTGTCCACAGTATCCTCAGCTGGGTCTTCTGTCCACTGGAAAGGCAATTGTTTACCTGGAAACAAGGTGGGAGAATCTCTTAAAAAATACTTGCAAAATGAGAGTTGAACAACTTGAGCTGGAATCTGCTTGGAAGTGACTCTATAAACAGAACTTCCCATGAATCAAAAACCTCTTTAAATTTTTGTTGCAACTTGATTTAAATTTCTGGGTTATTCAAATTTATGTGAAATTGAGATAAACCTCCAAGATTCAGTCACTTTTAATAGCATGAGATACATACTTCTCAAACCTGCTGTGAAAGCTGGAACCTGGGCCAGCTTTTCATCCACAAGCCGAACTTAACATCAGTAAAAAAACATATCACACTCTTCTCTCATTTCCTATACAGTTTAAGGAAAAGAGAAAAAGAGAAAAAGAGGAAAAAAAAAAAAAGAAAACAAAAATCAACCCAGAAATATCCAGGAGAGAGAAAAAATTTATTTCTGAAAAGCACAATCCTTTCTCATTCTGGCACTTCCACTTCAATCAGATGCTTTGTTTCATACATTCAGCAGCTCGTATGCATCCCCACTTCTTCCTGGGAGACACACAGCCTCTTTACAAGCAGGGCACACCTCAGAGGTGACCCAGAAACCCTCTCAGCAAAGCACTTGCCTGCACCAGTCAGGGGCTGAGCACAGCTCAATTGGCACCTTAACCCATACCAAGCCACCCCTGCCAACTGCAGGCAGGAATTTTCTAACTCCCTGTTCCAAAAAAATAAAAAAAATCTCTCCAGCCAAAATCCCCTCCTGGCCTGCAAATATGTTCAGGCATACACCTCTGTGTTGTAAATGAAATATCTGGCTTGCTGCAAAGCCGTGCTGAAGGAGCCAACTGGAAGCGAGCGCTGGGAGAAGGTGTTTGAGCTATTGAATTTAGTGAATTCATGGATGTCTCATCCAAAGCAGCATTGCACATTTCCCTTCAAGAGTCATGTTGGTGGGGATGAATTTAACACCTGGTCTTTTCATGCCCAATAATGGGTGTTTTGAGGAGGACTTCTTGGGTTGCTTCATGTGGAAGATATTCATCTTTCATCCTGCTTGCAAAGGGAAGCAAAACCCCTGTGCCATCCACTGACTTCAACAGGAAGAGTTACAAGATACTCAAGGTGTCCTGTTTAGTCTCAATAACGTGATTATTGTGACCAGATTGTATCTTTTAAAGTCCAGGCCAAAGAAAGTGGGGCCTTTGAAACCACTAATGAACACCAGTCCAAAGGCTGATACTTCTACCTGCTTTTGGCCACACAAAACATTTCTAACAGGGTTGGTATGAATGGCTTAAAATTATGCTTTTTCTGCTTTCTAGATTGCAGCAGGTCTAGATTTTAAAGGGTCACATTAGTAAGATGGGGAAAAAAAGAATATTCAGTGGGAGGGGTTTTGTGTGTTTCTTAATGAACTAGGAGGGTGATTGATCACAATTCCATCTGGGGCAATGAAAAGATCAAAGCATGAAACCATAAACTTTCATTCTAAGAGTAAATTGGTACTGAAAACTGTCTGAGTCAGTGCCAACAGCTGATTTCTGATCTTTGGTGTACATGCATTCAGGTTTATTCCAATGTAATACATGAAGTAATATGAAGTAATAATGAAGTAATGAGGTAATACTGAAATCATGAAGAAAACCTATATTTTCCCAGATAGCAGTAGTAGAGTATCTAGCAGTCTTGAAAAGCTGTGCAGGGTTTGCAAAACACCATATCAAACATTTATTGGGCAGAGTTTATATATTACCATAATTTTCCTCCAGATTTTACTCTCTTCAGAAGTCAGCAAAGAAAAGCAGAAACAAAAGCTGAATTATTCCTCAGGAATCATTGGTCTATTATTTTTCCGAGGGCTTGACTCTCCACACCCAAGAGACATCTGACTGATCTGGTATCAAAAATCCCCAGCAATAAAGAATCTACTAAGCTCTTGTTGAACTTGGCACATGGTATTTCAAATTAAATTCATAAAGGTGAAGAGCAACTGTCGGGCCCCACATGCGTAGGAGGACACAGTTGTGCAGCAAATTGTGGGAGGCAGCACCTGACCATGTCAAACATGAGGGTTCTTCTAGAAGAATCCATCCAATCTCCACAAGCTGAGCCTTGCAGGCAGCTGCTCCTTCTACTGTGTCCTGAATGAGCAGCTCTTTCCCTCTCACAAGCGAGGAAAACAGCTTTTAAAAGGGGAGAAAAGGGGAAGAACATCAGCTTGGGAAAGCACAGCCACTCTGTACCCATGAATACCAGGAACACTGTCAGGATCTCCAGCTTATCAGAGTGACCCCCGAGAAAAGTTGGAAAGTCTCTTTTCCCAGCCCAGCGCTCAAAGAAAGAGTCAGAGCTCTTCATTTCTCGGTCTCAAGGTTGTTTATTGTATCTTATCTATAAATTTCTTTCTCCTGCCCTGCTGAGGTCCAGGACAGTTCCAGGCACTCTGCCTGCCCCCAGGGCAGTGTTATGTCTTTATCTAAAAACTACGTGTACAATGTTTACAATCACTTTCCAATACCTATCACCAATGTTAGACAGTGAGCTTCTACTCTAAACCAATCTTAAAGTGCCAACATCACAGCAGAAGAAGGGGGCCAGGAAGAAGAAGGAGAAAGGCTGGACACACCCAGACCCCTCCATCTTGTCTCCTGAACCCCCATACCAGAAACCCCAAAATCTACTTTTCCACCCTGTGATAACTTCACTATTATTCTACCTAAACTGTTGTGGCTTGCTGGTCTTCATGTAGGATTGGTAATTTTCCCCACGGGTCATAATCAAACCCAGAGGTGTTTTGGGCTCCGTGCCAGGGTCTCTGAGCCCCCTGGCAGGGGTCTTGGCTGTTCTGGACAGCCAGAGGGATGTCCTGGGTTCCCACAGAACACATTTAGCAAGAGTCTGAGTTAACTTAATTTCACACTTCCCATGTGTGGATGCCCAGCAGGTGAATGCAACTTCTACACATCATCCATGTGCTGCATGTCCCCATCTCCCACACACCAAAGCACAGCAGATCCTTTGCCACTCCTGTCCCCCCTTCCCAGAGGCCAGCTCTTCCAGGGTTTAGGGTGTGTAGGAAGCTTGCATGGGTTTACCACTGCTTAGGAAGAAGCTCTTCCATCCCAGGAGTTTTCTGTACCCCACTGCCATCCTTTGCGAGCTCTGATGTGGCCCCAGTCCTCCCAGCCTGCCACATTTTGCCTGTGTGAGGTCTCTGCATTTGGGCTTTTCCTTCATTCACCAGCAAGGGGAGCAAAGGACACTGCTCTCCTTGGAGCTCCTGGCTGCAAGATTTACAGTCTGGGATCTGTCTGGGATTTTCTCCTCATTTGGCAGCCAGGTCCTTTGACACCTCAGGCACTGTGCTGTCATAGGAGCCCCCAAGGCCAAGCCTGCTGAGATGCATTTCCTGATACCCAGTTTGGAGAGATTTTGGTGAGATAACATCCTCAGGAGAAACTTCCAGTGCTTTTCTAAATTCCTCAAGCAACTGTTGCCACATCCCACATCAGGCTGCAGGCTCAGCAGGCATTGCCCTGTTACTCTGTGGATTTTTGGATTTCTGCAGTGTTAGGGGCAGTGAGAGATGGCTGCTCCCTAGGAAAGGGGAGCCAGGAGCCCAGACTCACAAAAAGGCATCAATGCATCAGCTCCAGGGCTTGTTGGACTCCTTGTGCAGTTCCCTGGCCAGGCAAAAAAATAAATTGTTAAAAAGAAAGAAAAGTGTAGCTGTTTCCTGACCAAAGGAGCTGAGTTAACTGAAGAGAAGAAACGAAGGGTCAGGACCATGCAGGCAGGAATGGAGCAGGGTATGCCATGAGAAGAGGAGGAGGAAGGGTGCAAGGTGGTGTTCTTGGAGGTACAAAACCATAATAATGGTTCACCTGCCGTGGGTGAGCACAAATTGATCACCTCTGTGCTGTGCAGCAGGAGAAACCCTGGAGAGCAGCTCTGTGGAAATGGGAGCTGCATGTCCCACACTGGTTACCACTCCTTGATAGCAGGAGAACCTCTCCTGTCTGAAGCATTTTTGTGCTGACAGTTGGTTAAAAAGCAGTGCTGTGCTTGTTCTTTCCTTTTTTACCTATGGATGGGAGTAAAGAGCTTTTTCCCTCTGAAGTGCCAAATCACTGGGCTTACAATAAATATATCCACTTTAACAAAATGCAAGGCATAAGAAGCGTTCACAACAGTTAAGAAGAATAGATTATCACATCAGTCTTGGCAATTTTTATAGTTTTCCATGCATTTATACATTTCATGTGGTGCAGCTGACGTAAAATACAACCCAGAAAAAACAAGTTGGCCCAGCTTGGAAAAATCTCATATGCTTCAAGGTATTTGCCTAGGCTCACCAAGCTCATTTTTTGTTTTGCATTAAAATTCTACAAGGACACAGGATTAACCCCACACCAGATATGGCAATGTGGTATTTAAAAGTTTAATATTGTAATCTTAAACCTGTAACTTGGGCCAAATCAGTCTAATATACTTTTCTTGGAGCAGCTTTTTCTTATGAACTTTGGGAACTCTATACATGCTATACATTAATTTTGTCCTTAATTTTGTATTTTCTGTACAATTTTTAAAAGCTAAAAATAAATAATAATTTTACCTGTTTAGGCATATAAAACTCAAATATGTATTAAAAAACTGCTCCTACTTAAAAATATCTGACAAGCAGATATAGAAAATATAGAAATGAGATGGTGTTGTCAATATTTTTTTAATGAATCTTTGTTGGTATGAGGACACAGATAGAGGTTTGATACTCTTCCAAATACGTTTAATGTTATAAGTTGTATTTCAGAGAAGTTGTGGATGCCCTGTCCTTGGAGTGTTCCAGGCCAGGTTGGACAGGGCTTTGAGCAACCTGGTCTAGTGAAAGGTGTCCCTGCCCACGGCAGGGGGCTGGAACTGGATGATTTTTATGGTCTCCAAGCCAAACCCTTCTGTGATACATAACCGAAAAAATATCTCTTTCAAAAGAATGAAATGAAAGCTATTTTATTTTTCTCCCTAGCCAGGTCTCTTCATTCTATCTAAAGCAGATTATTATGAAGACTAAATGCTTTTGTCTGATCACTTGCTCATGTTGCAGAGAAATCTGGATCCTGTCCCTGCCAGGTGAGTTTCAGGATTTGTTAGGGTCCAAGCCAGGCTGATGCAGACAGCTAAAGGCCAGGCACTGATCCTCACCACTTTTCCAGAACAGCAGGTGAGAAACTGCAGAGCACTGGCACCCTCAGGCACCTGGGGCCATCCGCTGATGATTTCTGTGCAGTTTTCCTGGGAATGTCTGTCTCCTTCCCTGCCTAACCTCCTCTCCCTCCTCTTTTTCCTCCTCCTCCAAGCCCCAGTGAGGCACAATGTTTCTGTGCCAAACACGCTCCCATTGTTTCCCCTGTAGGACACTGAGTGCAGAATAATTCATTTCCCTGATCTGGTTCAGCAAGAGCACCAAGCAGGAGACTTGAAGAGCTCCATATGTTTAGCCTGTCAAAGGAAAGATCAAATACTCCTTTATTATAAGCACCTTATGTACTTTAATCAAGCAGAAGCCAAACATGAATCAATATCTGGGGGTTAAATCTGGGAAAATTCAAATGAGAAATAAGGTGCAGTGTTCTAAGATAATGATTAATTATTTTTCCAAACTACCACATGAAGAGATGAATCCTTTATCTCAAGCCCAGGTGCCTTTCTGGAGGTGATGCTTTAGGCAAATACAAGATGTTGAACCCAGGTAAAGGTAATTGAGTGAAATATTCTGGAAGTCAGACCACTTGCTTTCTTGGCCTTGAAGTGCTGATATCTAATAATCACCTGATTATAAATGGTATTTAACTTGAACACAAAGGATTCAAGGCAAAAAACCCAAAACATTTTAGAAGATTAAAAAGCCTATCCATAGTTTATGCCATTCAAATCCATTAAGCCACAAGACAACATGATCATCTTCCCTTCACCATGGAAACACAAGTACACTGAAGAAATCACAATGTTGGTTGTTGTGTGATAGAAGAAAAAAATGAGACACAAAGGCTGTGAAGTGAATGGTTAAAAAATTATTTTAAAAGAAAAAAAAAGTAACATGTTACAGACAGAACTTTTTTAAAGACTGAAGGACTCACTCTCTAAGATGCACCCTGAAATTGCAATGGGAGGAAGGCAGCAAAAGCCACATTTCTTGGGAAGGGCACTGGTAAAACCCAAAAACCATGCTCAGACAGCCCAACGGGCAACAGCAAGTTGAGGAGGAAGGTTGTAAGGCAGTATGACAAGATAGAAGATGATGAAAAATAAAAATGAAGCTATCCTAAAAGTTGGGCCAGTAAGTATTACATAAAAAAATTCATGCCATTTCCCAAATCTGAACTGATTTTCATATTATTCACTTCTCTTGTGACAGTGGAAGGACAGCAGTGTGAGGTTGTTGCTGGCCATTTTTCAATTTAGCAATGCTTTCTGTTGCTAAGACACAGATGTGATTTTCCAGATTGCCTGAACATGACTACCAGTGTGTTTTCTATTAGAAATAAATGTGTAAAGTGACTATTTCACGGTGGATACAGAAATAAATGTCACAAACATGAGGAACTACATACAAAGTAGGGCAGCTATAAATTCAGAACCTCTTGGATATTGTTTCTTCTCTCCCTGGAGTAAATCAGGAATAAGTTGGAGTAAGTAAGGGCTGAGGTTTCTTTAGCTCTCAGCAGCTTCTGGGAGGACTTCCCAAAGTCATGGGACGTGGCAGCCTGACACTGAGGGATAACATGGATTAGGTAAGTACATTTACCTTCACCTCTCTTTTTCTTCTGAGAAAAAGCACCTTTCTTTTTTGCTTTCCCTCAAAGCAATCACAGCAGTTAGCCAATATTGAATACCTTGAGGGTTGTTTCTATTGGGAAAAGTAGCCAGTGCTGGAGCTGGGTGCTTTGTGCAAGGCTTATTGAAAAAGGATGTCAGGAGCCCTATTTCCCTGAACTCAGCATGGACGGACAATAGGACGCAGTTTCTATTTCAAGACTCTTTTCAGCCAACACAATCCATAACAGAACTTCTTTTTTCCCCTGGTCTCTCTCTCTCGCCACAGCTTTATCTGAACAGCAGATGACAAGTAATTTTCTGGTGTGTCCTCATTTTCCATCTCTCTCTATTTCTTTTCCTGCAGACAGGGCATGCACACTCAGCTGGTATTAATTCAGTCCTTACATCTTTTTGTTCTCTGTGTTCCCATTCAGGCTACCATTTAGATGGGTTTCTCCCATGAGGAACAAAGAGGCCATTAATTTCTCCACTGTTTCACTGATTCAGAGGTATTAATGCTCACCAGATTCAGCTCAGAGATGTGGATCAAAGACAAGATTTGCTGAGGGCCATCCACTCATGACAGCAGCACCTCAGCTGTAGCTCCCTCGGCCTCTCCACTTGACTTGCTGGCACGTGCAGTGACAAACCACTGAGGACAAGTTTCTCTCCTAACACAGATCATTTGCAGCCAAAAACTTCATTTGCTGAAAGTTGTGCCATGCCAGTTTATGTCTGTCACTACATTTCTCTTCACAGAGAAAAGCAAGGCACAATTCTTCCCAAGAATATTTCTGGGTTTCACATTCTCTGAACCTCAGAGAAAGAAAACACAATTCTTATCATTTGCTGTGCCTGTGTTTGTGCAAAAAAAAGAATGTAATATGGTGATTGTTCACCCAAAGTGATGGTGTTTTGTTTCCTTGGCCTGTCAGGACCAAGTGTGTGTGTGAGTTGGGACTGTGGGATGACAGTCACGAGATTCTGTGCAGCTGAGTGCTTGGCAGATTCAGTTTAGATGTAATGTAATATAGAATAGAATAATATATTATAATAAAGTAATTAATTAGCCTTCTGATAAGATGGAGTCAGATGCATCATTCTCTCCCCTCGTTGGGGGCAGCCTGCAAATTCTATTTATGTCCACTCGAACTGTCTAAGGCTGCAAAGTCAAAGAAGGGAAATAGTACCCCCAAATATGGAAGGGTAGATGCCTTTCTATACAAAAAAAGATTATTTTATTTCATGGTCACATTGTTTGTTCTTTTTGTGGCATGGTCTGTACATTATTTCAATCTAAACCCTGGCTCACTGTGCTGGAATTCTGTGCATAATGGACAGGTGGGGAGTGAGTAAACCCTCGACAGCTCATAAGATGATGTGAGACACAGAACACAAGAAAGCAAATGCAAAAGCTTCAGATCAGTTCCTATCTGACCAGAAATCACTGGTTGTTTAATATTTGTTTTCCAGGGTTTTTTGCAAGTAGGTTTTTTCCTGTCAAGCTGAGCCCCATGATAGAAGAGCATAAAACTCAAATGTCCAAATGCAATTTTTTTAAAAATCAGGTCAGATAAATCCTATGAAGAGGGTCAAACAGTAGAAAGAAGAGAGAACAGAAAGGGAGAAAAAATGTACAGCTGTCTTTCCTGTTCTCATTTAACCTGAATAAGAAATTAAGGAGGGGAAAAGGGAAGGAAGAGGAAAGACAGAACTAGAACAAAACTATTTCAGGATCCTTTATGGATGACAATCTTTATATTTACATATGAAACCAGACTGGACAAAGCACTAAAAATATACCATATCTCATTGGGAACAGCAGCAGGGAAATACAGCAGTTGACATAAATGGCCTTTTTCTATCATTAGCCTCTGTGATTCCATGCCCATTTCATTCACAGTGTGTATCCTTCTCACAAGGCTCTCTGTAATAATAGTTCCAGAAATACAATCCACCCAGCCCTCATTCTCTGCACTACTGAGGAACTGGAGCTTTTTAGTGCTTGTCATATTGGTGTGGACATTGATGACACACATCCCAATGCTCCTCTCTATTCCATTAGTTTTATACCATTATAATTCATGCAGGGAGAAAATGTACAAGCAGAATGTCTCACACAGGTTTTGGGGTGATTTCTGCAGAAAGAATAGAGGATGCAGCATGCTGCAAAAGTCCTGGAGAAAATGAGCACTGTTATTTGTCTTTGATGTACACAGAAATTACTTATCAGCCATTAAAAACAGCTACCTTGACTTTTTACACTTTCTCCCAGTTGTCCAGACCTAGAATTACCTGTCTTGATTACACTAAAGGTGTCTTGTCAGCCTTGCAGCAAAAGCTATTTTTACAGGGCAGATTCCCCTGACCTGATAATAATGGGGGATTTGTCATTACCAAAAATATTAGGCATATGAGGAGTTCCTGTTAACAACAGAATAAAAGTATGAGGCATATGAGGGGTTTCAAATGTCATAGTTTGTCTTTCCTTTTTAAGGTTACCACTTGGCAGGAGACTCCAACTTGTTTAAGTATGTGGATACCCTGACTGAAGCCAAAGTGATCAGGAACTTTGGTGTTTTTTGTTTCAGGTTTTCCCCAGAGGTTGTCTGAGGATCAGATTTGATGTGACATTCTGGTTTCTCTGTATTGTTACAGAACCCACCTGGTATGGCGCCAGGCAAATACTATGGAGGCTGATTTTCTTCTCCACATATTCAGCTTCTCATTGTCTTCTCCACATATTCAGCTTCTCATTGCAGGCTTATGCAGTTGTGTTGTGTGATGTGGGACAAGGGGGATCCTTGGGCTTGACTGGCCCCAATTTCTTGTGTGAGGGGCTCTTGCAGCAGGTTGGGAAGAGCAAAGGTCAATCAAACCCAACTGATGGCCCCAGAAAGAGAGAGAGAGAGGAGAGGAGAGGAGAGGAGGGAGGGGAGGGGAGGGGAGGGGAGGGAGGGGAGGGGAGGGGAGGGAGGGGAGGGGAGGGAAGGGGAAGGGAAGGAAGGGAAGGGAAGGGAAGGGGGAAGGAAGGGAAGGGAAGGGAAGGAGGAAGGGAAGGGAAGGGAAGGGAAGGGAAGGGAGGGAAGGGAAGGGAAGGGAAGGGAAGGGAAGGAAGGGAAGGGAATGGGAAGGGAAGGGAAGGGAAGGAAGGGAGGGAAGGGGAAGGGAAGGGAAGGGAAGGGAAGGAGGGAAGGGTAAGGGAAGGGAAGGGAAGGGAAGGGAAGGGAAGGAAGGGAAGGGAAGGGAAGGGAAGGGAAGGGAAGGGAAGGGAAGGGAAGGGAAGGGAAGGGGAAGGGAAGGAGAAGGGAGAGAAGAGAAGAGAAGAGAAGAGAAGAGAGAGAAGAGAAGAGAAGAGAAGAGAGAGAAGAGAAGAGAAGAGAAGAGAAGAGAAGAGAAGAGAAGAGAAGAGAAGAGAGAGAGATGAGAAGAGAAGAGAAGAGAAGAGAAGAGAAGAGAAGAGAAGAGAAGAGGAGAAGAGTTCTATGCACAGATTACTCAAGAGCCTAATCAGCCCTTTCCCTCAAGTAGGGAAAGGTAACTTCTCTGTCACAGTTAGAGTAGGCAGCCTTTAACACATTGATCACGAATTGACTTTGGTTGTTTCTGACCCAGTTGCATCACTTTAAAAAGGGAATGAAGAGCACTCCTGATGAAACCACAGGCTTCCCACTCAAGCTGTCTCGCCTGCAATGTTTAATATTCCACTGTGCTGACGATGATCGCAGTTCTACGTGCAAAGGACAGGAGGATCAAATGCCTGACACTTCCTCCACTTGAATTTTGCATTCTGGACACCAGTCATGCCCTGGCCCCACAGCAGGAGCAGCAGCCAAGGCAGCTTGTGCAAAAGGCCTGAAATGCCATGTTTTACAAGCTGAAATATGAAGTGATAACTTCAGGAAGTTTGTTCATGCTTTGGATCAGTGACTGAGGGAGGAAGCAAGTGCATGTTTCAGAATGAGTGAATTATTTAAGCCAGCAGTCCAGAAGTGCAAAGGAGGGATGTCTGGTCTCTGGAAGGCAGCTAAACTGGACTGTATTCCCTTGTCATCAACAACAACAGTGTGGGTGTTCTGAATGCTACCAAGTTCTGGGGTTGACATGAAATTGTGCATCACCAGAAAAAAACATCTGTTCAAATTTTCTTCACCAACACTTTTGTAATTTAGCAACTTGCCAGTTGCATAATAAAATCAAACTGGGCATGTTGCCTTATGTTTAGCACTTCAGTTTATTTACATTTTGCAAAGGTGCCCAAAGATCATTGGGCAATGACTGATGAGAAATTCACACTATTACTGGAGGTTCTTAGATTATTAGTCATTCTTGGACAACTGAGATAATGTCACACAAAAACTGAGAGAGCCAGAGGGTTTTTTTAAACCTGCTTTTCTAAACTAATGAGGTTTGTCTGTTTCCAGTGTACGTGTATTTTAATTATGTGCAACTATGAGACCTGGCAATACTTTTTGAACCTGTTCACTGATTTAAAAGGAAAAAAATCTAAAAGGAAGAGGGGAAAAGTTGTCAGGGATACAAATTTCATCCAAATTCATTGAAACTGAGAGAGAAAAAGCTAATTAAAATCTACATGGGAGAAAGGAAAGGTCAAGAAGGAGAGAAAGAGTAAGAGAGACTATAAATGGAGAGCCTAAAAATGGCTATCTGTAAGGGAAAACTTGAGTTGCAGTTCATATCCTAGCAAAACTGAAGTTGATCAAACTCAAACAAAACCCACTTCCTTTATTCCAATGCTTTGGGAGATACTTGGGGTTTTGGTTTCTTTATGCAATTACATTTTCCTGCATAATATTCTTTACACACATTACTCAGATACATATAAGGTGTTTTAAACAATGAGGGGTGGCTGGAATATTTAATGGACAAATTAAGAAGGGAGAGAGGCATTCCATTGTACCAACTGGACTTCACCATTTCTCCTTCCTTGGCACCTAGAGAAAACTCCATTAGAAGAGCAAGAAAGCATGACAAAGTAAACCACAATTTTTTCCCTACTGAGAGCTTCAGGCATACAAATGAGTTCTTGCCAGATAACAAGTGAGATTGTATCATTTCCAAACAACTGACTTGAAGAAAAAAAAAAAAATGCAGGCACCTTGAGAATTCTCTCAGACTTAAAACTGCAGAGATCATTTTGCAGAATTAAGCTTTGCTCTTGGATTACAAATGCTTGTGCCAAATTTCAGTTTCCGATGCTTTTGCCTGTGTGTGAGTAAGTGTGAAATTATTAATCCCTGAAAGCAGGGATTCATAATAACGGAGTTATTGACATTTTCCTGGCTCTGGCATTGCAGATGTGATGCTGAAGACAAGAAACATTCCCACTGTTTGATGAAGAGGGTACCCAGGAAACACCAGCAGCAATCATTCTCCAGGCAGAAGATGTTTTCTGTCATCTGGTTCTTGACAACTATAAATAAAGGGCTCAATCTGATTTTTATACACTACTTCTACACTGTAAGGGACAGAATGATATATCTCACAGTCTGCAATGGAAGCCATATACGAAGTGATGAGATTATAAACAAAGTATGTGTGCACCACAAACGTTTGTATTTTTAGCAGTGTTGTGAAGCAGAGTCTCACAACTGCACTGTGGGCCTTGGTTAATGCAAAAACACCATTTCTGGTGCTGGAGCTGCAGTGCTTCAGAGACAAATGTTGGTACACAGGCAGAGGATGAAATTTGCTTGCATAAAAGAACTGCTATTAAAAGCTACCAAAGTGAAATGCTACCACTATTTTCTTTTCTCAGCTATGTCAAACTAATTTATTTGAAAGCAGAAATACAGAAAATACAGCATGGTGCACAGTCACAGGGCTAGAAGGTCTCTGAACAAAGCACCAACATTCCCTGGGAGAGCAGGGGAGTTTAAGAACTCTGGCAGAACAGAGTCCTCCTCCTGGAGCTCACAGCTGAGCTCTGCTCTCCTCTGCAACAAGGTGGGAGCCCACCAGGAAAGCTCAGAAGAGATAACCAGTGAAACCTTCATTGTTAGAGGGAACAAAAACCATGGAATTGTCTTGTCTTTGCAACTCAGTGTGATTCAGAGGGCTCTGAGCTCAGAGTGGTGCAAGTCAAACAGTTTTAACAGCTCAGCCCCACCTGGGCAAGCCACCACACTCCAGCTATCAGATTTTCACCAGCAGGACAGCAATGATGCAGCTGTGCTGCTTCCCAGCCAGAGTCAGCAGGACTGCCAGCACCTCCAAAGGGAGCTCCAAGCAGTGGGTATCCTTCCCTTCCCTTCCCTTCCCTTCCCTTCCCTTCCCTTACCCTTCCCTTCCCTTCCCTTCCCTTCCCTTCCCTTCCCTTCCCTTCCCTTCCCTCTTAGGGGGACAGCAATAAACATAAACCACACAGAACTACTGAGCAGAAAGGTGAAGGAGGTACCAATCCCACACTCTGCCTTTGAACATTTAATTTCATTTTCTTGTGATTAAAACTCTCTTTATATTCTGTTGCCTGACTCAGCATGGGCTCCCTTGTCACCATGACGAGTTCCCAGGAAAATGTGTTCCCTTTCCTCCTTACTTCCTCCTGCAGGATTATGGCCATTCAGCCACATGGAATCTGCCACCTGCCCAGTTGCCGCCAAAAAGTGACAAATAAAAAGCTGAGAAAGCTCTAATTGCCAATGTTCACATCACCAAATCTGTAGTTAGAATAAAGTTTCACCACCATGCCCCAGCTCTGGGGGTTTGCACATCTTTGGGAAGCAGACCTCCCCCTCTGCCCTTCCATGCTGACAATCTGCCCATCCCTGCAGATGGGTCACAGCTTTTCCAGGAGCACCCAGAGCCCCTCCCTGCATGGCAGGGGTGTCAGCTTGCAGGCAAATGACCATGCTGGGCAGGCAGAGTTCTCAGGCTATCTAATGACTGCTCCACATGGATGTGTCATTGCTGTTCCCACCAGGCACCACAGAGCCTTGCACTGAGCCCTGTGAGTGAGAAATCAGCTGATCTAATCAGAAGGAATGGCATAATTAACAGGAATTCTGTGAGGAGCTGTTTGTTAAGTGATATGCAGCTCTCTGTTTAGTGGCTCATTATTCAAGCAAGCCCTGGTAAAGCTTTGCTGTCTCCACGGAGCACATGTAAATAGAAAAAAAAAAAAACCAGCTTCACTTTCCCCATCCTGTCACTGTAGACCATAATTTAAGCTGATCAGACTTTTCCATTTTTCACAGAATTTTTCCACAGTGTGGACAGGGGCATCTAAAGTGTTATTAAAACATGTTAGGGAGGCAAGCTGGCCAGGGCTGCTTGGAGAGGGCAGCCCCACTGATTTCTGGCTGCTCCTGAGTCTGCTCAAATTGGAGGAAACAAGGATATAATCACAGATTTCTGGTGAGACAAGCAAAGTATCAGCGAGGCAAGTTCTGCAAAAGCATTTCAAGATCACATGGTGAGGTTTTCTTGGAAAGCAGCTTTGTCTTTGGGAGATAACCAGATATTGTCAGGAATGTGGAATCTCACCTGCTCCACTGTGCTGAATTGTATGCAGAGAGAAATTTCAGTCAGTAGAAGGCAGGAGGAACAAGAGGCATCAAAGTGGCTGCTGCTGAAGGAGCAGCTCCAGCATGACATGAGGTACTGCCACTGCCTCAAGCCAGCATTGCTTCTGCCCCACCATCCACCTCAGAGCCTGCTAAAAGCTCTTCTTCTCCCTGCTGCCAAGGACTTGTGTGCTAATGGACTGCTGACAGATGGGTGAGAACATTTGTTTTATTTTTTATTTCTTTTTTTCTTAATTTCTAAAAAAAAAAAACAAACCAGCCCTTTGGAAAAAAAAAAAAAAAAAAAAAAAGCCAGCCATTCCTCTGCAATCTTAGGGAAATATGGGCACTCCTGTTGATTTATATAACTTTTTAAAAAATAAAGTCAAAACCTTACCATGTCCTGGCAATTATACTTTCTTCCATTTTGTGTAGGACATGCACTCATGTAGCAGCTGTTGACACATCCAAGTTGTGCTCCACAACTACTGGTGATCAGCAGCAAACAGGAGGCCACCACTGAGGCAGGACGAGAACACCTGAGCAGTGTGCCCCAGGTTTCAGTGTAAAATCAAGGCAGGAAATCAAGGCCAACACATGACCAAAGACATAATTTAGCTGGAGAGCAGCACAGTGAATGCTCTCTGATCTTTATTTCACCCTTTTTCAGGGCCCACAGTCTCAACATCTCTTCCTAGGATTTCCACATGTCTGCCTGAGCAGAAATGAGTGTGTCCATGCAGCATACTGCATGTTCATGGGCCTTTATCCATCTTCAGCGTCTTGGATTCACTATTCTTGGGCAGAACATCTACCTAGGATTCAGATTTACCAGCTGTGCCTTCTTTCTCTGCCCAGAAACTCTGTCCAGACAAGATCTGAAAAGTGCATGCCCATTTGGCCTGCATTTCTCAATGTTCAGCAGCCCAGAAAGAGTGATATTTCCAGTGATATGAGACAAGGTCAAGAAAACCCAGACACATGGTAGTTGTATCTCCTACAGCATAGATGGACTGGATGCATCCTCTCTTGGAAAACACTTTCATCCTTTCAATAATTCAATTTCATCCATTCAATAATGGATGAAACACTTTCATCCATTTCAATAATCTGTATTAGAAACTGGACCCCATTGCATCAATCCTCTCTTGTTTCTTCAAATCCCAGCTGAGCCTTTCTCCTGAGCTCCTGTTAGTGAGCCCTGACTGGCAGCTAAGGAAATAAGAGTGTGTTTGTAACTGTGGGGGTTTGGAGAACCAAAAGTAACCCTAAAACCCAGACAGTAATTAGAATGGAAAAGTGAGGAGTCTGGTCATACATGGAAGTGGAAAGAGAAATAGAGACCAACCTGAAATCCATTGCTGGTGATGACTCAGAAATGAAGGGGCAGGAAGTGTAGACTGAGAAGCAAACCACCCCACAAGTGAGAGACACGATTTCCAAATAAACTGCAGTTTGGCCAAGCCACCCCTCTTGGCCAAGAGCAGCAGGTGTGTTTGTGGTAGAAAAGATGTTTCTTGGGAACATGAAGCTGTGCCTTAACTTGAGCAGAAAGGCAGCCACACCTGTAAGGTAAGAAAATTCCCTCCCAATATAATAGCTGAAAACAAAAATAGAACAGCTGAATGTAATTTCCACCCCACCCCACCCCCCCCCCATTTTCTTCTTTCTTTTTCTCTCATTACACACATTAGATCTGCTGAAGGGAATTTTTTTTTCCTATTCATGTTTCATGAGTGTAAAAACATGTGCAACGTGTGCAAATTAAGGATGTAATTGACAGACAAATGGCAGCTGCCAAAATCAGAAGGGAAAAGTTTCTAAAAGCTAAAGGTTTCGCAAATCCTTTCTGTTGCATTGTGGTTTTGTGTTTCTTGTTGTCTGGTATGTAGTAGATTCTGGTAAGAATCCCCCAAACTGATGTTTTTTAAGATTTGAAGTATTCTGTCCATTATTTATGTCAGAATCAATAGAACAGTTTATATAGAAAAGATGCATTGCAACAGTCAATTCAAAGAGAGCAGTTTGTATGCAAGTGGAACTGATCAATCCAATAAAAATGATTGCCAAGTCTCCTGAGACTTATAGAAATACTTTCAATAAACGCATTTTTAATAAAAAAAGCAATGAATTATATCACAGCATAGGAGTCGAATGGAAAGCAAACGTTTTCTGAACAACTGAGGAAAAGAATTTACACTTTTCTTACAGTCTGTTTTAATTCAATTATTGATGCAATATGGATATTTTGGTATGGAATATTATTTGTTTTTAAATCCTGGATTGCTCACTCAGGTCCCATTTGTCCATACAGTTATTTCAGTGGAAGTGCCTAACTCCAGGATAACTTCTGTTCCCAGCTTAAGGAAATAAGGTGCATCTTTAAGCTTGTATGGTGACATCTCCACAATAAGATATGGAAATATCTGCTCAGAGAAGGTGCTCAGAGTCTAACTCAGGCCATGCTCAGCCTAACTCATCTATGACTGTAAGAAATTTTATTTCTTATGTGTCAGAAAAGTTCTGAAATACCAGTGTAAGAAGGTGACACTTAAGAAAAAAACTGATTTTCTGGGGAAGACATTACATTTTCTGGGGAAGTTTGTGCTGTTAAGAGTCTCTTTCACTGGAAAGCAAAGCACAGCTCTTTGGTGCTCAGCTGAGTCAGCATTCACAGCAAAGAAACTGCTTCCAAGGCAGGAAGGAGAGGATTCTTTAGATTTGGGTGATATAAGTCTTCCTTCCCTCTGACTGTGCAGGCACATTTCTGTAACAGGACTCTCCCAGCCAAGTTCCTTCAATCATGGTTGGTTCCATTCCGGCCTCAGAGGCTGGGTTATGGCCTGACAGGGTGTGGGGTGGCACAGCCAGAGGGACCTGCAGCTCTGACCCTGCTGTGTCCCTGCCTGCAGCTGACCCGAGGCACTGACCCTGCTGCCTTCTGTGCAATCCCCCAGGGCCTGAGGAGCTGCTCTCACATCATCTCTGGGTGCATGGGGACCTCCTGCCAGAGGGCTCCTCATCACAAGAGGAAATAATCACTTTTATGCTGTTAATTCTTTACACTGCAGATAGATCCAAACAGGCTGGTTTGCCAGACAGAAGGAAACCCAACTTGTTAATAAACCTTCTTGTTTTTAAGTTCTCCACTCAGATTTCTTAGATATAGACATTGGGGTTTTGTAAGTCTTTTCCTGGTTATGGTTTGTCTGTCTGGACTCAGTGTCTATGGGATTCCTTTTTGAAATTACAAATTCAGTGAGTGTGATACCTAAAGATTTTAGCTTTTTATACTTTTTTTTCATGCATTTGTAGTTTTGTAGACTGTTAATATATTGTTATGTAGCTCTTGGTACCTTTCCTACTCTTTCTCTTAGGTTTTGGAATAATAAGCTAACCTTCTAACATATTCCTGAAATACTGTTTGGTCTTATTGCCAAGAAGAGAACTTCCCAAAGGACATTTTATTTTCCAACCAGAATATGAGAGGACACAACAAGAAATGGGGCAAAGAAGCCCCTGGACCAACTTCATTAGGGTGCTACCCGAGGGAAAAATTACCTAACCAACTGCTCTTCTAATTGAACAATATTTTTTAGATATGCTCATTTGTTAAACTTATAGAAATTATAGAAATCTGATGCCAGGAGTGCCCATGACTATGGGGGCATCTGGAAGCTTTTTAGGCGACAAATGAACTCACCTTTTGCTGTCTTACCTTAAATCTATGAGGCTCTTTATGAACCCAGACATAACATTCTTCTTCTCCTTCACCAGGAATGTGCTCACCCAAACCCTGCTGCCTGTTGGTGAGAAAGGCAGAGGGGTCACAGAGCTGACTGTTCTAGAAGCCACTTCTCCCATCTACTGCAATTTCTTTAGGGCTCCATGGGGAGCCATGACTATTCGCTGTGCAATAATTACCTCAGCAGCAACAAAATCATAGAGCCCAGGCCTTCCCACCACAGTCACAAGCTCAGATGATGGAGACAAACAAGAAGTGTCACCACCAGGCTTGCATAGTTGTGGGGTACATGAAATAAATGACCTTTGGTGTGCCACACACTTAGTCATTAATATTAAAAACCCCAGTCATCCAGCCTACTGCTTCTCCTACACTACCAATGTGTTTTCCTATTCCAGAAAATAAGTATTCCTGTGAAGTCACCCAGTCATCCTCCCAGGCTGCTCTCTTTTCCTAGATTATATTTCTTTCAGCTTGGGACAAAAAGCTGGGTAGCAGCATGAAAAAAAGCAACCATTAAAGACACATTTGATGAACCTCTAACATTTGGACTCAGGTACAAGAGTAGTCATCTCTGACGTCAAGGTTTCCAGGGACATATGGCAGCAAAATATAGGTCTGTGAAACAGAAATAAATGGATGTCTGAAACGAGTAACCAAGCTCACAGTGAGAAATAGGTGAGGCAGTTTGGAGGATGAGATCAACCAGTTATCTCTCGACACTGCAGTATCATTTTGTCAGCTACTTCTTTGTCAAGGAGAGCCAGGACAAATTCAAAAGCCTGACAGTGAACATCACCAAAGAGGAATATGTCTTTACTAATAGTATTTATTTCCTCCTCTGATGCTTAGTGATGTCCTCCACCAGACCCAAATCCATTGAGGGGTCAAGGAGGCTGAATCAGATGTCAGCTTCACAAAACCAGCCTGGAGAAACACCCTCTGATTTTATCTTCTGAAACACAGAAATGCTGCCACAAGCACTCAAACCTGCACTCATATGTGCAGCAACTTTTTCTTATTTCTTATTATGAACATCCTCAAATTCCCAGATTTGTCCTGATGATTAATGTTAGTCACACGCCTTCCCATGGAATTTGTCCATCAGAAAATGGTACCTTAAAAAAAACTCAAATCCCTATTTTGTAGCATGTTAAAACAGAGCATAAAACCTTTAAAGTTTCATTCCAACAAGGTTAATTTCTTCATTTTGACCTGCAGGTATATTGCAGATTACTATTCTCATGCTAGCAATAAATTTAAAGATCAAAACAAAATGCTGCAACTTTATTGAAACTGATAGCTGGTATTTCTGAAATAACCTAAAAAGGTATTGTGCCAATGATTTAAAATTGTAAAGTTTTACTGTGCTTTGGAACAAGAAGAATCATTGGCACAGTACCACGCTGTTCCCTCAGGCAATCATGCACATTAACCACAAATGCAGATAAAAATTTCTCAAGAGCAACCTCTTTATGTTTCCTGACCACAGAACGCATGGAAGTAAAATATCACACATTAGACCTTTTAATAAACAGTCTCAAATTATTGAAAATACTGGAATAGGAATTTCAGAGCCAAAATCCTGGATTTTGGGGAGCTGCAGATGGAAAGCTGGGACTCAGCAGCTCCTTTATGTTGCACAGACAGCGCTGACGTTACGACGCAGTCATTTGATGTGACAGGGATCATATGCACTCCCAAAAGCAGCTCCTCGGGCTCACAGTCCTTGAGCAGTCATAAAAATAAGATGTCTCTTGAGACATTTCAAAGATAAGGCTGGAGAGAGGAGGGCCATGTGGTTTACAACACTCTTGGATAAATCCCATGACGCACCAAGGCCGTTTGCAAAGTATCCGGTTCCTCTCATGACAGCGGGCAGAAGTGCTGTGTTGGGAGAGCAAAATAGGAAGGAAGGATTTGGAGCTTTGCCACTTTTCCAGAAAAATTATGACTTTGTGAAAATGCACTCTCAAGAGCATCTTTGTCATAAAATTTGATTTTGGTGCTGGGTTTTATAACGCACAGCCCCAACACCTCCGTTCCCAGCCCATCCTTCCGATCCCCACGGGGATGTCTTCTGGGGAGGCTGCCCTGTGACATCCTTTCCCTTTCTGAAGGATCAGAGACACTTTATTGAAGATTTCCACAGCTTTGTCAGTTTGTGCCTTTAGGGCATCTGGTGTTTAGTCACACAATCACACGAAGGAGGCCTATTAGGCTTAATTTCTGCCAAGTTTGCTGCAATTAGTAAAGATGCTCCTGGGTTTTAACATCTGTGCAAAGCATGTCCTGGTGTGGTGTTTTCTGTCCTTCTTCCCTGCCTTTCCCACCTCCTCCTACTCCTCCTCCTTCTCTTATTCTTCCTCCTCCTCCTCCTGGACCCACAGCAGGTGGCAGCAGGAGCTGGCAGTGCCAGAGCTGGGTCCCTGTGCTGGCCCTGCCATCTGGATGCCCCTGGCATCACCCTCCTGCAGGAGCAGGGTGTGGCAGGCAGGGCTGGAGCTTTTGATCTGAGATCAGAGGTGGGGAAGGAGGCTTCACTTCAAATCCCTTGCCAGCTGGTGTGGTTAATCCCTTCCCGTGCCCACAGCAATAAAAATCAGCATTTACATAACACCTGGGGTCACCTGGGAAGCACTCTGCAGTCAGTGAAGGATTATGTCCCATCTCAAATGCCCCTGTCCCTGGAAGGGGAACTTCTGAGCGCCAGGCACAATGAAAAAGCCTCCTGCTCCTTTTGGGATGATGGTTCACCCCACAGTGAGGTATTTGAGTGGGTTTATACTTGGGATAGAACAGGGGTGGGGGTTAGCATCCACCTGCCTGGGTCCTCATCACAAACAAAAACTGTTCTGGCCACACAGGACTAAAAAACCTGTTTAAAGTGATCCCAAAGCAAATCTTTATGCACATAAAAGAAAAAGCTTGAAGTGTTATTTCTTTTGCTTGGAAAAAGAAAAAATCTAAATATTAAGTCCTGCCTTTCTTATTTGTGCTGTTGGGTTCCTCGGAGGGCTGGCAAACATGGGGAGCTGCAGCATCAAGCAGAAATGGGAATATATTTCATGTAAAATGCTGCTTATGTTAACATCTCTTCAGCACAAATGCCTGCAAGAAGACTCAGGGGACAATCTCTCTTTGTGGAAATTTCAATATCACTGCATCTTTCTCTGCAGGCAAGAAAGGATTCCTTTCCAAAACAGGAAGGGCAAGTGTGTGAAATTCTGGATATTTCTGAAAGAGCAAAATAAACAGATAGCATTTCAAATGAAGTATTTTAAATATTTACATTGTTTGGAATGTGGTATGTATGATAAATTAGTAAATGAATAGAGAAGTATCCATCTATATAGAGAACTTTGTCTGTATGTTAAATATAGATGTGTCTATATAGGCAGAGAAAGAGATGCAGATCTAGAAAGAAATTATTTCCACAAGTGTTGGGGGCCAGCAGGACACATCATTGGACACTGGACTAGAAATCACAAAACCTGGGATTAAAATCTGGCTTTGTCACTAAAGTTTGGTGTTATTTTGAGGAAAAAAAAATTCATTTTTCTATGTCAGCCTTTCTTCTCTCTTCATCAGCTTAAACTGCAACTCTAAGGACTTTCAATTACCTTGTGTTGGTACTGAGGACCTCCGGGTGCTGCTACCATCACCCTCAGTGGTTCAATCCAGTTCTCTTTCTGAGGACTGTCTGTAAATCTGGGAATGCAAACCAGAGAAGTACATCCACTGTAGATTTAGCAGCTCCCAGATTGCAAGTCTAACAGCTTCAGTTCCCTCCAGTTTACAAAAGACTCTGCTTCGAAATGTCAGATTTCAGACGCATTTAAGCAAAAAGCTTCCTCCTAGGTAAGATTTAGAAACAAGCAGCAAGTGTTTCTACCCTTGTGGATTGCAGTCCTCCCTTTTCTGTACCCTCAATCTGGAGAGTAAAAACTTTTGTAGCAAGATCAAAATGAAGAGTTTCCCATGGCAAAACAGAACTGCAAATATAAGTGGTGTTTACAGCAGAGAAATACAAAGTCCTGGACAGCAGGATGGTTTAATTGAGGCTGGTCTAAATAATGGAAGTTTTCATCATAATAGAAGTAATTTTTCTTGTACTTCTTGGGTAAATGATTCAGTATGATTCAACACCAACTAGCAGCTAGTTATTATATTTATTTATATATATATTTCTTACAGAGAAAGGGGATAGGACAATAAGTGAAGCAAGCCTTTTCTAAGGGACCAGCAGGAACCTGCTAGGATTCCCCACCTCCCTCTGGCTCTGGGCAGGCAGATCAGCTCCAGCAAAGGTTTTTGGTGGAAGTGATAATCTCCCCCAGCCTTGAGCACTGTGAATGTGCACAGTGCTCTTCCAGTCCTTCCACAGCTGTCCTCACAAGGCTGAGCATTACAAGAGCAGCCTCCACCAACTGGGCACACCTGGTACCTAGGCAGGGGCATGGAAACAGAACAGGAAGAAGAGACTGGCATGCATATATGAAAATCTAATCCCAAGTAATGATCTGCACTTCAAAAGAATTTGCAAGCATGCCTTATAGGTGGGGATATAGCAGATGGCAGAGGATTTTTTTATGAGTTCTTTCTGAATATAAGGAAAGCAGGGAATGGAGCATTTATGCAACTGCATGTTGCTTGGCTTTTTTTCTGTTGCTTAAAGGCTTAGATATTTGAATTCTAGTGATCTGGCTATGGATTTTGCATTATATCTGCTTTATAAATTGCCTCAGGTATTTAAATTTTATGCCGTTAAAGACACTGGAGGTAAAGTGAAATATGTTTGTTTGTGTGGTTACATGTGTTTTTGATAGGAAAATCAAACGTTTATTATGATTCAGCCATGATGCTTCTTAGAGCACCCTGGAGTACAGAAATGGACTGTCTCCAGGTTTGCAGTTTAGAACTAACACAGACAATTCATTCTGGGTATTGATCGCACCTCTGAAAATTTTCCACAAAACAAAGGGGAAAAAAAAACCAACCTAACAATATGTAACTTCAAATTTCTGATATCACATCCCTATGTGAAGAGCACAGATCAGTTTTTCCAGGATACACGCAGGGAGGGAAATCATTGTTTCTACTGGACAGCTGTACTCTGTTCAAAATGTGATTTGCATTCACTTTTTTGTTTGATTGAAATGCTTTCATTTCTCCTGGAATATCTCCTAGAGGAGTTTCACTCAGAGTAACTCCGGTATTACCAAGTGACAAAAGGAGAAAAGGAGAGAGAAAATGTCCATATCTATGCATACATAAGTTTTGAAATAGTTAAAATCAATGCCTTAATGTGACAGGGGGAGAAAGGTTAGGAAAAAGATACTTCAAAGGGAAGAATACTTAATTTACTAATAAAATTATGTTCGTTCTCTGAGGCCATGTATGGTCCTTTCTAAAGAAAGAGTGTGTACACACAACTTACCCTACCTCACGGTAACTCCTACTTTAAAGAATAAAAAACCTCACCCAGAACTCCATCCAATTCTCAGGACAGAATACACACTTCTAAGGTTAAGTATATTTTAAACATTGAAAGATGTTCCCTCCTGTTTGCAGAGCTCAAACTGGCTCACTCATCCCTTCAGACCCTGCCTCCTAAGGCTGAGCATCACTTTCAGCCTGCACTGAGCTCATCCATCACCCTCATTCTGCCCCTGAGCAGCTCCTGTATTGAAACATGATGATCCTTATGGCAGAGAGAAATGATGAGGAGGGCTCCATCTTATCAGAAAGCTAATTAATTACTTTACTATACTATATTATTCTATGCTATATTACATTATATTACATTACATCTAAACTGAGTCTGCCAGGCACACAACTGCACAGGATCTCGTGGCTGTCACCTGACAGCCCCAACACTTACACACACTGATAGGCCCTGATGGGCCAAGGAAACAAACCACCATCTTATCAGAAAGCTAATTAATTACTTTATTATACTATATTATTCTATACTATATTGCATTATGTTACATTGCATCTAAACTGAATCTGCCAAGCACTCAGCTGCAGAGAATCCCGTGGCTGTCACCTGACAGTCCCAACTCACACACTGATAGGCCCTGATAGGCCAAGGAAACAAAACACCATCACTTTGGGTGAACAATTCCATATTCCATTCTACTTTTGTGCAAAAACAGGCACAGCAAATGAGATAAGAATTGTTTTTCCTTTCTCTGAGGTTCGGAGAATGTGAATCCCAGAAATATTCTTGGGAAGAATTGTGCCTTGCTTTTCTCTGTGAAGAGAAATGTGGCTTCACTCCTCCACCTCTTGGCCAAGGGCTGCTGAGAGCAGCTGAGCAGACACCAGCCCTGGCCAGAAGGAAATGAATTTAAACACCCAAGGAGGTGTCCACATTCCCATGGGAACCGAGGAGCTGTGTGGCACAGTGTGTGACAGCAGGGCTGGGGGATCCAAAGCACCCTGGACACCTGAGCAACTTCCCTTCCAGCTGAGGAGGGTGCCAAGCCCCAGGCCAGGGGCTTTGCCAAAACCAGGGGGAACTTCTCAGCAGCTGAGGAAAGAAGGCAGGAGCCAAATACCAGCATGGGAGAGAGAGCAGGCCGGTGCTTTGGGAGGTGGTGACAAGCTTTGGCGAAGAACTCAAACTTTTTGCCAGAAAGAGAAACTCCCCCGTTCGCTGCAGGAGCTCCTTGCAGACTCATTCCCTCGTTGCCTGCAGGCAAACACACACACACAGACACTCATCCTCTCCCCACTGGAGCTCTCCTGAAGGCAGCTGCACGGTGAGACCTCTGCCATGGCTTTGAGCACAGCAGCACACAGTGGTGGCACGTCCGTGGTGCACAGAAGGCTGGGCAGTAGGGGTTGGTCACTCGGCCACTAAAGCAAGATAAGGCATTTTCACTGTCACCATCCAAATCAGGTACTGGGCTCTGGTTGTTCAGATGATCTCTCTGCTGATCTATGATCTCCCTTGATCAGCCACATAGCGGAGCTTGAACTCAAAGAAAACAAGACAAAGAGAGAGAGAGGAAAAAGTCCACCCCTTGCTTTTCATCTGCGATTTCAACAACACTGGCTTCTCCAACAGCAGCAGTAGATGCTGATCCACTGACCTGCTCTGAAGTCCACAATTAACCAAGTTCACTATGGCCTGGGGCAGGGGGAAGCAGCTCCCACCATCCTCTGACAGGGAAGGGACTGGTCAGTGCCAGAACCAGCACATCTGGACACATGGGTGATCTGACCTTGAAAGAGTTAAGCAGCACCAGGAGAAAAGAACCTACCCCTGAAGAGTGGTGTACAAAAGCTTTTAAAAATTCCTTCCAGATTATTTTTTTCCTAACTTGTGATGATGTTTGTTACAAGAACATCTCAGTGGAAAGGCTCCATGAGACATGGTAAGCACATCTGTGATAAATGCTGTCTGAAGGGCAGAAGAGACCAATCTGCCATGAGAAAGAAAAAAAAGAAGTGAGAAGTGGTAAAATACCTGGGAATAATTCCGTTTAGCGTAAAAGGGTTGAGAGAGCAAGGGGAGTTCCCAATTTTTATACTTGAATGCAGAAGTTTGCAAGCAGTTTTTAATCTCTTGGGACCACCTATCTAGTCAAGCTGGGTCTCATTTGAAAAGCTGGTTTTGAGACAATTCTTTCAGCATTGGTGTCTTTGTACCACACAGGGAGAAAAAAATACAGAGATTGTCTTTGATACAGTGATCATCTTTGCTCAGTGACAACGCTGTTGTTTTCAGCATTTCCATCTCTGTCCCTGAGTTTCCACTGCAACTTTTCCACCAACCCTCTAACTTTATCTCTTGGAAGCCATCTCAATTCACTGCTCTCTGCCTGCACCCCACTCCCCATGCTCTGTGTTTGGACTGCAAGCTACACCAGGTAGAAGATGTTGAATTTGCCTGTTTAGGAGCCTTATGTTCTGGGGAGATTCTAGAGACACCCCACAGGACTAGTTTGGTTGACATGGCTTAGTCTAATTCCTGTTCTCAATGAACACATTTAGAAACACTGGTATTTTTAGGCCTAAAAAAAAGGTGATCATTTACAAATCTGAGCATCTGTTTTTCTGTAGAGGAAGGAGGAGCCAAGGAACTCCAGTCAGTCAGGCTCACCTCCAGCCTTGGTAAGGCAGATAATACTTTCACCATCTCCAGGCATAAGAAGGACAAGAAAGTCACTGGCAGTGGCTTCACCAAGGGGAAGGCATGGATGAACTTCGTGATGAAATGACTGGCCTGGTAGGTGAGGGGAGAGCAGCGGACTTTGCCTGGACTAAAATAAGGCTTTTGACACTCTCCTTATCATCAAGTTGATAAAGAGTGGAGTGGATGAGCAGTGGGGTGCACTAAAACCCTGCTGAACAGTCTGACCTGAAGGATGGGGGTCAGTGACATGAAGGGAGGGTGGCCAGAGAAGGCCCAGGGGTCTCAGTGAACACTGAGTTGAAGGTAAGGCAGCAACACGCCCTTCAGCAAAGGCAGCTAAAGGTATCCTGGGCTGGAAAAAACACTACCAGCAGTGGAGGGAGGTGATCCTTCCACTCTTCTCAGAAATGGGCATGTTGGAGAGACTGCAGCAAAAAGCCATGGCAAGGATGTTTAAGGAACTGGAGCATTTCTTCTGTGGGGGAAGACTGAGAGAGATGGGACTGCTCAGCCTGGAGATAAGAAGGCTCAGAGGGGATCTCATCCATCTATATGAATACCCAGAGGGAGGGTGAAAAGAGGACAGGGCCAGGCTCTTCTCAGTGATGTCCAGTGACAGGACCAGAGGCAGTGGCACAAACTGAAACACAGGAGGCTCTGCCTCAGCAGCAGGAAACACTTTTTCACTGTGGGGGTGGCAGAGCACTGGCACAGCTTCTTGTAGAATTTCCATCCCCAGAGATATTCAGAAGTTTCCTGGAAATGGTCCTGAACAACTGGCTCTAAGTGATCCTGCTGGAGCAGAGGGGTTGGACCAAATGACATCCATGTCCCCTCCAACCTCAACCATTCTGTGATTCTGTGGTTTGAGCTGCTGGCCAGGAGCTTCTCAAGAGCATTTCATAATTCCAAAGGCTTCAGTGTTTGGTGTGTTCAGATATTGCACATCACCAACATGGCTTCCAGCTGGGAGTGCTGATGTGGTGCTTCATTTGCAGTAGACTGTTCATCTGATAGAAAATTGTCCTGTCATGGTTTGAGCTGCTCAGATCTCCCAGTGTGGGTTTGATATTACAGTTAAGGTGATCTTTGGACTGGCTGATTTGAGTGAGACAGTTCTGAGAAGAGTGGAACCACAGGGGTTATGAGACTCAGCTAAATTCAGCCATAATATCCTGTGAAAGATCCAGCTCTGACCAACAGATCTGCTCTTCTTGAATGTCAAGATAAATCTCAGTCTCTTCCTGACCCTGAAAGCAGCAGAATAAAAAAATCATGGCTCTTTCTAAATGTTACTAATTCATGGCACCAGGAAAGATGTGCCTGGTATTGAAATGGGGATATTTGGCATCATCCTCTTCCTCTGTTACAGGAACACCACAATGATTTACACTGAGTTTTCAGTATCAGCCTCAGGAACACTTCACATGTCATGGAGCTATGGTCCCAGGTTTTCTGCAAACTCGCATCTGCCTTGACTACCTTAATTCCTTATTTTTGAGATTCTCCTTCCCCATCACAGCCCCTGCAACCCTGTCTGTGTTGTTGTATGAATGTAAAGTTTCCATAGATTAAGAGAGTCCCTCAGGAGAAAGGCACAGCTACAGCAAATTGGCACATATGGGCTGTTTCTAAATTTGCTTCCAGTAATTTTGCAGCTGTTTACATGGCACCTTGGTTCAGTCCAGAAAGCACCCGTACTAATTCTAGTCCTTGGGAAAAAATAACAAAAGAGGTGAGTGATTTGCCATCTCACGCTTTCTTCATCCTAAACCACCTGTTTAAATTCATCAGAGCACCGCCAAGCAGCTTTGAGGATTCAAGCCTTTCTACTGAAAGTCAAACAAAATTGTTAAAGGACTTAAAACCCTGAAATTTTGACTTTGCAGTCATTATTTTGGCTGCTGTTTTCCATATGCTACCCTGTTGAGGGAAGATCTCTGGAAGCTTCTGCACCTTGTGTAGAGAATAAGAAATTATTTTGGTGGAAGAGGTTACAAAGGTGCATACAGGAGAAATTTGTTCTGAGGGTCTGGTCTGAATATCCTCCATCTAAAGGTTCTGGCTGACCTGTGTGACTGAGACTCAAAACATGCACTGGTGGCTTCTCATTTGTGCATTTAGAAGAGGTAGAACCAAGAGGACTGTATGGATGGTATGGCCAAGGGCAGAAAACAGCCAGGCAGGGGTTCAGCTGTTCATTTTCTGATGTTCTTTCTCTAGCTTTCATTTGAGCTGAGACTCTCACAGGAGTCTTCAGCCTGTTGCCAGTGCAGCAGATTCCCAATCCACTGCAGCTATCACATAAGAAAACAAAAACTATAGGTTGAAAAAGAGTATGAGACAGCAATTCTGTGCCCTTGAGAGGCATAAATGGCAGCTGATCTGAGAGGGACAACAAGGACTCTCAGCACAGGCTCCTTCTACAAAGGCTCACAGATGGTCCTACCCTGAGCCACCCTCCAGCCATGCACAAGCACACACCCAGTGGGCTGTACTGCATGAGAAAGGTTAAATCCATCAGGTCTTTGTGGTGGTCACGTTCTGTCCCCAGCATGAAGGATCTGCTCAGTGCTGGGGCAAGCTCTGGCCATGGGCAGATGTCCCTCAGCTAGGCAGCAGCAGCAGGGGAGGTGGCTGTGGTGGCAGTAGCTGCTCTTCTGCCAGCTGTACATCTTCTTCAGTCAGGTCTCTGATCAGCAAACACCTTCAGTGCCTCTGGGTTTGCCCATGCACTCTCCCAGAGCGTGGCTGCATGGGGCAGAGGTGAGCAGAGCCATGGCAGTTCCAAGGGCCAGGAGGGACAGCAGCCAAAAGCTGCCAGCTCTAATTTCACCATTTGTCCCAGCTGCCTGCAGAGCGTGGCATGGTGGCTAAAACCACCCAGGGATGTGCTTTGCCCAGCACTGTCACCCACCAGCACAGGAATTCCTCCAGAAAACATCTCTGTCCCCAAAGAGCCCCTTCCCAACCCCTGCCCTGCTTGTGCCCAACGCTCACCTTGAGTCAAACCAGGGAGAGGTTTGGTGATCCTGGCTCCAGCTGGGGCAGATCCTCCCGTCCTTATTCACTGTCAGCTGTGCTGTAGGCATTTACAGACACACAGAAATCAGTGGGATAATGAATACTAATTAGTGGCAAGCCAGAGTAGGAGAATCTGGCAAAACATCTGTCCTTGCCCCCGGAGTGGGAGTTCCTCAGGTCCCTGCCATTGTCACACAGTTTGGGGGGCTCTCACGAGCCTGTGGAAAGCCAGATTTTGAATATTTACAAGCAGCATAAAAATTGGCCCCAAAAATCACTTTCTCATCAGTTTCACTAAGCTCTAATTATAATGTAAATTGCAGAATTGGAAGGAATTCAGAGACGAGCAACAAATATGACTAAGGGGATTGGAGGATTGATTTATGAGAAAAGATTAAAAGACCTAAGAGTTGTGCACTTTGACTAAATGATGACCGTGGGCCTGATCTTCCAAACTTTTCCCAGAGATGGCTCTCCACATTAAAGAGCAAGTATGATTTTAAAATATCTACCATGTCCTCCAGTGAGAAGTTCTGCAAATCAGTATTCCAACCTAAGACAGAGGGGAGCATTAGTTTTCATCTTGCAGCTAAGAAAGTAAAAAATTCTAGTACAAAGCTCAAAGATCGTTTCATTTTTCGGGGGTGTTATATGTGAAAAAAATAAAATTCTGAATTTATTTACATCAGAAAGAAATGGGAGGTATTTAAATACTTGAGGTGTGAAAATGACCAGTGTTACAGGGCTGATAGAAAAATGATGCTTTTCACATGCCAGCCTGCAAAATGTCTTTATTTGTACCTTTCTGCACTGATGAATTGCACATTTGTATGAGTTCTACACAGCTTTTAGTGCTTTTGAGGATCTGCTTAAGCTGTAGAAAACATTATAGAGATGTCACAGGACCAAGCAATTCAAATGACAGAAGAAAGCAACAGGAAAAATGAGAGATGCAGCACCTCACAAGGAGATACAACACCAAGCCCTAAACTGTCTTCTTGCCCCATGGCACAGCTGTGTTTGAAAAACCAAGGTACAGCAGTATATCACTTACCAAAGCATGGTTTCAATACTGTTTTAATAATCATCACAAGATGAAATAAAAAAGATTCATCATGATTGGCAAGGAGGTCTTCCTAAAGAAAAAACTTAGGTAGTATTTTCCTTAAAGATGGATTGAAATATTTTACTTCAGAAAAAACAACTTTCTTTCTGTTAAATTTAGGAAAAATCAGAACCTTCAACTTATTCAACTTATTTTCAACAGGTGTGGCTGGTATGGTCATAAAAACTTCAACAGGTTTTTCTCAGTTAAAAATGAATGTACTATTTTATAAAGCAGAATTTCTTTTTTAAATGCCAGGTGGATCAGAATCTAAACCAACATTTAATCAAAAAGTAAGGAAATCAGAAGAAAACCCAAAACTCATATGGATCAAAACGTAGTAAAAAGAGGGGAAGAAACCCCACAAAAAAAACAAGAAAAACTTTTGTGTTTTAGCTCAACCTAAGCAAAATTCCACTCATTTTTTACCTGTCTGTCCATCTCTAAAACCCATCACTCATCAGGCTCTTGCCTTGGGTAGCTAATGGGCATGGACAAGGATTCAGTGCATGACTGGTTCTGCAAAACAGGGCGCATGTAAATAATGCCTCCAGTCTTGGCACAGCAACTGAAAATCCTCACAGTGCTGCTCCCTAAACCAAACCTGGCCCAGAGAGATAAGTCTGAGTCCATGTTGTGATGGAGAAAGCAAGTTCCCAACATCTCCAGGAACAACCTGTGATTCACCAGATTTGTATTTATATCAGCAAGCAGAGAAGAAGTAATGCCTATTTCAGAGGCCCTGGAGCAAAGAAAAAGCCTCACATTATCTTTCCCAAAAAACCTCACAGCTGCTGATCTGAAGCAGTTCATGACAGTGAAAGAGGTGGATAAATGTGTCATGTAATGCTGCAATGAGATGTTTAAAGGCAGGCATGATTTCACTTAGGCAAGCAAGGGAAGGGTGAGTCAGCAGAGGATTTTGTAAGAGAGATCCACAGCTGGCTCCAGCGTGGTGGCTCCAGCCAGGCAGGCTGGCTGCTGGGCTGGGATGGTGCCAGCTGTGACCCTGACCTGCCAGGACAGTCACCAAGGCCAACAGGGAGAGAAGCAACACCCAAGGAAAACTGCTGGGGCAGGGAAGGCAAATGCCATGAGAGAAAGCCACCAAAAAGTCTTTCTAAGCCAGAGTAGGTCCACCATGCTCATCATCCTCCCTCCCATGGTTACTTCCTATTGCAATTCCCTGATTCCCACAAAAATTCTTCTCATGGAGGAAGAGGAGGATGAAAAGGAAAGAGGGAGAGAAAGGCTCTAGGAGGCCTGGGAGCTGATGCCCCCCTTCCCAGCTCTTCTTTCACATGTCTGGGTCCCCCTTCCCCAAAGGGACAGGGCTGATGACCTGCTGGTGCCAGCACTTTCCCACCCACCACAGCGCCTGGCTGGAGCCAGCTGCTCCAGAACTGCCTGGGAACCATGGCACAGCAACCCTGTCCACCCCCCAGGCAGTGCTGACACAGCCCCACGGAGGAATCCCACCCAGGAGCCCACCTGCAGGGAATGATGCTATGATACAGGAGTAGGGGAGTTCTGTGAGTTCCAAATGAGGGGCTGGTAGGTGTCCTTCCCTTCTCTCCAATGTTGGGGACATCAGAGCCTCCTCCCTCTGTGCCTGTGCTCCAGGAAAAAGCAGGAACATCCAGGAAGGAGCCATCAGGGGAGGCTTAAAATACTTTGCAAGTTCATTGATTTTTCAGAAGGCTGGAACTGAGCACAGCCTGTGCTCCATGGAGGGCGGTGATGGAAGGAGGAACTGAGAGGCACAGACTCTACAGATCATAGAATTCTGCCTGTGGTCTGCAGACCAAAGTTTCACCAGGATTTTTTCCTGCTCACCATCCCTTATTCACTGCCTCTGGCATAAATATCCTGCACAAGTGTGCTCTGCCTCACATCTACCAAACAAGAGCAACACCTCAGCCAGCCCCAGGACACTCATGAGGTTACATCAAAACACCTTCAGGGAGAGAAAAGGACGAAGTGAATAGGGGAGGGTGAGCAAGATAAAAAACTGGGTGGAGCTTCAAAAAACTGTAGATTTATTCACAAAATTTGGAGGGTTTATCAACCCTAATTTGTATAATAAGCCATGCTTTCAAGTATATATTTTGCCATGTGAAGTCTGATATGTTTTCATGCCTTAGTCTGATATTGCTGCTCTGGTTGATATTTCCTCCAGTTATTCCTGCACAGGTTGCATTCACCATTGCATTTCTTTCTCTTTTTTTTTTCCCTTTGCAAGAAACTCATAATCAGCCTCCCTGAAAAACTCAGCAGTTCAAGAGTGCCATCTTGAGGCTTCCTACGTATAAGGACTTTGCGCTGATTGAACCTCGAATATTCAGGGAGTTATTTACATTTAAAATATCATTTTAAAAAGGCATGAGCATGTGTACAGAAGGGCAGTTAATTTCTGCTGTGTATTACCTGGAGTTAAGGGATCCAGCCAACAGAAATGTCACCCACAGTCAAGATTTTCAAAAGCAAACAACCCTAGTGAGCACTCTGCTTTGGGATATTCTATTTGAAATGCCTCAGGAGATACCTGTTATTCAGACTGTGCTCAGTTCCAGCCTTCTGAAAAAACAATGAACTTGCAAAGTATTTTAAGCCAGGTACTGAAAAGGAATAATTATAATTTTTTTTTCCTATAAAATGCATGTTTGTATATTTAATTTAAGTTAAAGGCAAATTCGGAGGGAAAATAAAACTATGGCTTTCAAAACTATTTTAAGTCTACATGGGGAGAATATTGCTTTAGCTATTCCCATGCTTTAAAATAAAGCAGAAACCTGCATGCTTTGGAGTATAAGCTACGGGGTTATGAAATCTTTCTCCTTCCACAGCATAGCCCAGACACCAGTAATTTATCCCTGCAGGAGAGCGAATGGGTAGATTGCTACAACAAATCGTGCATAGGTTGAGAATTTACCGTTGAAAGTGGGTTGTTGCTTTTCATTCTTCCTGCTGTAGCTGCCAGGTGGCTTTGGGCTTGGGAAAAGGATGTGTGCCAGCACGTTCACAATGAAGTGCCCTAAGGATGAGGCACCACAGGAAGCCAGAGACCCTCAAAAATATGCATTGTTAGCACTATAAATAACCCCGTGTTTCCTTGTGATATTTTTCATTTGGAAGCCAAGCAGAAATGTAAACCTTTCTGAAAGGATTTGCCATGATGTATATCCCCTGTGGTCACCAATTGTTGTGATGTTGAGGGTCCCCAGGATAAGGTGAGAGATAAGAATTGACTCCAAGTTCTCACAAGGCTGATATTATATTATATTATATTATATTATATTATATTATATTATATTATATTATATTATATTATATTATATCTATACTAAAGAAAGAGAAAAGAGACATGAGAAACTAGACAAGAATGAACAATAAAAACTTGTGATTGACCAGAGTCCTGACACAGCTGGACTGGGATTGGCCATTAAGTAAAAACAATTCACATGGAACCAATCAAAGATGCACCTGTTGGTGAGCAACCTCCAAACCACATTCCAAGCAATCAGATAGCTATTGTTTACATTTCTTTTCTGAGGCTTCTCAGGAGAAAAATCCTGGCAAAGGGATTTTTCATAAAATATCATGGTGACAATCCCCCAGTTATCAGCACTGTCAAAGTTGCACAAGTATTCATCCTTTTGGTATTTTTACATGAATTTTAGATTGCATTCGATGGGAAGTCATAAAACTGTGAATTTGACTGAAGTCCAGATGAAAAGCAATCTACCTCCAGCTACAGGAAGAAGTCCTGCTTGTTTCCCAGCAGCAGCAGCAGACTGCAGCAGAAGGTAATTTTATCCCCAGCATTTAGTACAGCTACGACACATCTCACAAAAGAAATCCAGCATCGGCTCTGATCATCCTTAAACTACCAGGATCTGAGTCATATCCCAGTCTGGAAGGAGGAGTGGATAAGGAACTAATTTCCCTTTCACAGCAACGAAAACCATGAATTTAATTTTTTTTTTTTTTTCTTGCTCGGAAGTCCAAAACACCTTGCCAACAGTCAGTGAAGATGTGTCAGATGTTCTGGATGGGGTGGGAGCACCTTGGGACAGCCCATGGGCTGTGAATCCCACACAGATCTCCTTGTGCTGCTGGCCAGGGCAGAGCTGGGGTGACTTGGGCTGAAAGAGAGGATTTTTTAGTAGTCCAGCAGAGCCTCAACCGGACAGCCACAGTCGAGGGGTTACAGCAAACGAGGCCTGTCTCCACAAAGAGAGGCCATTTTGGAGATCTAGGTTGTGTTAAACCTTTTCACAGAGGATAAATGCCTGATTCTGGGTGTAGCCTGTGTTATTAATTGAGGACTAACACACTGCTGAGCATGAATGGTGTGGCAGAGTCTGTCTCTGTGTGAGTGAGAGATCTCTGAGAGACTGAGCTGGGAGCTGGTTCACTTGGAAACTATGGCTTGGGAATGAGCCAGGTGTCTATTTTGGGTCTCCTCACAGGCTGGAATTGCCTGCAGTCAAGCTGGACTCCTTTCTAGGACAAGCTAAAATGTTGCTCTGTCTTCTAGAGGAGCAAAGAGCAGGAATACTCCAATAACTAAAATGATTTCAATTTAGTTGGCTCTTAGCTCTAGGCATGTTCAAATAATTTTAAGCCTGCTGCTGTAATTTTTATTATAAATTCCCAGTGACAATTGGGAAGCTAATCAGAAGGTTCAGGAAGATTTACACAAAAGTTAATTCTGCAGTCTAATCAGCTACTGAAAGGTTTTGGATGTGGAAATTTTGACAATTATTTAGCCAAATGTTACATTTACATTTGCCAACGAGGAATGAAATTTGAGTACATGTTAATATCCTTTTGAATGTTTCATAAAATTTGCATTAATCAAGGTATTACTAAGTTGTCTTCAAAGTTTTTTGTTTTGCAGTCATTGCAGTGCATGATAACATATCTTATGTGGGCTGTAAAAGGATGACTTTGTGTCCTGTCACATCTTTAGGTTGTATTCTAAGCAAGTGCTTGTGTTAGCATGAAATCTAAATGTTCTGGAAAATTGTAATTTTGGAGCCTTTTTCCTTTGTCTTACTCTGTTCCTTCTTAAGATATTTTAGATATTTGACATTCATATGTATGCCTTTCTGCAAACTTGATTTTTAATTATAAATCAAAAGTAATTAGTGCTACCTTCTAAAATGATTCCTACAATTAAAACTTTAAAGTTTTCCTATCAAAGTTAATAAACTTTTTTCTCTGAAGAGATAAATGGATAAAAGAAAAAGAAGATTTGCTTTACAACCACTGGCCAAAGACTAACTACTGAGAGTGATTGGGGTGATTTTCCCAGGTTATGTTCAAAAATGGGACTGAAGGACACACATCAGGAGAAAATCATTTCATTTGAAGGAGAAGAACAGCTTGTCTGCCTTGAGTGAAGCCATCTCTGCAGTGCTTTGGAGTGGTAAATGCAGGAACATTCCCTGGATATAGCTGTGAGGTAAGAAAACCATTAGCGGTTTTAGAAGATATTTCTGCCAGGGACATGCAGATCATTTTTTTCTATTCCTGCATGTGTAAGAAGTATTTCCAGGGGAACTTAAATAGCATCACTTGCTTGAGAGCTTGGAGCTCATGCAATGAGAAGAGAATATGGAAATTAACAAGTAATAGAAAAGAAAACTGTTGTTTCAAACATTCTCTCCATGCATTGGGAAACACAGAGAGCTCCACCAGTGCTGCCACCAGCAAATGCCAGCTGCACATTGTGAAATGCTGGGTAGAGCTCTGTGATAAGCTTATGTACATATTTCTCTCCTTTAAGCAAAGAAACTTTAGGAATGGGACCTAAAAGGAGGATTGTCCTTGAATGAACTCTGAAAAAATAAAACCATATAGAACCTGTATGTAATCCTCTTACCTTTATGCATTTTTTTGGAATCCAGTTTGTTGTAAAATGCCAAGTTCACCTGCCTGCAGGTCTAGAGCTAGAGAAAGCTCACCTGAAGAGACCTAACCAACTTTCTGAGCAAACAAGTGAGAAAATCATTAAAGAGAGAGAGTGTGTGTGTGTGTGTGCACATGCAAAATTTTACAATGTGAATGATTGTATATATAAATACATATATGCTACAGTGCAGCTGGCTGAACGATTGTTCTGCAGTCAACCCCAAAATTACACAAATAGGAATTTACAAGTGAGTGTAGGCTGTGAATTCCTCATGGTGTGAGGAGGCACCATGAGTGTTGTGCTCACCTACACCAGTCGTGATACAAAGCCAACAATATCAGTTCAACCCAGACTGAAATAAAAAAACCTAATTGCAAAGCTGTCCATATTTAAACAAATAAAATTAAGAATAAACAAGTGGCTCTGTTTGCAACATCAGCTGTCTTGAGGGGATCCAATGTTTCTGAGTAAAAACCACCAGTGCTGGAGATCTCCAGCCTCACCCCTTGCAGCAAGGCTGGTGCCTTCACCCGCTGGACACTTGGCACCAATTCATGTCTCACCTGTGGATGTGATCATGGGGACAACAGCCACGGACTAGGGAGCAGAAAGGGGAAAAAACCACACAGAAAGCTGTGCATGCTTTTTTCCTTTGCTAATTTTGATCTTACCCCAGGGAAGATGTTCAGTTTGCCTGTTAAAGCTGAAGGTCCAGATGGGAGAAGGCTGTAAGCAAGACGGCTGTGGCTGCTGGCATTCCTAAAGCAGAGCCTCTCATTTCTTATTTCTCAGTCAGAAACAGTTTTGACTGTGGCAAAACGAAGGGAGGCAGAGGAAGTTTGCTGAACATTTCTTCCATCACTGTGGCCCTCAGTGGGGCTGAGAGCAATTGTAGAAAATTAGTGCAGAAAAAAAAAGCAGCTGCAAACATAGGCACAACCTCAAGCTATCAAAGTGACTCCTGAGCATTATTTTTACTCTGTAGAGGACTGCCCAGTCTCCCAGGAAACCAAGTTTGGCTACATCCTTCTCTTGCCTTTCATGTACTGTGTCAATAACTACTTATAATTGTTTTTACCTTCACCTACAATTAGAATACACATTAACTCCAGCAGCAGTTTTTTCTTTTTAAAGTCAGTGGAAACACAGGTTTCAATTTCCTCCCTGTTTCTGATTTATGATTAATACACATCTCCTTTGCAATGGCTCATATGCTGTCACTTTTGAACAGAAAAACACTAGGGAACTTCCAACTTTGAAATTAATTACAGGAATAAAGGCTTCTCTGCCTATTTTCTAATTATCCCTTTCTTTGTTAATGCCAAATAATGCCTTTAGCATCTTCCTGGAAAAAGTCTCATTGATCGCACTCTGTGATTATGGTGCTTTTATCTCCCATCTGTGCTGTGAAAGCTACAGGCCTTCCATTTCCAAAGCAAAAGCCTCCATGATTAAAACCATTAGTACAAACAATAAAATAAAATAAAGAAATCTGTACAGGTACATAATGCAAGCCATACACAAGGCAGCCTTATCTAGTTGTGGATGAAGGAAGAGGAAAAAAAAATTACCTTCCGTGATTGAAGGACAAATTAGACTTTAAACTAACCTAAGAAATTTTGCAGATGCTGAGACAACTCCCAAGCATTAAGAGTCCCTGAGATGACTGGACAAAGGTCACATCCCAGCCAACACTGAGCTCTGGAGCAGAGCACTTGTGCTGCTTCACTGCTCACATTTGCCCTTTGCTAGCCCTGTGTCTCAGCTGCAGAAGGGGCTCTCACAGCTCAAGGTGTCATGCCTGTCCATCCTGGCCTCCCCAAAAAGTTGTGAGAGCAAGGAGGATCCTGGAGATGGAGCTGGAATTGAGATGGATGGTAACCTGAGACCAGAGCCAGGAAGAAAGGATGTCCTGCCAAGCTCAGGGATCAGGACAGGAGCACCCTGAGGTGTCAGCCCCAGGAGGTACCAGCAGCCCCACAATCTGTCTGTCCATCTCCCCCTGCCCAGCACAGGGAACCAGCAGGGATGGAGTGATTGTTCATTTAGCCATGCCCAGCAGGGATGGAGTGATTGTGGTTTTACAAGTTCTTCAATCCCCACCCAGCTTTCCCAGGTGTTTCTGGGAGGAGGTTTCCACGAGTTCCAGATTACAAGGCAAGATGTTTTCAATTACCATCTGTATGGCAGATTCCCTTTGTCAAGTGGGCAGTTTGCTTTATCTCTCTCTCTGAGTGACCACATTCACACCTCCCTGGGAGGGGACATTGCTGATAACAGCTATTGAATGTCACTGCATGGCTGATAAGAACTGTAACATCCCATTGGGAGATGTGAGCCCAGAGGGAGGAGCCAAGCATTGCTACCCAGATAGAATCCAGAGGTTCTGAGACACCAGCACGGCTTTCTCCATGGGATTCCCCAAAGGAACAGCAGCTGCCTCTTCTTCCACTGGATCTTCAGAGAAAGAATCCATCCTTCTCTACAGGACCCCCTTGCTCCAACAGAACCACACCTGACATTGCAGGAGGGCTGCAGCCACATTTCCAATTGGAGTGCTACCAACACCCCACAGGGTGTCAGGTTGGGTTCTGACTCTGTCAGTGTTGTTCTAGTGTACTGCATTCTTTATTTTATCCTTTTATTTCCTTCCCTATTAAAGAACTGTTATTTCCTGCTCCCATATTTTTGCCTGAGAGCCCCTTAATTTAAAATTTATAGTAATTCGGAGGGGTGGGGAGGGTTTGCATTCTCCATTTCAGGGGAGGCTCCTGCCTTCCTTAGCAAACTCCTGTCTTTCCAAGGCACCATGTACAGTGACTTTTGACCAGAGCCCAGAGAAGGAGTTCCCCAGGGTGACACCTCCCTGCCCCTGGTGGCTGCTGCCCCACTCCCCCATGAGATTTTCCCTCCTGATGGGAGCAGCCTGTGCTCTGGGAGCAGTCACTTCACAGAAAGAACAGAGGACATCCTGTGCTTGCTTGGAACCCTCCACCCCTCCTGCCACACCTTGTTCTGTGCCCACCTGCCACAGCCTCCTGGGGACACCAGGGCAGGGCCAGCAGCAGGGCTGGGAGGGCTGGAAGAGCTGGATTTCCAGGACAGAGCTGTCAGCACGCTCCAGGGATCTGCCAGCATTATGAAACTCACAGAAAAGTGCACATGTGTCGTTTTTTTGCTACACACACCTCATGTCAGACCTTGTTCTCTTTTTTTTTCTTTTTTTTTGCTTGATCTCAGTTTTGGCTCCACAGCCTGTTGTTCTCTAGCATGCTCTCATGATCCTTTGAGCTGTGCCATGGTGCTTTGAGCTGCTTGCAGAAGAGTTGGCAGGTAGCTCCTATTTCATGAAACAGTATTTAACCTCGGAGAGCTGGAGGGGATGACGTTTGTGCAGGTTACTGACCTGGAGGCCTGGAAGCCTCGTGGAAGAGAATGATGAACTGTTGTGTAATGGAGAGTCCAAAAAGTAAAAAGCTGAATTACAAACACCTGGGGAGCAGTGGGGCTCTCAGCTCCACCTCCCACATCCACCCTTGAAATGTGTGAGTTTACTTTCCATTGTTTTCCTGGTATTTTTTTTGCCATTACAGAAAAAGCCAAAGCTTTTCCAGGGTAAATGTTGGTGAAGTGTCCTGGAGGATCATAAGTAACACAGCTCTGGGTTGTCCTCCTCAAGGAGGATCTCAACAGCTCAAAAACAGCTACAAAGAAATCACATCATAGCAGCAACAGCAGCAATGAATGTCTGATAGAGTAATTGGAGAAAGTTCCATGACTTTTAAGACAATGTGTGCTGTCAGAAATGAAAAAAAAAAAAAACTCCCTTGTGTTTAAGTGTTATGCAAAAAATAAATTCTACCTTTTTTGGCAATTTCTTGAAGGGCTGGATGTTTCTTGGGTTTTCTTCAAAGAAGATCCACAGAAACCAGTCAGAAAATGAGCACATTCCTTGTAATACCTAAAATTAACAACGGTGAGGCCTCAGTCTAGACCTGATTCGCTTCTTTAAAATTAGTTTGGCCTGCACTTTTCATTTATTTACTCACCCAGCAGCCCAAGGGAATATTCTTCGTGTGTGAAGCAAAGCACGTGCCCTTGCAAGAGCAGATTTTGTGTCCCTAAAAGCAAAAATGTAATGCTGCAAATGAAGGAATGCCTCATTAGAATTGCATTTACTTCACCACAAATGCCAGCCAAGATTTTTTTTTTAAAACATATACCCACATTTATGGCTTCCAGATATATTCTGCTACCAAAAAAGGGGCCACAAGCAGCCCTGTGATGTGATCCCTCATCTAAGGGTGTCTTTGCAGCTCATTAAAGACATGCCCAAGGAGCACATAAGCAAAGGGGCTGTGGGGAAAAAGAGAGGTGGAAGAAGGCTGGCAACAATCACAATTCAAGAGCAATTCAAAGAACAATGGGGCCAAGGATGGGATTCTCACCTCTGCCTTCACACAACTTCCCACGAAGAAATTCTCTTCCCCACAGACAGTTCCATCACAGCAAGAGCTAAGGATCAAAAGCCAACCTTGAAATAGCTTTCTATTAAAGTTTGTTTTAATGAAATGAGATTTGGATGAAATTTCAGTTCTTGAAATTACAGCAGATTTTTTTTTTTCTGCTTGGATTCAATTCTGCTTTCCCATCCACATTTCACTATAAGCAAGGTTGTGGCCAACTTCTTTTATCTCAGTGAAATTTTGCCCTCGTGGATCAGGAAAAGAAGAAAGTGGGGTGTTTGTTGTAAAACACTGCCAGGAATTCCCCCAGCTAATGATCCTTTGCTTCTCTCCCCATAGGTAGAAACAGAACGTTTTGCTTTTGGAATGGGAATCGTTTGCATATTGCAGCTGGGAAAAGCACATCCATTTCTGAGCTCTGGGAGGCAAAGGCAGCCCAGGGAGGCACTTGCAGGGTGCCTTGCAAAGGGGTGTTAGCTTGGGCTCCCACAGGCTGCTGTGAGTCTCCATGCCAAGAGGAAAATTCTATTTATAAAGTGCAGGAAAGTTGCAGAATGTTTCTGGAGATTGGTGGCTGCCCCGTGAGTTCACTCTCTGCAGAGTTCAACAAGCAGTCAGCTGCTGAAAGAGCCTCTGAAAGTTTTCATTGAGCTGCTGGCTGCCTCCCCTCACCAGCTATCTTCCTGACTGGGGTTAAATAAGGACAAGCCTTTAAAACTCTACTATCTTAAAACAAGTTACCTTATTTTTTGCTGATTTGGCATCTATTTCCATGGAAACAGGAGCAAGAACTAGAAGCCAGCAGCTGAAGTTGGCTGCACCACTGCTCTTGGCTTGTTCTACTTCCATTTCCATGGAAACTGATGCAAAATCACTGCAAACAAGGCAAAGTTTGTTGTTTTTTGTTTTTTGGGGGTTTTTTTTTAATTAACCCTTTCTTGATTTTCCACTTCTAGATTAACTTGTTGCCAGAAATGCAGACACAAAGTCAGTGGAAATGCACGGAGGAGCAGCACAGATGCCTTCAGGAGCCTGTGCAGGTGTTTGCGTGGCAGCATGTGTGTGCACTTCATTCCCTAAAAGCAATCTTCAAAGTAATCTCCAATTTGCTTTGAGGATGCTAAAGAAAAAGAAGTGTAAGGGAGGGTAAGTGATGTAAGGGAGGGTGACATGCATGATTGTCCCCCAGGGAGGTTAAAGGCAGAGGAAATAAAGTGTCAATGGAGAGAAGCAGTTTGATGAAAAGAAAAAGCATTTCTTGCCTACAGCTTTCTACATTTCCTAGAGTTTTCCAGACTATTTCTCCTCTGAAGACATGTATGGTCTTCTTTATGGCTGAAAACCCATTGGAACTCAGATTTGGGCATACCTTTTCCTTTTTTCTTTATTTTTTTCCCCTCCTGGTCTGGCAGTGTGCTGGAGCACATAGAGCACAAGCCTTCAGAGGTGCTGGGTAACACACAAAATTTAATGTGGAGCCAGAGAATTTAAGGCTGTGTTACAGAGTTTGGGCAGGCTGGGGTTGACCATGGAGCATGAGATATGCAGGTTTTCTTTGAGTTTGTGGCTGAACCTCATCTGAGATTAATTCATGTTTAAGGAATTGATTTACTTACCCTGCTTCATTTGCAGGGATTTTGGTGCCTATCCTAAAAAATCTGCACCCAGACATGCAAAGCCCAGTGTAATAAAGCATTGAATCATCTACCTGAGTCCTCCAAAAGCCAAAAAAAAAAAAATTTATGGCCATTCTCTGCTGTTTCACACTGCTGGACCAATGCTTGCATGTAGAAAAAGTTTTACAGATGGTGAATCTGCTTAGACCTGGGGGGCTTTTGAGGAGTTTCCTGCAACTGATTGTTATTTCTTCTAAAATGCAAGGAGGAGGCTGGTGGGAGGAAATGGCTAAAGAGAATGGAGGTGGCCTAGGTCACACATCTAGTTACCAAAATATTAAAACACCATATTTATAGACAGAAAAGAATTAAAGCCAAGGTTTTAAGAGAGATGAAAAAAAAATACAAAGAAAATCAATACTTTTCATGTATTGGTTCATTTTTTCTTCCAATTAATACACTTGCCAATTTTAAAGAACCTCCTCATATGTGCACTGGACACAGCAGAACCTGGTCTGTACCAGCTCTGGTCCCTGAACAGGAATCAATGCCTGTATATAAAAAATTGTTTATGAATATGGAAAATTGTCACCTGCAAATGTCAGCTGCATTCCTACAAAAACATTCAAGACTGTAGGGCACAGATTCCCTTTGGTATGTGGGAAAAACAAAGGTCACTGCCTAAAGTGCACTTGTATTGTTAAAATTCATACTGAAATTCCCCAGTCCTAGCATTGAGTATTGGTCAAAACCACTCCCAAGGTTACTCAAAGCATGCTCCACTTCCCCCAAAATACTTCTCCTTCCACCCAGACAACTGGAATGATACAGCTGATTAAAAGAGAGATTCCAGCCTGATGGACAGAAAACAAATTGGGCCAAACAAACAATGGGTATCTAGAAATAAAGTTGTGGTTTGACAAATTTATGGCTTAGCAGTCTGCCACTGGATCAAATATCTGTCATGTTTTATTCCTTCAGGGCACATTTTTTAAAATATTTTTTTCATTTACCAAGTAACTAATTCAGAAGGAAACTTTTCATACCCATATTTTAAAAGTGCTTCACTTTGGTCTTGGAAAGCAGGCTGGTTTTTTTAACAGCTCTGGTTCATTGGCCAACCTATTCCAAAAGGGTCTCCCTGCCATGCCATTTTTATTTTAGAAGACCATGTTTTGTCCTGCTTCTGCCTCACAGAGGAAGATGACCAAAAATCTGAATGACACCAGAAAGTCTGAATTATTTTTAACCCTTTTAACTGCTGGGATGCTGAACAAATAGCACATACCTAAGAAAAATATTGTGGGTAGGTCTTCCCCTCTGAAAAAGTGTATGACCTGAAAATATTTCTAGTTCTCTATAGGAAGAGATTTTTTTAAAATTATTTATTTATTTAGCCTAGGAAGTTGTTAGGAAAATTAATTCACAAACATCAGAGGTTTATGGCCAAAAGGGAGACAGAGGAGTCCTTTTACTCTGTTGGAATAAAGGGAGAGGCCATGGGGCATTCCCCTGCGATCTCTCAGATTTTTGGAGGAAGCAGCCTCCTTTTTATCCCAGTTTTCCTACTGCATTTCCCTTCTCCCTTTCCCCATTGGTTGAGGTACTTGAGAGGTACAGACTGCCCAGAATGCCTGATACCAGAGATTTCCCTCTAATGTATAACCCTCCTTTTGAATTTTTAATTCTTATGGAATTTAGGGGGTTTTTCTTCCCCATTGTTTCTTTCATCTTTCCATGTCTAATTTCATTTGTCAACAAACCTAAAGTTTATTTGTAGATGCAAATATCTTTTTCCAGTCATAAGTCAGTGGAATCCTTCCCATTGTTTCTTTTATCTCCCAGAGCTGGTTTTATCTACCAGCAGACCCACAGCTTGTTTGTAAAGACAAATCTGATATTCCTCCCAAAGTGATGCATTGTTTCTTTGTTGCAGCATCACCAAAAACAATCAGGAGGCAGGCAGGTGCTGGTGTTGCAGCTGCAATCATGTGGACTTGGACTGGACCTGAGGAGCTGCCTGGTGGCACCAGTGGTCAAGGAGCCCATGCAAAGGTACAACTGCTCCTTGAGGAGGAGCTTTTCTCCCTTCCCAAGCAGCTCATCCTGGCCTCTTTCCCTCCTGCCTTGTGCAGGGAGTGACCAGCACACCCCTGTGCTCTGCTGTGCAGCCAATTTTCTTTTCACTGTCATTTTCCCTCAGGCTCGAGATTCCTGCATCTCATTTTCAGTCCGTGGATAGTGATGCACCAAAATCCAGGATTCTCTTCCACAGTTTTTGCTGCTTGGCATGGTCTCCCATAAATGCTGCAAACACCAGAGCAGCTGATAGCATTCAGTGGCCTTCTGTACTGACATTTCAGCCTCTCACAAACTAGAACTGGTCTTATGTGTTGGCTGCAGTGCCTGAGGCTTTTCTTCTCACTGGCTTTTTCTTCCAGCTGCCTACCAGAATGTAAAGACTTCCCAAAGAACAACAGGTTTCCTCTTCTGCAGTAGAAGAACAGAGTCAGGGAGAATCCAAAAATACCACAGATACAGAATAATACCTGTTTTTATATATAATTAATATACTCTATTATTGTTGCTTCAGATTAATTGCATCCAAGATTATCACACAATAGGAATTATTCCCTGGTGAGGAAAAAAAAGGTCAAATTTGTATCACTCTTTTAGTATTCAAAATGTAGAAAAATTCATACATTCAAAATGTAGAAAAATGCATTCATTCATACGTTCAAAATGTAGAAAAATCCATACATACACAACATCAAATGTTCTCAAAGAGAACTGAAGTGCAAACATTCTCTGCCAGCTCAGCTGTGGAGTTTCACACCATCCACACCTCAGTGGCCTCTTTTTCTGTCTGTATTTGTAGTCTGGGCAGTGGGGTTTGTTTGCTTGAGTTTTTTCTCCTCCTCTTCCTTTCTCTTTCATCTTTCAGCAAAAGGGAAAGAAACAGGGCTGGGGAGAACAAGACTCTGTAACAGAAGCTGTCCATTGAAAATCCAACTGGAACAAAAATTTTCTGTTGCAGATCGCTTCAAAACAGATGTTTCTTTCATAATCATGCAATTGGGAGGAAAACAGAGAAGAAGGAAGTGATCGCATCCTCCCAAGTGCTGGGAGTTTTGTAGGATTCAGTCACATTTTTCATTTTGAAAGAAGTGAAAATGTGTCAAGCTGCTCTAGCTATTAATCCACACATCCAGCCTGAAATGGGATTGAAGTGATAAGCAGTTTGATACCCAGTCTGTACTGATTATTTGGCAATAGTTTAATGATTATCTTGGATGTGATTAATGAAAAATGCTATTAATAATAATCGTGGTTGCACCACACCCTGAGCTGCTTTCCACCCTGTCCTGCAAAGCCACTCTGTGTGACAGCCAAGGTCTTATCCGGGCCCTGCAGGCAGCGTGACCCAGGCAGGGATTACTGAGGGCCTCAGGAAGAGCAGGAGCCTCTCCTCTTCCAGCAAAACTTTGATTTTTCCTGTCTGTTGTTTCTTTTCTGTGTGTGGCAGTGGGATGCAGCTCTCCTGCAACTCACGCAGCAATCCATCCTTGCTGAGCAGGCTCTTTTGCAAACCTGGGATGGAGAGGAAGATGAGATGATGTGACACCCAAAATCTGCTGGTTTAGGTTGGCCAAGCAGCAAAATCCCCATGACAGGTGCAGGTCAATAACAGCAAAGACCCTGGTGGCAATGTCAGCTGAGGAGCAGCAGCACCTTCTGCTCCTCTTCAGCTTCATCTGGGATGTTCTGAAGCACTTATTGGTGATTATCCCAAGCTATTTAATTAATTTTAAATAATTTAAAAGTTCTCCTGCTCTGCAAAGTCATTTTCAGTGTCCCAATGGAAATGACAGTGCACCAATGAGATGAGGAGAGGGAGGCTGCAAGGCTCTGCTGACGTGAAACCCACCCCTGGGGGCAGCCGGCATTGACCAGGGAAGGTGGGCAACAGACTGGGGTGGAAAGAGACAGAGAGGAACAGCTGGATTGCATTAATGGATTGGGTGGAAACCAGGAGGTAGGTTAAGTAAAAGGTGTATTTCATCCCATGAATACTTGGGAAAAACAGCTTGTGTTCTCCTGATCTCCTCCAGAGCCAGCAGCAAGGGAGGGCAGGCCCTCTTCCACCTTGATGGGCAGGTCACAGCCATACCTGCCCAAACCTGCAGGGACTGGGTGGTTTTGGGACCCAGGAGCTCCACTGCCCACATGGTTATGACCAGAAGTGGGGCTGTACCTCCAGGTGTGTTTCCACACCCCTCATGGCAGGAGGAGAAAGGAGGGATCAGAGGGTAGATAAAAAACTTTTACCTCTGTTGGTAGAAACCACTCCTAAAGCTTTTCTGCAACTGCTCTGACCTCGATAGGGCAGTACACTCACATTGATCCTTTTCAGAAATTGTTAGAAACTACAACTTTTAGAACACTAACAAGGCTTTTCTGTTAGGGCCATGTTCTCACATGGTGAGTGGTGCATAGGACTCTCTCTTGTACAAGTTTTGTGAAGGTCCCATGGGTTGTTAGGGCCAGTCCTTGTTTCCAGCAGACACCAAGGTGATCCATGCCCTGAAAATCCCACATCCTGGCACAAGGAGAAGACCTGCAAGGTTCCTGCAGGCCTGGTTGCTCTCCACCTGACCACAATAGCTCTGTACTGTGTCACCTGAAGGAAAGGAAAACAAATACAAAGGAAAGCAAATACAGGTTTGGCATTACCTGCCAAATGACCTCAGTAAAAGAGAGGCCACTTTCATGTCACAGACATCTTTTATGAAAAATCCTTTCCTTAGGATTTTTCCTCCTGAGAAGCTGAGAGGCCTCAGGAACAAAATGTAAACAATGGTTATCTGCTGCTGTGGAATGTAACAGGTGCATCTGTGATTGGCCAATGTGGTTGTTTCTAATTAATGGCCAATCACAGTGAGCTGGCTTGGACTTTCTGTGTGAGACACAAGCCTTTGTTATCATTCCTTTTCTATTCTTAGCCAGCCTTCTGATGAAATCCTTTCTTCTATTCTTTTAGTGTAGTTTTAATATAATATACATCATAAAATAATAAATCAAGCCTTCTGAAACATGGAGTCAGATCCTCATCTCTTCCCTCATCCTCAGACCCCTGTGAACACCATCACAACTTTCAGGAGTGCAGCTCCTCTCACAGCACTCACCAAGCCGTGGTTTCTCATCTGCCTCTCTGGCCAGTTCAGATATACATCTACTTATTTTTAAGATTTGGTTTTTCAGTGCTGTGAGCATGAATGAGTGTTTCCTACACACATCACCTGTGCTCAGGGACTGCCCAGCCTGAGCAGAAATGTTTGAGGGAAGGAGGGAGCTCAGATCCTGGGGGTAATTGCAAATGCCAGCAGCAAACCTGAGGTGGTCATGATGGACCTGCTCCCATTCTTTGAATAAAAAGTTGATTTTATAACACTTCAAGGTAATGCAGGTGTGATACACTGTACAAAAGCACCCTTACACATGCTGTTCCTAGGGAGGTATAAACATTGCTTTACATGTGCCTGAACTGCACAAAAGTGCAAGAACAACACAGACATTGAGGCATTATTAATAGCACAGAAAGCCCCCTGCCCATGCCCTGGGTTCTGTGCCAGACCCTGGGGTTTGCATTGAGAAAGGCTCAATTACCACCCCAGAGGCTGAAGCCCTCTCCTTTCCCTGGGGCAGCAGAGGCTGGGGCACCAGGAAGTCTTGGTGTGTCTGCTCTTAAAATCACAGCAGAGGACAGAAGACAGAAGGGAGGCAACTGAATTAGTAAAGAGACTGAAGGATACGTGGTTTATACATTACGTAATGATGATAAAGACAGATTGCTGGTGTGTAATTTTGGTACCATCCAGGGAAGAGCTGGGCAGGGAGCAATGTGGGCATGGCCAAATTTGCAGAGCTACTGGCAGGAAACTGTGGGCAGGGCTGATTCCTGCAGAGGGGAGAGGAACAATGTACCAGCAATAGAAAAGACCAGGGATAAACTTCTGGAAGTGGGACACAGCTAATATTTGTTTAGCTCTGGTTCTGTCTCTTTCCACCAACATGTCTCAAAGAGCTTTACATTGGAGTGTTAGGCAGTGATGGCTCAATGCAGAGTTGTGCTGAATGCACTTGCTGGTGTATTAGCACTGCCCAGCCCCTCTGCTTTGCAGATTCTGCAGGTTTCATTATATCCTCCTTTCTTCTCAGCAGGGCTCCTTATCCTCCTCTATCAGTGCTGTACCCTCTAGACAAACCCCAAACCTCACCATTTCCAATTTGTGCATAGGGATGCACCAGGAGGTGAAGCAACACCCTATGAGGGCGTGGAGCCAAGGAGAGACCCTGGAATTCCCAAGTGGCACAACTAAGGAGTTTCTGTGCTTTAAATAGCTGCCTTGCACTGCTAGGATCACCCAGCAGCCCCTTCAGAGAGTGAGGGGTAATCACAGGGCCCAACACACATCCCTGTGGCTCTCACGTCCCTTAGTCCCATCAGGTTAAATGCCAGAGGGGATAATAATGGATGGCTACAGTGCACCTTCGTTAAAAATGTCCTGGGAAATGGCTTGGCCACTTGGTCTGAGTAGTCCAGCTGGGGGGATGAGAAGTCTCCAAAGCCTCAGTTTGCTCCTCCCTGCTCCCATGGTGAGATATGGCCCAGGAGAGTCTCCTGTGTCACTGAAAACAGCTGGGGATGGAGAGGACCAGGCTCAGTGCCACCACAGCAACCTGTGCTGCCTGCTGCCACTTGCTCCTTCAAGGTGTGCTTCCCTGGCCCTGAACATCCTGCCAGATCTCCTGGCATAGTCCCCAGCACCCAGGCCAGGATGGGTAGCCACCAGTTTCCATAACTTCCAAGTCTTTGTCCTAATAAGAACACCTTTTGGTATGACCACTGTAATCTCTAAGTCTATTTGAAACCTCTGACATTCTCCTGAGTTCACCCCCGTCCCTTTCTCTAGCTTCTTTCCAGTGCCAGCACCGTCAAGAAAAGACATTCCAAAGCACACAAGTCTTGCTGGAAGCCTCATTTTCCAAGAAGGCCCTAGAGGTCAGGCTGCTCTATCAGCTGGGAGTTTTGGGAAAGCTGCAGGCTATCCTGCTTTCTTTTTTTTAGCGACCACTGCTGAACAATGCTGTTTTCAAGAAACAGAATAGTGATGATTCTACCTGACAGCCTTTCCAGAGAAGGGCCAAGGAGGCATCCAAGAAGTCATGCCATGCACCATCACAAATCTCCATGAATAAAGCAACACCAAAGGTCTGGCTTCTGGTAAAATGTGCATTTCTGCCATGCTACTACTCCTCCCAAATCAGTTTTTTTACTAAGTGTCCCACATGTGCCCTTTTCTCCAGCGACAGGATATCCTTCATTTGTCTGCACCAAGAGCAGATGAGCACTTCTTGGTGTTGTTTCCCAAGTCTGCTGATGGGAGGGTCAGCAGGGGCCAAAGCAGCTGCAACAAGGAGAGGAAAGATAACCATGGCAACCCAAGTTATCTGCATCCTCCATGTACTTCCTTCTCCCCACCCTACAGCATATCATTCCCACCCAAACCTCAAGCCAATCGAGCCAGTGACCAGCTGGCAGGATGGGGACTGCAGCAGTGTCTCCTGCACCCAGAGTGTCCGGCTGTGTTTCGGGGCTCACCGCTGCAGGCTGAAGTCACCAAAAAGAGACTGAAATCCTAGAGAGGGGCAACTTGCAGAAAGCAGAGAGCTCTCCACTACTGTAGATGGGGCGCTGGATATGCTGCCTTTGCTCCAGAGCTGCAGATCCACTGATGCTGCTCCTGGTTTTGGCTCTGGGCTGTAACCCTTCCACAGCAGCAGCAGCAGCAGCAGCTTCTCCGCCTGTGCCCCACGTCAAACCCAGCTACAGTTTTGGCCGGACTTTCCTGGGACTTGATAAATGCAACGCCTGCATTGGGACATCCATATGCAAGAAGTTCTTTAAAGAGGAGATAAGGTCAGAAACTCAGCAGAGTAATTCTTAAAGCGTTCTGTATAGTAATATGAAAGTTGCCTGTTAGAATTTCCAAATATTTTCATGAGCAACAATGCAAAGAGCAACTTAGCACCCAGTTGCCATTACAGCACTTAGTGTTTCAATTAATGCCTGTAAGCTCATGCTTTGTCTCTTTTATTTTAAAGCAATGCAAACATGATCAGACTTCAGCCCTAAACTATAACTTGAAAGCAGGAGTAAAAGGCACAAATTTCTGTCTAGAGAGGGGCTCTGAAAAATCTCAAAGCAGTGATGGGGGAAGGGAAGAGGGAAGGAAGAAATCAGCTTGTTTAGATTTACTGGAAGTATTTTATTATGAGCAACTGACTAAAGGCAAAAGGGGGTTTAGCTTTGTATGCTCCCAACAGAGTATGTTAACTACGAACATACCAACATGCTGCATAATTCTGTACCAGGTGCAACAACGTGAATGTGCAGAATTTCACGTTTTAACTAAGATCAAAAGAGATCTAAACCTGCCTGAGGCATGAGGACTTCTGCACATGAGGTTACCCGCATGCTTGAAAATAGCACGCAACTAAATTACTGATACATTTTGGGGAGATTTGTATGAGAACTTGAAGGCAGAAATTGCATCTGCCTCGCTGTTGATGAGGCACAAACTGTCCAAGTGGTCATTGGACCAATCCAATCATTTTTAGGCTCAAAAGCAAAATATATCTGATGATAGCAGGGAAAATGTTGCCACTTGAATTTGAGGAAAAAGTCAAAAGCAGTGCATGGCAGAGGAAGGGTTTATTTGGTCTGATATGATTTATAGAGCCATATGCACTTTCTTTTATAGATATAAAAGCCTGGGGGAGAAGAAATTATTATAGTAAAATTGTATTTTTAATGCTATAATGTGAGTAGTATAGTATTAGACAAATCACCATTTTTATCTTAAACTATCCTATAAAACGCAGCATTGTAAAACCATAATGGTTTGTCTGGGATGGACTTGTAATACCAGACATCCATCCTTGCACTGCTGCTGGAAAAAAGCAGCTTGTGGTTTTGCTGAGCCAGAGCACTCCTTGCTGCTGCACATTGGGGGTCCCAGTCCTTGTCACTTTGCCCTTTTGCTTTCCACGTGCACAGTGCCAGAGTGAGTAGTGAGTGAGGTGCACAGGGCTGAGTGCTGGGTTTCACCCACTCCAGCCTGGATTCCCAAAATGCAGTGAGTGGGGTGCACAGGGCTGGGTTTCTCTCGCTCCAGCCTGGATTCCCAAAATGCAGTGAGTGAGGTGCACAGGGCTGAGTGCTGGGTTTCTCCCAGCCCAGCCTGGGTTCCTGTCCCAAAATGCAACATGGATTTGCAATCAGCTCACAGCATGCTCAGCTGGCTGATGGGCTGGTGTGTGTCTGCAGGGGCCAGGAAGGCATCCAGGGTAGGGTCTGCTCTGCATTTTATTCCCTGCATCAGGATGGCACCACAGCTGGCTCCTGCCCCAGCCTGCTGCATCCCTGCTCACCTGTGCAGGGTTTTTAGGGAGCTGCTGCCAGGTACAAAGCAGCTCCCTTTTGGTTACTCCCACTTGGCCGCTGGGGAAGCTGGGGCCATGCAGGTTCCCTCAGCCCTGCCAAAAACAGCAGAAGTGCCTCTGGCTGTGGGGTTCTGGCTGCACAGTGGGCTGTAGCAGAGGGGTGCTACGTGAGCTGAGGCAGGAGGGGCCCGTGCTGGCTTTCCTCCAGGGGACAGCGGGAACGGGGTGCAGGCGTGCACAGGGTCCCACTGGGCTGCAGGAGTGCAGAGCCACAAACATGTGGGAGCACAATTCTTCTGCCTCAGGGGACACAGAGGGGCTCCCCAAGCCAGACACTTCTTTTTCTCTCCCACCAGCCTGCAGCTGGCTTCCCACACATAAGTGATAATGCGAAGTTCTGCTGTGAGCGCTTCGGGAAGGGGAACTTAAAAATGTTCTCCTGAGCACTCACTCAGCTTCAGGCTTTTCTTTGCATGGGTAAAACTTTCTCTCCCACTTGATTTCTTGAAAAACTGGGATTATTTTTTTGGCAAGTGGGAGCTGAAACTGGGGACATTTCAGTGGTGCTTACAGTCTTTGATCCACCCTCGTACCTTTTCACGTGTTCACTAAGGTGGATGGCACTTGGGCTTCTCTGTGCTAATTCACATTGGAACATGCTTCATTAATTCTCCATCGTTTCTGGGAGCTCTGACATGCGTTCACAGTGAGAAGATGTGAGTTTTGTTCCCAGAACGGCTGGTGACTCATCTCGTGCTCTAATGTTCTATACTTCCCTTATCTTTGCCCAACTTTATCCATCTGTAAATGAGGACACCAAGCCTGTCTACCAACTGTACTGAGAGCAGAGTGCAGTGGAAGTTTTTGTAAAATATCAGATTTTCAAAATACCGCAGAACTGAGCCGACCAAAACTATTCAAAGACTTGTGCCAATGCTGGTCCTGAGCTTTGTCCAAGAATAATGGGAAAGAAGACTGAAGAAGCTGAAATGCTTCAATTAGAAGGGGGTTTATAGGTTACTTCTTTATTTTTTTGTTTTAAGGCTTAGCTTTCTTCTTTTTTAAATAAAATCAGAAATTCCAAATGCAAGCAAAATTATTTTGGCTGAAACAAAATACTTCATTTCATTCAGGAAAAAAAACAAAGGAAAACTAGTTTGGATTTCTTCAGCATTTAGTTCTGGGTTCATCTAAAATCTGTAATCTGTGACTCACTTATTTGCATAGATTTTACTGAAGGTCTTAGAGGATTTGCTGGCCCTTAGCTAAAAAGCTCTGTACGAGAGGGAGCAGTTACAGCACAACTTGATGATGAATCTTGAAAGTATCCAGCAAATGTGCCAGGCCAGCACTGTGCTGCCCAGAAATGATGCCAAATACAGACTTGCTGCAGCCCATGGCGGGTTCCCAGGCCAGGCTGGTTCTCCCCGCAGAGATCTGCAGAGGGAATCTCTCCATCCACCCTCAAATTAATGCTCAGCCCTGGATTTCACACATCCATGTGCTGCTTGCACACTGGAGATGGCACTTTCCTGCTCTCTGCCTGATATGAGCTCCCCTGAACACACAAGCTTGAGTCAAGTCACAAAGCATATTTGTGAGAAAAGAAAGAAAGAAAGAAAGAAAGAAAGAAAGAAAGAAAGAAAGAAAGAAAGAAAGAAAGAAAGAAAGAAAGAAAGAAAGAAAGAAAGAAAGAAAGAAAGAAAGAAAGAAAGAAAGAAAGAAAGAAAGAAAGAAAGAAAGAAAGAAAGAAAGAAAGAAAGAAAGAAAGAAAGAAAGAAAGAAAGAAAGAAAGAAAGAAAGAAAGAAAGAAAGAAAGAAAGAAAGAAAGAAAGAAAGAAGCCCAGAGCCATCTCTTCCCAGTATGTGCCTGGCACACTGTGCCCACTTTGCAGATTAGGCACTGGGAGGGGTCCTCATGCACAACAATCACAGTGAGGCACAGAAATTATTCTCTTTTCTTTAATCCTAGCTCAAAGCCAGAGCAAAAATAAAAAAACTAAACAAAACACCAACAAACTCATCAAAACAAAAAACCCAAACGCAAACAAAGTGTTTATTATCATGTCAGGTGCTTTAATTGTAGGGAATCTTCAGTTTTATATCAGGCAAAATACCCAAAAACTGAAATGCTGGAATTCATCAAGCTGTTCACACAAGGTTCCCCCAGTTCTAGTCATCCTCCTTGGTAAATTTTTGGAAGGAGGCACATGGCAGGAGTTGAAAGCCAAAGCGGGGGTAGCACCAGGGTTTCACCCATCCTGGGCACCCCTGCCTGCCCCAGAGCTCAGCTGCACAGGGTCTGTGGTGGGGAAAGGGAGTGGGGTGCTGCCTTCAGGAGGGATCATCTGATCAGTTTCTGATTGCAGATGGTGGGTCATGTCACTGAGTCAATTATTTGCCTGAAATCACAGAAAATTAATCCCCCCCAAATTTCTCTGTGCCAATTTCCCAAATGGAACTCGAAAGGAATGACCAGTTTCAGCTTTCAGATTTGTTAATGTCTTGTAAGCTGTCTGAAACTCCAGCTAGGCTAATCCTGCAGGGAACCTCTTGCCTCTCCTGTTTCACTTCTGAGCTACCGACTTTAATTTAGGGTGAGATTAAATGAGGACGTGCTTTCCTACACACTTGGACAAGGAGCTCAGGGCAGGAGGGTTCAGAGGCAGCGAGGGCAGGATGTTGGCCAAACCAAAGGTCAGAGTTGGGCCATTTTCCAAGAGCAGGTTACAGACACCCTCCCAGAGCAGGCACTGCGCTCCTCGGCTCCGGCGTGTGGGCAGGGCTGAGGGGGCTGCTGAAACAAAATAAAATTACCCAATTACCCAGCCCATATGCTCCCCTCCTGTGCCTGTGGAGGGGGAGCAAATTAGTGCAAGATCTCCATGGCTACAGAGGTGCTGCACGCCCAGGGCACACACACCCTGGCCCCCCATCACACCCTGTATCCCCATCACACCCCAAACTCTGCTGCTCTCAAGGAGGTCACTCATCCTGGCTGAAAAATAGTCAGGGATGTTGGGGGAGAAAACACAGCCAGGGATGTTGTGGGAGACAGGTAGACCCCTGCACTGACAAAAGCCACTCAAAACAAGAGGTCATTTTGATATTCCCAAGTACATTTGTTGTTGGGTTTTAATATCAGGAGGGTCATTTAAAGTGTCAAGTGGTCCTTTTTTGGGACCTTTTCTCAGGAAAAGGAAAATAGGAAAATTTTAAAACTCCAGGAATTCTTCATGAACCAAAACTCTGTAGCTCTCTCCCTTTCCTCCCACCCTCTACCCAAAAACCCCATTTGGATGTTTTACCCCACACTCCATGGCAGCATTCCTGACAAGGGATGGTATTAGTGGGAAGCAAAGAAGGGCTTTTTTACCAAAGCACATTTCCTTAGGCTGATGGTTTCAGCCTGCTTCCCCTGGGGCCACCCAGCCAGGGTGCCTCAGCCTTTGCCAGGCATGGCAGGAATCCCCAGGGGCCAGCCTGGAGGAGCAGCTCAGCGGGGCGGGCGCTGTGTCCGTGCGTGCGGTTTTTAACCCGCTCTCCGTGGGGCTCTCCCTTTGGTTTGGCAGGTTTGACACCTGGCTTTCTTCTCATTTAAAGCTGCCCCCCAGCTCCCTGCTCAGCTACTCGGGCAACTACACGGACGATGCCAAGAGCTGGCGGCTGGTGGACATCACCCGCCTGACCTCCAAGTACCAGCACGACCGGGCGGACAAGCGCATCTGCACCTCCCTGCTCAGGACCAGGAGCTGCAGCCTGGAGCGCGCCCTGCGCCGCACACAGCGCTTCCAGAAGTGGCTGCGGGCCAAGCGCCTCACGCCCGACCTGGTGCAGGTCTGTCTGGGGGTTCTGGTGCCCCATCACAGCTGGGGGAGCACAGGGGAGAGTGAGTCCTGTGGGGTTTAGGGTCTTGTGGGATGTGGTTGTAACTCGCTGGTTGGCGGGTGAGTTTGGGTGGTGGTGGGCACTCAGTCTGGTCAGTGACAATGGGGCAGCCTTGTGTGCCCCCAGCCAAGTCTATGTGACAAAGGGGAGAGGCAAAATGAAGAGCATCTGCACCTCCCTGCTCAGGACCAGGAGCTGCAGCCTGGAGCGAGCCCTGCGCCACACACAGCGCTTCCAGAAGTGGCTGCGGGCCAAGCGCCCCACGCCCGAGCTGGTGCAGGTCTGTCTGGGCTTCTGGTGCCCCATCACAGCTGGGGGAGCACTGGGGAGAGCAGGTCCCATGGGGTTTAGGGGTGTGAAAATGGTCTTGTGGGGATGTGGTTGTGACTCGCTGGTTGGAGGGTGAGATTGGGTGACGGTGGGCGCTCAGCCTGGTCACCGGCAATGGGGCAGCCTTGTGTGCCCCCAGCCAAGTCTATGTGACAAAGGGGAGAGGCAAAATGATGCCCTGAGGGGAGGAAAAGTGCCACAGTTGAAGGCCAAGCCCTGCCAGCCATAGGTAATGCCGTGGCGCAGCCTGTGCAGGGCTGGGATGGGCTTGGCCCCAGTACCAGCTCCTGGCTCTTTGTTCAGGTTGAAGATGAAGTCCTGTGCAAAGCCATAGCACCAGGTTGTAAGAGCCAAAATGAGAGATGTGAGACTCCAGGCAGCTCTCCAAAATGCAGTTTATTGTATCCAAGAGGTTACAGCAGTCCAGGGTGGTGGGTGACAGAGCTGTGCCTACAGCTGTCAGCTCCAGCTGCAGGCAGGCCTGGAGACCCTTTGGTTTTGGTTACATTGCATTATAGACTTTTCTTTGTTGAGCATCTTAATACAGTAGAACCAATCTATACCTTAACTTTTATCTATAGCCTATCATAAGTACTATAATTACCATATTCATGTTCATATTCTCCAATCACTAAATGTCAGTATATTACAGTTTAAGCTAGAAGTTGTTTTTCAGTTTTCTTGCAGTGGAAAATTCTAAGACGTTTTTTCTATTTGCAACATTGGCAGGCTTGTTTGCCTGTGCTATCTTTCTGCTTGGTAAAAACATCTTCTTGTTTGAGATGGGTTTATCCTTTGCTCTAAGCCATAAAACCCCTTCTAACTAACACACCCTTTGCCTCCTTGGTTATCCAGTAAGACTGGCTCAGCAATTCTTTTCCTCTATATCAAAACTTGTTTCCATTTCTATTCTTCTTCAGATTCTACATTCAAAAATCTTTCTGCCAAGCACACATATCTGTGAGACTTTTTTGTCAAACTTTCATCCTTCCCAACACCAGGTGGCTTCAGGCACGAGCGTAACAACAGGCTGTGCACACAAAAGTGGTGACAGCTCCAGTGGGGAGATTGCTGCCTTTTTTTTTTACCTAGTTTTCCATCATGTCTCAGCATTGTGGGGTTTTGGGGTTCTTTTCATCATAAATTTGTACCCACAAGGGCAGCCAGTGCCTTGAAAGCGATTTTGCTTTGGGCCAGGGGCCAAGCCAGTGTGGGTCTCTCTTCTGGTGGCTGGCAGGACGAGGGGCATGGGCAGTCAGAGCCAAAGCCTCGATTACTCATCCTCCTGCCATCCATAGCAAATGACCTCAGGCACAAGGAAGCACACTGCCCTTTCTCCCACAGTCCTGGGGGGTCACAGGTGAAGCCAGGACAGGAGCACAGTGAGTGTGGGTCACACCACCAGGTAAATGGGCAGCTACAGCACAGGGCATCCCCCTCACCCCACCCAAACAACAGCAAAACATCACAATAACCCCTGGAAAGGGCAGGGGCCAGGGTGGGGGTTGGATATGCACTGAACAAGACTGTGAGAGACAAAGGATTATTCCAGTACTTCTTCCCATTCCAAGAGAGAAGTGACTGTGAAAAAGTGACTTCATTTATATTTCTATGCAGGCAGCTGCTTCTGCATCCACTCAGCTTTGGTGAGTGCTAAAGCTATGCTGCTTAGTTCTTCTTCCACTGGAAGGAAGAACTAAACTAACTCTTCCTCCTCTTCCCTGTGGAGCAGCACACCTTAGGAGAGAGAGGGAGGGAGGGATGCACTGGGGTTATGCCTGGAGTGCCCAAAAAGGACTCACCCAAATCACTGCCAGCCCAGCACAGCAGGTCACCCTGCAGTCAGTACCCTCCATGCCTGGCAGGGAAAAGATTTTTGGAGCAAAGCTACTCTGTACTTTGCTTAGTAACCTCAGGAGAGGCATTAGAGAGAGGGGATGGGTATCACTTCACTCAGAGCATCCCTCACCTGAGCCTGTTGGCAGGGACACCTCCTTAGGCTGGCAGGCAGCCCAGGCACTGCTGGCCACCACAGTTGCCCCAGGCAGGACTGCAGGGGCCTGCAGGAGGGCAGCCTGGGCTGCCAGGTCCTCCAGCCTTGCTGGAGTGTCCCAGGTGTTGGTGCCAAACTGTGCTGTCCCCCCACTCCCCAGCAGTGCTGAGGGAAAGGGAAGGAATCCAGAGCTTAAAACTTCAATTTGCTGAGCTGGGTGAAAAAGCAACTGGAGAAATGTGGCTCTGTGGTATCTCAGACCTGCTCCAAAGCTAAATCATCAGCTGAGCCCAAATCCCTCTCCTTAAAAGGCTCTTCATGTGGTACAGTTTTTCCTACCCTGTCCTCCCAGAGTCAGAAATGCCAGCTGAGCTGGCAGGGCTGCACACAGGGGCACACAGACACATTTACGGATGCACATGTGCACACACAGCACCACCAGAGACCCTGTTGGGGCACCCTGCCCTTGCACCTATCCAGTTTCTCCCAGGAATTTCCCTGTGCAGGGGAATTCTCAGCAGCAGTGGGGAGCTGAGCTGATGCCAGCTCCAGGGCACCTCTGAGTGAGCTCAGGGCCAGCCTGGGGGGACGTGCCCAGTGACAAACTCCCTGGGACATTCATCAACCCCTGCAGCTTTGTAGTTGCAAAGGGCATGGGAGGCTGCAGGGAGGCCCAGACCTTTGCCCATCAGTCTCAGGATTGCTCTGGTCATGTTTTCACAGTCCTTTGGTTCTGTAAATCAATCAGAGGAACAAAAATTGGAATTTAAATCCCTTCTAACAGCATGTAGATTTGAATACACAGAGAAAAATAGTGATCCAGAGATCCTGGGACTTCCTCATCACCAAATTTCAGCAGCAATCACTTTTTAAGATCAGGCATGTGCTCTGCAAAATGGCTTCTGGTCTCACACTGATCTTAATTAAAAAACAGCCAGTGGCAACAACATTTCAGTCATACTGTGTGTGTGAGTCTGTGAGTGAGACCCCATCCCAGCCCTGTAGTGTGGGACACCACAGGTTCCAGTCTGACCTTCCCAGCCCATCCAGCCCCACAGGGATGGGGATCCCCTGGGATGGCCAGGGAGGTTATTGGTAACCCAGCAGGAGCCACTGGAGAGGGGTTTTTGGGGCTCCCATATGTCTCTGCAAATACCTAAAGAACTGCTCTTCTGGCTCTGTTCTCCCACTCTCCCTCTTCTCAGAGGCGTTAACAGAACAGCTCTCCCAAGGCCTGACAGGATGCCCAGCCTGTTGCACAGAGCTGCAGTCACACAGCAGTGCCTGTTCTCCCTCTCCTGCAGTTTATCCTCTATAGCAGCACTGGGGGAAGCTCATGGGCCCAGGTAATTCTGTCTGATAGACAGAGCACCATGACAAACCACAACGTGCTCGAATCAGGATGACAGACCATGAAGTGATGTTTTTCCACTTTACACTGCCTGCCCTGCCTGACCCAGCCAGCAGCTGAGCCGCCTGCCACAGCGATTATTGCGCCAGCCACAGGGAAAATCTTTACTGGATGCAGCAAAGTCTTCAGTCTTAAAATCCAGCCTGCCTCAGAGATGAGCAGGATTTGGCTGGGGCTCAGCCGGCTCAGCAGCCCCAGACACCAGGGGCTTCACCAGGAGCTCATCCCCTCAAACCACTCTGGCTGCTTTCCTGCTGGAGGGGCTACAGACCAGCTTGGTTTCAGCACAGGTCACCCACAGGGAAAATTTATAGCCCTGCCTACAAAGCACAGCCTGGAAAATGCTGAAGGCAGGTAGAGGAAAGCAGTACCAAGGTGAAAATCCAGCATTTGCAGATGGATTCTCTAGGATAGACTGTTTGAGACTGCTGACCAGCAACTGCTGACCAGCAACTACTGACCAGCAACTACTGACCAGCAACTATTGAACAGCAACTACTGTCCAGCAACTACTGACCAACAGCTACTGACCAAGAACTACTGACCAGCAACTATTGAACAGCAACTACTGTCCAGCAACTACTGACCAACAGCTACTGACCAAGAACTACTGACCAGCAACTATTGAACAACAACTATTAACCAACAACTACTGACCAACAACTACTGACCAACAACTATTGACCAACAACTATTGACCAACAACTATTAACCAACAACTACGGACCAACAACTACTGACCAGCAACTACTGACCAGCAACTACTGACCAGCAACTATTGAACAGCAACTACTGTCCAGCAACTACTGACCAACAGCTACTGACCAAGAACTACTGACCAGCAACTATTGAACAACAACTACTGACCAACAACTACTGACCAACAACTATTGACCAACAACTATTGACCAACAACTATTAACCAACAACTACGGACCAACAACTACTGACCAGCAACTACTGACCAGCAACTACTGACCAGCAGCTGCTGACCAGCACCTCATCCTGCCCACAGCAGATGCACCAGCACCCTGGTTATGAGTCCAGTCCACACCTCTTCTTGCTGCACAGGGGGCAGCAGCTCACTCACATGTCCAGTTGTCCATCCTAGGGAAGGATGGGCACTCTGGGGTTCCCAGAGCCACCTCCTAGACCTGCCACCTCTTTGACCCAGTGCCTCATCATTAGAGACATCCATAAACCTGCTGGCAGTGGGGATGAGTTTCTCAGGGCATTCTCACCTTCTTTCTTTTGGGAGTTAAGGAAACCCTTGGATTCACTTTGCCAGGAGCTGTAGGTGCTTTGACACCTCCATCCAAGTGTTTACTCCTGGAACCCATCCTAAACCTGGTAGTTTGGTGAAGCTGGACCCAGATAGTGGCTCATGGGGTAGGAGGCAGCTGTGATCCTGGTCTGGCCCATCCCTTCTTGGGCTGACTGAAAAGAAAACAGAGCAAGAAATCTTCCTCAAGTTGTCTTTACATTCAAGTGAATTCTGGGTGTGTCTGTGCTACATATGCATAAACTCATGGAGTTTAAAATGCATCCTGTACTGTGTAATAGGGTTTAAGAACTCTCAGCTGAGTGGAGGAACTACTCACTATCACATATAGAAATGTGGGTATTTAATCAAAGTAAATAAGAAGATTTACACATCAATCACAAACAATATATCAGGCTGTCTGTCAGGTCTTATTCTCTGGGGTGATAAGTCACTGCAAAGGACTTAAGATATTCTCAGATAAATCTGTATCTCCAGTGTTTTGAGTGTGTGTTCCTCTCATTTTTCTTCCGTTGACAGTTTTTGTCTGACAGTTTTACAACTCCAGCTCCTTTTCTGCTGTAGAGATGTTTCCATCAGCCTGCAGGAAGGTGAGACCCCTCTCCACTGAAACAATCAAGCAGGTGCTGAGCTTTATGCTGTTGAGTGTCTCTGCTGAAATCAAAAGGCCCCATTGCCCAGTTTTTGTGGGTCAGGACTTCATTATGAACTGCAGGAAGGTGTCATCACCCAGCCCTGCTCCTCTGCTCCCACTCCTCCCTGGATGTGCCTGGAACAGTTCCTCAGGAAACCATGAGCACCACGGGCAGCATGAGGCACATTTATGTTAGGAGGATGAGCTCTGACCTCAGAAAAAGCCTAATTACACCGTCCATGCCTTCTCTGCTGCTGTGATTTATGTTCCCACTGTGCACACTTCAGGGCCTCAGCTTTTGCATTGCAGACTCCTGGAAGCAGCAGGGCTTTCTAACTTCGGCTGCAAATATTTGCATACACACGGAGCTGCAAGAGACCTTCTCCACCATTTATCTCTTACTTTACACGGCTCTGTTTACTTATTTTTTATCACTTCTCCTCCAAAGGGAAAGTGACAGGGTCAGCCACAATGTTCCTGCAAGTGCTGCAAGACAGAAATCCTTAACCATCCCTCCCCCTGCACCTCTTCTGTGGTTTTACAAAATTAATTGAGAAAAAACTTTCCTCATAAGGCTACACCAGAGGAGAGGAGTGTATGAAGACTTGCAACAGGAACTGAGTAGGATTATTTTTGGCAAATGTTTTTTTTTCTTTGGGGAAAAAAGGTTTTTTGGTTTTCGTGAAGCAACTCTTCAGTTGTGGTTGAGTTTCTCAGGCAGTTTTGACCAGCTATTGGCATTTTGGACTTGTTTTGTGCAACTGATGGCCAAGGAAGGAGTGGTTGGAATCTCACCGAGGCAAACAGGGATGCAGAAGAAGAGACGTGGGACATCTAATTCCCTCCTTTCCTCCTCCAACTGGGAAAGTGTGCTGCTCATCCTTCCCATGTTCCTTCGTGTCTTTGTCACGGCTGGGTGGTTCAGGGTTCTGTGCCAAAGGAACAGCTCGCACAGGAGGGGCTGGAAGGACCTACCCCAGAGCTGCCACGTGAGCTGGGGAGATGCTGCGCCACATCTTTGCTCCCAGCACGGAGGATGGCAGGAGCAGCCTGAGCTCCCCTTCCCTTTCCTCTGAAGCACATCTCCCAGCCATCAGATTATAAACAAAACTCAAAAGGGCAAATTTGGCTGCTAGGATCATTTTTAATAAAGAGGCTTAAAAAACCTGATTCCCTTCCCCAGCAGAGGCATGTCAGGGCAGTGACTCTGTGCCATTGTGGGCAACCCTCCACACATAAACTCTCCTTGGCTATTAAGGAAGACGAACTGAAAAATAAAAAAGGCCATTTTTGACTATGAAGGTATAATTTTCTATGCTGTTTATCCCAACCATAGATTGCTCATGCAATTTTACAAGCCAAACCTCCAAATCTGAAGGGTGAAATACAGTGATAATTGACTCCATTAGCCCAACGGTTCTCTATTTGTTTCTGCTATTTACAAAAAATAAACACAGGCTATTTGGTTTTGATAGTTAATGCATGAGTTTATCAGAGAGAGAACATATCCTGTGCTTATACTCACACATAATGTTTATTTACATTTTTTAAGCATGTTTACTGACCTTAGCAAATAGTATTTCCAAGAAAGCTGCTCTCAGGTTAAGCAAATAACGAAATGATCCGAAGATTATTTAACGAGGGAAGTGACTCACTGTTGTAACAACTGGAGGGCCTCCACCAGGAATGCCAGGGCTGGAAACCCAGGCAGAGGGAAGAGTCCCATGGTGTGGAGTGATGTGGTGCTGTGGAGCTGGGGGAATATGAGGTTTGCAGTGCCCAGGAATGAGGGCCATTCTTGAAACCTGAGCTGGGAAATGGCATTTTTGGGTGGTACAGGTCCTCTCCTGGGAAGGGTGAGATGCCCTGTGTGCCCACATCCTTTGGAGCTGTCGTGCAGCAAGCAGGGGCACAGTGGGCAGAGCACAGAGGTGTGTGTACACCCCAGCATGACACAAGCACGTTGCTCTCAGGGGTCTCTGCGGTCAGGATGCCCCAAGATCTGTTAGAGAGTCTCTTTTGCCTGCCAGGCAACTGAAGAAGGAGTCAGGATTCTTCTGTTCTGGTTTTCAAGGTTGTTTATTTTCTGTTATCTATAACATTCTTTTCCTGACCTGCTGAGGTCCATTCAGCAGCTCAGTCCGTGGCACACTGCCCACCTTCAGGGCGGTGTTGTCTTTTTATACTAAAAACCACATGTACTTTATTTACAGTAACTTCCCAATACCTATCACCTATGTTAGACAGTCCATCTCTACTCTAAACCAATCCAAAAGTGCCACCATCACTCAGAAGATGGAGGCTTAGAAGAAGGAGAAAGGAGGACAAGGCACGCCCAAATTCCTCCATCTTGGCCTCTGAACCCTCATTCTAAAACCCCCAAAATTCTACATTTTCACCCTGTGATAAATTCACTAACATTGGCTTGTAACTCTCACACAAAGTTGGTAATTGTTTTATCCATGGCTAAAATCAAAGGCACAGGAGTTTTTGACTCTGTGCCAAGGTCTCTGAGCCCCCTGTCGGTGTCTCGAATCCTCCAGGGCAGTCAGAGAATGTCCTGGGTTCTGACACATGGCAGTGTCTCGGGCTGCAATCAGACATCCCTGCTGGGTTTTCCCCTCTCCCAGGGCCTGTCCAGCCCCTTGCTGCGCTGCCCATCCCAGCGGCTCCTGGACAGGATCGTGCGGCGCTACGCCGAGGTGCCGGACGCCGGCAGCATCTACATGGATCACCTCACAGACAGGGACAAGCTGCGCCTGCTCTACACCCTGGCAGTCAACTCACACCCCATCCTCTTACAGGTACGTGCCAGCCTGTCCCAGCCTGAAACACCAGCCCACAACCCCTCACAAGCAAACCCTTGCATGAGATGTGTGCCAGCCTCAGTGGCAGGAGACTCCCAGCCCTGGCTCTTGTCAGCTCCCTGGCCTTCAAAAAGTGTTTTTCGTCTATGGGGTTTGGGGGGCTGAAGCCACCTCATGAGGTGCTCCCTGCATCACTCTGTGAGGCTGGGGAGAGATAGGGAACCCCAGGTGTGTTATTGCACTGGAGTGCTGTGAAATCCAGGGTTTTACACATCCCCAGCACTTCAAAGTGTTAGGTTTGCATTGCTAATGCATGACATAAAATCCCAGCCTGTTTCTGGAAGAGAAAGAGTTTTCCATTTGTGTTTTCCATTTGCCTGCTGCTGGTAACTGGCTCTGGGTTTCAAACCTCTGGGTTTGAAGGTGGTGATCTGGGAGGCCTCACACCCTTTCCCTGGACCTTTTCTGACCTGCCTGGCATGCAGCTCCTCTCTTTCCTTATGTTTCCAAGGGAGAATCCTCACCTTTCCCCATCCCACCTTTAATCCTCACTGCTGGTTCTTGCAACCCTTCATTATTCCACGACGAAAAGTTGGCAGTGGCAACATCATCCATCCCTGGCCCAAGGCCACTCCGCACTCAGCAGCTCAAAGGGCTCTGTGTGGTCCCAGGGAGGGGAAATGGTGCTGGGAGGCTCCTGGGGGTCATTCAACCACCCCAGTTATGGGTCCCTGGGACATGAAGCTGTGGCCCTTAGCAACCTGAAGATGCAGGAACACAACTTGAAGAGATGAGAAAAATATACCAAAGAGAAAAAGCTAGATTTTTACACAGTTGCCCAGAATGCCTTCACAGCAGAAGGGAGAAGTAACTTTAAACATGAAACTGGATGAGTTCATAATGGCTTGGCAGGGTCTGAGGTACTGGGGTCTGAGGTGCTGGGGACACAGATGAGCTTTAATGCAAATGACAGAAAGCTTTGTGCTGGCATAGCTCAGCAGTCACACAGTTTGGCACGAGCTGCAGGGATGCAGGGATGTAGGAAGCCCAGCCCAGGTGTCTCCACTGGAGCAAACACCCACCACTTCTGCCCCTGAGACTGCAAAGACTCTTACAAATGAGCCTGGCAGTTCTCACCAATTAGCAAAAACTGCTTTAGCCTTACCTCAACTCCAAGCTGTGACTTCATCTGTTCAGTGCTCATGAGGGACCCATCAAAGACACCTAAATTTAGCTGTTCTGTGGCTAAAATTTTCATGAATCTGAAAACTATTATTATCTTGGACTTTCCACTTAGTCTCTCTTACAGAATAAGTCTCGAAATACCAGATTCTTCCTCCGTTACAAAAAAGAACCATAAGAAAAAGAAAAAAGAATCCTAACTCCTCCAGGATGGGGTAGTAAGTACCTTTCCCAGCTGGATGGGTGAGGAAGGATTGCAGGGTGATTTAAGAACCAAACCACAACCTCTCAGAATCTCTGCTTGTCAGAGTGACCCTGAGACACGTACAAGCTTCTTTTTCCCAGCCCAGCAGTCAAAGAAGGAATCAGGACTTTTCTGTTCTTGTTCTCAAGGTTGTCTATTATTTTTTATCTATACCATTCTTTCTCCAACCTTCTGAGGTCTGTCTGGTAGGTCGGGCTGAGACACACTGACCACCTCAGTATCTTTTTATACTAAAAACTACTTGTACATTACTTACCATAACTTCCCAATACCTGTCATCTGTGTTAGACAGTGAGCTTCTACTCTAAACCAATCTAAAAGTGCCAACATCACCCAGAAGATGGAGGCTAGGAAGAAGAAGGAAAAAGGACAAGGCATGCCCGAACTCCTCCATCTTGGGACCCCAAGCCCTCGTTCTAAAAACCTCAAAAATCTATTTATTACCCTGTGATAAATTCACTATCATTCTGCTTAAACTTTCGTGGCTTGTAATTCTTCATATAAGATTGGTAATTGTTTTTTCCAAAGGCTAAATCAAAGCCACAGGGGTCTTGGGGCTCGAGACCTCCAGGGCAGCGAGAGGAATTTCCTGGGTTCCGACAGCACCCTTGTTGCTTGCAGCCAGGAAGGGCACTCTGAGAGGGAGGTGGCTCCATGAACAGAGGGCAGAGGTGATGCCCCCATTGCTGTGCTTCCCACAGATCTTCCCTGACGTGGAGGGCTGGCCCTTCCCGCGGTACCTGGGCTCCTGCGGGCGCCTGCTGGTCAGCGCCAGCACCCGGCCCCTGCGCGACTTC
>JANCRA010000020.1:2417500-2475000 GCA_024362935.1 Setophaga petechia
ATGGCTCAGAGAACAATAATTTTCCTAAACTAAATCTCATTTCCCTGTATTTCCCTGGCCTCCTTTTTTTTTTTTTTTTTCAGAATTGCCAATTTTTACTCTTAATATTTTCCTTTTTCTTGGCAGTCAAACTCTGGAATCAGTGCCCACCCTGTCTGCCAGCTTCAGTCAAGCCTTCAAATCCTAGTAGGCCAAACTCCAAAAGGATGTGAAATTAACTTATAAATGGCAATTATTTAAAACCTAATCCTTCCCGAAAGAACTCTCAAGCAATTTTTTCCTCTCTGTGTTCGAGTTATTTCTGTCAGTGTCTTTGTTTGAGCCTTTGCAAACTGTTCCTAGTAACAACTTCAGCTGTTTCCACAGCAGAACAAGAATGGCAGGAGAGATCTTCCACCAATCTCCCAGGCAGCCTCAGCACCTCCTTTTTCTGGGGGTAGTTTGCAGCTGCCCTGATGCCCAGCTGCTTACCAGGTGTCTCTCTTACTCCCACATATTTTTAGAGTTTTCATGTTGGGAGGTTTGTAAAACTGTGGTTTTGGCCATACTATGACTTTCACTGTGTTTCCACACTGTGATTTCTCAGGAGGTGATGAAGATTGCAATGCAAGATGTTTTCCATTACCATTTGTATGGCAAGTTACCTTTGTCAAATGGGCAGTTTGCTTTATCTCTCTCTCTGAGTGACCACATTCACACCTCCCTGGGGAGGGGACACTGCTGATAACAGCTATTGAATGTCACTGCATGGCTGATAAGAACTGCAGCATCCCATTGTGAGATGCTCCACCCAGAGGGAGGAGCCAAGCATTGCTACCCAGATATAATCCAGAGGTTTTTTGAGACACCAGCACGGCTTTCCCCATGGGATTGCCCAGAGGAACAGCAGCCTGTCTTTTCTTCCACTGGATCTTCAGAGGAAGAATCCATCCTTCTCTACAGGACCCCCTTGGTCCAGCAGAACCACCCCTGACACTGCAGGAGGGCTGCAGCCACATTTCCAATGGGACTGCCACCAACACCCCACAGGGTGTCAGGTTGGGTTCTGACTCTGTCAGTGTTGTTCTAGTGTACTGCATTCTTTATTTTATCCTTTTATTTTTTCTTCCCTAATAAGAACTGTTAGTACCTGCTCCCATATTTTTGCCTGAGAGCCCCTTAATTTAAAATTTATAGCAATTGGGAGGGATGGGGAGGGTTTACATTCTCCATTTCAGGGGAGGCTCCTGGCCTTCTTTAGCAGACTCCTGTCTTTCCAAACCAAGACAGGGATTGAGAGGATGCTACACATCCTGGCGCTGGAGATTCAGATTTCCCACTCCATTGCTTTTGTGGGTGATAACCTCCTACCACACTTTGCATGCACACACACACACACACCCACACACACCCTTCCCTGCCAGCTCCCAGCTTTTTCCTTTTGGCATTTTGGAGAACCTGGAACCACCACTCAGCAGCTTCAGTCCACAGGAGCAGCCAGTCAAGCACATTTCATGCATCTTTCCAGCAAGCTCGGCCAACATCAGTTGTTTGCAGGTGCTTTTTATTTGCTTTCTGGTTTGCTGAGACTTTAGGATGCACTTGGGTCCCATTTGCCAATTACTCTCTACAGCCAGGTGCTGTAGATGCTTTATTGCTAATTCTTCCTCAGCTTCTCCCATCATCCCATGAATCTGGAAGGTAGAGCTTTAACAAAAATATGGAGTGTCATGAGATGTTATGAAATCACAAGAAGCAGCTCTGTGGTGCTCTGAATTGGCTCACCAAGACACATTAATTTGATTAATGGGTGAGTCTGTCTGCCACTGTACCCTCTGTTCCCCTAATTCAGGGCTGAAAGGAGCTTGGTAGCCATCCTGAAACTACAAAAACACAAACAGGAATTTCAGGGGAAGGAAAATGAAATGAAACAGCTACTCCAGGCTGGGGGGCTGGGAGAGGCATGCACTGTTTCTACCTTCTGGATTACAGAATATGGGCAGACTCATCTGCTCTCCTCCACAGGGGGATGGTCTCAGCCACAGTGGGGGCAGTGGGGTTTTAGGGGGACCTGAACAACTGATAAGAGACCCCAAGGAAGGGTGAGGATGATCCAAAAGTCCAGAAAAAAACGAAGAGGAAAGAAAAGACAGGTAGAAAACCAGGGAGGGACACCTGATAAAGATCTTCAAACAGTTTTGTTGCAGTCATAGCTTTACTTGCATCATTCTACATTTCTGATCTTCCACAAAGCCCCACAATATCTATTCCTTGCAACATACAGTATAAATGACAATAGTTAGTCTAGAACAAACTTTTCAGGTGTTTGAAGAGCAAGAACACACCAGCCTGCTCCCTGGGGAAATGCAGGTTTGATAGAAGCAGCTTGTCAGGTTTTCCAGAGCTCTAGTACAACTCAGCAAGGATGCACAGAGCTCCAGCCCTCGCCTTACACAGTTCATTTGCTACATTGCATGCAAAGATAGCTCTTTAGACTTAACACCCACAGAAATGTCATGCAAGGTTCAGCATATTATGTGTTTGAAAAGGACCTTGTCAGTCACACGGGAGTTTTTTTCCCCCTTTCAAAATTTAAACATTCATTTGGATAAGGGCTTGTCAGATTCATTCCTCTAGTGATGCCTGAAAATAGTGGGTTTTCTTGCTTTGGAAAAAAATTATCAAGACACTTGGAATAATTCAGGCACTGAAACCTCCCTCTGTTCACATTCTTGGTGCGGAAAAAGTAAGAGAGAAAATCACCTCTGGGTGTTCACTCTGCTCTGGCTGGAACAGCTGTAAACATTTACTCATTTTTTTTCCTCAACACCTGAAGATGAAGATGGAGAAAATAAAAGGGCCTTTCTGTGTTTGCACTATTTCTACAGAGCAGAACAAAGCAGGGATTTGTGTACAGTTCAGGCACTGCTGAGGACAAGAGGAGGAGGGTGCTGGAACAATGATGCTGCTGGGGGCAAGTGCTGGGATTGAACACCTCTGCACCCATTCAGGACATTGGCACCATTTCAGACACCCCTGAAAGGAGTCCCTGCATCATTGCTGCTGTTTCAAAATGGAAATCCCTTCAGCAGGTGGAGAAGGGATTGGAACATTTGTCCAGATTTCAGGAAATCAATTTGTTATCCCTTCCTGTTTCCACTCACAGCACTGCTTGTTCTGCCTGTCCCTTTCCACCAGGCAGATTCATTCCTCTAGAGATGCCTGAAAATAGTGAGTTTTGGAGGCTCCCATGGGCTGCCTTTGTTGATGCACAGGATCAAACCTCCCAGGTGTCAGAGGAACAGGGCCAGAGGTGATGGGGGCTTTCCATCAAATGGCTGCATTGACTGGGGACAAATACTGGCAGGAGTTTGTGTCTACAAGGTGTGAACAAAAAAACCAAACCTGCAGGAAATGCTCTTGTTGCATTCTGTGAGTAAAATGACCAGAAAAACTTAAAAAAAACCCCAGCTGCTGACTTGTTCTGTCAAAGTGCTCAGGGAAAGGCTCCCCAAAGTCAAGGAGTTTGACTTTTATTCCAACAGGAATTCTGGGGTTACCAACCCCAGGGAAGGGCTGGCTGAACTTTTATGGTTGCACGTCCCCAGGCTGGAGCCAAGAGAGCTGTCTAAAAATACAGCTTTTGCATGACTGCAGCATGGCATGTGCAGCAAGATAAAATTACTGGGCAAGGAGGGCAGGGAAAAGGAGCTTCTGAATGGAGGAGTACAAATATGACCTTGAGGTGCCACCAAAAAATGTGTATATTTATCAAAAAAAAAAAAAAGTCAAACCCCTCAGCGCCGGCAGATCAAAGAGGAAGAATAAAAGGTCAAAAGGCATGGAAAAAACAGGACTTTTCTAAATGGATCAGAGCTTTCAAAAGACTGTCATTCCCAGAGGTGTCCATGTTCATGGGATTTCATGAGAGGAATTGTTCATAAACTTGACAGAAACACAGACTGAGCTAAAGGACAGAGGTCTCAGTACTACAGAGGCAAAAATAAGGAATTATTGGAAAAGCTGTGACCACAGGTTCCCTCTTTTCCCTGCTGCAGACCCAGATCCATGAGCACACTCTGAGACATTGGGCAGCTTCTTCTGGGGCAGGTGGGAGCAAAGGCCCTCAGCTGCAATCCCCCAGATCCCCTCCTGCTGCTGGACAAGGATGGAGGGATGGCTCCCTGGCAGAGGAGTGAACTCACTCAGAGGGAAAATCTTGAAGGCTGGATTTGCAGGTTGCAGGAACAGCTGTGAGCTGCTTCATATCTTTTTTAAGCCATATATGGAGCCCAATGGGAAAGTGGGATCTGCTGTGATCTCTGCCCAAGTTTTTCTTGAAGAGCCCTGCAAGAGTGGGATCTCTTTAAAGACACCACATTAGAAGATCACAGTAAATGTGTGCTGACAATAAATAAAAAATACACACACACATACACACTCCCCAGGTGGCTAAACAGCAGCACAAGGGAGCAATTCTAACCAAACAGACACCCTTCAAAAGGGAGGAATCAGATGCAGAAATTAGGCAAATTAGATGCAAGGCTACAGTGAGGCAGCCCCAGAAGAGAAATCCAAGGAGTGACTTGCTAACAGCGAGGAGGTTGACAATGAACCCTTTCTCAAGCACATCAGAGGCACAGAGCCTGCCAGGAGAGCTGCTGAGGCCAGCAGGAAATCTCAGTGCAAGGCAGCCCAAGGAATGAAGAAATCAGGATTTTGCAACGACAGTCACAGGCGGTGTTTCAAAGAAGAAACAGGAGTAAGAGCTCAAGTGACTCTGTTAAAACTGAAATCAGGTAAACCCCAGCCCAACCTCCCCTCTGAGAGAGCAAGGAGCACATGAGGGAGGGTGCACTAAGACTTTGATGCTGTTTTGCAGTAAAGATGGTGAAAAATGGGTGGAAATAGCACCCAGTGGGTGCAAGTGAGGAGCCCTGCTCAGGGTGTGTGTGATTCCATGCAGGGCAGATGCTCCTCGTGGGGAGAAAAGCAGGAGCAGAGCAGAGGCTCCAGGGAGCTCAGGCAGCCAAGGGAGCCTGGGAAGAGCTGGGGTTTCAGCACAGTTCAGAGGAAAACAGGATAACTGGAGGGGCACAGGTGTGGGAGGGTTTTTCCTGGAGAGATCCAGCCTGGCAGGATGTGATGGGCCTGAGGAGAGGAATCCCCCACGTCAGGGATTGTAGGGAGTGCAAGGACACAGCAGCACAAGGATCCTTCTTTGTCTCGTTTCTTACACTCCTCCCCAAACACAACACCAGAGATTTGGCACAGTGTGATTTGGTCCAGCCCAAGGGAACTCCAAATGTCACAGGAATGGCAGGAACAAGGACTGGGGCTCCTGGGGTGATGTCCAGGTTGTGGTCAGGGGTCCACTTGTCATGACCAAGAAAACATCTTTCTCATTTTAAGGTTTGCAGTGTCAGTAAAATTAAAGATGTGAATAATTTTACAATATTTATGAATAAAGCTATTGCAACATAGCTATTAATGACTCACTGTCTTCTCAAGGAAACACCCTAATTTTTCACTGATATCTTCTTTTGGGGAATAAAATCCCCAAACCAAACCCAACTTGAAGAAAATAACCTTATCCTGATCCAAAGAAACTCTTAACATCAGAGTTGTGAGTAGGAGGGAGGGAACACTGTGTAATGGCACATGGGAGCTTTGAGATCCCAGATCTATTAAAGAGCTGCTTTGCCAGATTAGCCACTTTGCATGCCTGGAAATGTTCATTCAGAACAAACTTTCATCATAATCAAAAGCAAGTTATCAGGCAAAAATGCATCTGGTTTGATTTTCAAGGGCTGGTATCCTCGAGGGGCTTTTTGTTTCAACATCTGAAACAGCTTTCAGTGGCTGTACATGGATTGATACAGGTTTCTCTCCTCTCACAGAGTCAGAATGGTCCAAGAGAGTTGTTCTGCTCTTTGTTTGCTTTTCAGGGTTTGGAAACCTTGGGCTCAGAGAATTTGCTCAAAAGGCTCAGGAAGCTGTCCCTCCTCCTGCCTTCTCATGTCCTTCTTGGGTTTTTAGAGAAATTAACCACCATGACCAAGTTGTCTTCATGTCTTGGCCAAAACAGCTCTCTCTGTTTTCCTTCTAACCATCCTCGCTCCCTTATGTTCACTGAAGTTGAGTCATTTCTCTCAGAGGACCAGAGAGATCCCAGACTCCTTCCCAAGGGAAAATTCCTCTCTCAGAAAAGGAGACAGAAGTGATTTCTGACCTGAAATGAGGGACAGGGAAGATGAACTCTTTCCTGGAAGTCACTTCAGCTGGAGAGGTGCCAGAGGGAAAACTTCCATGTGGTGCTCCCAGAGAAGATGAAAGAAATCCCAAAGAGAAAAATATGGAAATGTTGTTATTACCCAAACCAGCACTGGGTCCTCCAATTCCAGCTTAATTAAGGGAGCATGGCAGGGCAGAGGACCCCAAGGCAGGAGGTTTCTGTGCTTCTGCACATCAGCTGTGCTCAGGGGAACCTGCCATGCAAACAGGTATAACAAACACATTAAAGACAGCAGAAACTGTGAGTGAGGTTTCACTGCAAAAAAATGTAAATGCAACTCTTTCTAGTTCATTATCTATCTTTTTTTTTTGCTCAGTTTTTTTTCCTCTGCTGATCCAATAACCACTGGTCAATAACCTTGGGAGAGGGAGGCAGAGGAGGGAAAGACTTCCACACTTCCCCGTGTGGCAGGGAATTGATGATCCAAAGCATTTTAGCACAGCAAGAAGCCAATGTGAAAAAAAAAAACAAGTAGAGAACCACAAAGTAATTCAAGTCAAACCACCATTGAAAACAGCATTTTGGTAATGGGGACTAAGGTGGAGGAGCATTGGAGGGACATTATGCCTTCAGTTTTTAAAACTTTAAAGACATTTAGTGCTTTCTCCAACAGCCCAAACAAATGAATCACCTTGCAACGAGACAAATAAAAGCCTGTTTTAAAAATAACTATTTTTCTTGTATGCCAGTGGATTTGCCATTATCAGTGACAGGCACAGGCCCACCTACAGTATTGAGCTAATTGCTTTATGATATCCTTTGGTCTGGAAGTTTCTGCTAATGCCAGCCTATTCTTCAAACCCTAATTTTTCCTCCCCTTTGAGCATTAAATCCACCAAGAGAAGGTGAAGAGCATGGCTGAGACACAAGGAGTGTGTCAATGAACAGAAAGGCTGCACTAGGGATGTTTGCCAGTGACAGCATGGAGATAAATGTGAAGAGAAAGGGAGATATTTTGAGAAGGAGAGATGAGCACAGCCACTGAAAAGCACCAAAATGAGCACACAAATAAGGCACAGGAGACATTCAAGAAGTGAAGAGATTTGCCAGAATAGAGAGAAAGAGGGCTTCTTCTCTGGCAGATCTCAAGCAAGATAGCTTGCCAAACAAACTGGAAGAGGAAGGAGGTGCAAAAAAAAAAAAGACACAGAGCAATGAGCAGCACTTCCTCTCTGTGTGAGATTTTTTTTTCTGTGTATTCAAGTTTTTCAAAAGCAGTCACACCACCCAGCTCCTGGAAGATGAGAAGAAATGCACGTCCCTTCTCCTCAGACAGAGAAAACCCCACTTTTCAAACTCACATCCTCCACTGCTGCCCTGCACCCACCGTCCCTGCAGAAACACCAAATGTGGGTAATCACTGGCAGGCAGGAAAGGAAACACTGAAGTAAGGTGCTCCACCCCTCCATCCTCTCTCCAGGTACCAAAATCCAGCAGCACAGAGCTCCTCATTCCTTCCAAGACCCTTTCTCAGCAGAGCTCAGAGGCGTGTGTGGGAAGACACCGCGCTCCGCGTTTTCCTGGCAGCGCCGCCCGGCCTGGCTGGGGATGAGCAGCAAGGGAAGCAGGTGCTGAGCCGGCCCAGCACCCTCCCTCAGGAGCCAGCACCCCGGCAGGGGCCACCCCTGTGACCCCCGGCCCCCCTGGGATGCACTGCTGGGGCACAGGGGGTGCGCTGAGGGCAGGGGGCCGGCGTCCCACAGCACAGGGGCCGGGGATGTTTCCGTGCTGGAGGCCAAATTGATTTTTCTAGCGCAGTTTCCACATTAATGCACAGCTCAGCAGAGTCCAGCATCACACCCAAAACATCTCGTGGCCACAGCCCCGGGGAAGGGAGCCGTGGGTTGTGCTGGCAGGGCCTGGGGCCCTCCTGCCCTGCAGGCGCCAGCAGGACGGGAGGTGGAGGAACACCAGGGAGAGCTGGAAAAGGCAGCTCCTGGCACACACAGGGCAATCAAATACCTATTCAAACACAGCAGCACTTCATTCATATGCTGTCTTATGTTCTCCCATCTCGTGGTTGTGTAAATAAGCCATAGAGAGCATTAGCCATGGCATTCTTCATAACACAGCCCTAATTGCTGGAGGCTCCATCGAGATCTGTAAACAGCATTTTGCACTGATTTTGAAAATTAGGAACTGAAGTTGCACTTATGATAATTGCCAACTCGTTTTGCTCGGTGCTGGAAAACTCATTCCACCTTTGCTTTTCAGTTTGGAGCTGCTGAAGGAGCTTTTCAAAGGTATCATCACTTACTGACACACACATTTATTTCTCTGTTAACAGAACTCAGGGGGGTTTACAAGGCACTCAGTCAAACAATTTTTTGCCTCCCCAGACTTTTGCCCTGCCAGAATTTGCTTCTCTACTTCTTCATTTGCTATCTTTAAAAAATTGTATTCTTGTATCACTAAGGCACTTCTCACAAAAACTGTATTTTTCCCCTGATCTTTTTTTCCTTTTACAAGGGAAATGTCTGTATCTGTCTTAGAGACAATCCTGTTGAAGATCTGACTGGAAAATATGGGTAAAAGCTGAAAGATTAAAAAAAATCACAGAATCATTAATGTTGGAAAAGCCCTTTGAGATCATCAAGTCCAACCTATGACCAAACACCACCACACCAATCAAACCACAGCAGTAAATGCCACATCCAGCTGTTTCTTGAACACTTCAGGGTGACACCACCACCATCCTGGGAAGCCCCTTCCATTTCTTGACAACTCTTTCAGTGAAGAAATTCCTCCTGAGAATGAAGATGCTGAAGCAGGATTTAAATATGGGGCTGCAACTTGACTTGGAATCACATGGTTACAGCACACAGGTAGTACAGCAATTCCCCTCATCCATGTTTAGGAATCTCATTGCATTTGAGTGCAGGAATGGATAATGGTGAAGGAAACCTAATCCATGTTGTCCTGGATTACTGATGCCGAATTTTGCCCCAAAAGGCGAAAATAACTGCCTAAAGACTCAGTTTAAGTCAAATAGACAGGAGGTATTTTATTACGACGCGCGTCGGAGAAATCCTTAAATTGATTTCTGAATTATGAACAGCAAAAGCAGGTTTTTATACAATTTTAACATGGATTACATCACTCATTATATGCATATTCATAGGTAGGCAGGAGTATAGGTGGAGTCTTCCGGGAATACTTCATCTCCCTTAGTTAAACTTTAAGCTTTTTCCTAATTTGGGCATCTTCCTGTTATTCCTGGCATATTTTTCCATGGCTTGGCAGAAATTATTGTCTTACTTGGCTCGATTCTAACGGCTTGGCAGGTCACTTTAACTTATTGGCTTCTTTTTCTGCTTTCTTCTTCAAAAATTGGTTTCTTCTTCAAATAGTGGTTTCTTCTTCAAATATTATAATTCCAAAGTTTCTCCTGTGGGTGTATTTTAGATTATTTAATCTAGATATCTGATCAAAGTTCTTCCTTACTTAAATATCTAATCAAAGCTCTTCCTAACAGTGTATTTTTTGGGTTATTTACTTACCTATATATCTGATCAAAGTTCTTCCTAACAGTGTATTTTAGATTATTTATTAACTTCTACGATTCTTCTTGTTATACCTGTAAGTGTCTTTTAATTCTTTTATTTTTCAGAAATTATTGCTCATTTATTAGATGGTTTCATTCCCCCCTTTTCTTATAACTTACGAATTCTTTCGTCAAATTCTAGTCCTATAGGGCGCTGATATGCTCGTACCACAGCTTAAATCCTAGACTCTTTAACCATTCATCGATTCCTAGCCCTTCTCCTTCTTTCAACTTGCGGAGTCTTTCTCGAATGTCTCTAATCTTGCTGTAAATCGAAACAGTGATCAAAAAAATTCATGCAACACATTCCCATGCAACACATTTTTGAACTCTTCACAACCATGGCCTTGTGCTACTGCATCAAGTCTATAGCTGCTCTATTCTTAACCTATCTTCAGCAGCAATGAAATGCATCTTGTGTAGCTTTCACTTCTTTCCTCTCTTCTTTCTTTTGAGTTTTGCCGTTCCCCACTTTCCTACTCTCAATCTCTGAAGGTTCTCGATGCACTGATCCAATGCTTGGTCAGGATCTCCCTCAAAGGGCCCTACCACAGATGTTTGGGTCAGTGGGACTTGTTCTCTACATCGGGCAGCCACAATGTGAGAATTTCTCCTTATTTCTAGTGCTTTTAGTTCGTGATTCAAACGCCACCTCACAAAAGCAGTAATTATTTGTTCTGCACTCTCATACAAATTAAGTCCTTCTCTTCCTGGCAAACCTGTAAATTCACTTAATACTCTAATCCAGCAACGTTCTCTTGCCCATTGGCCACGACACCTCCAACACCAAACTTCCCACACAAGTGCCTGATCATACCAGTAAGTATACTCACACTCAGCACACTTTAGAGCAACCCAAGCACAGCAAAACATGTTACTACAGGTTAAACAGGCTGTACTATTCAGTGGTTCGGATTCGTCAAATTGCGTGGTAAGAACCCAGTTTATCCAATCTCGTGGTGGGTTCATTAGAGCTATGGCAGCTGGTTCACTATATTGCACGAGACGCTGGAGATCCTGGTGTACATTAAAGAAAAGCTTTCTCTGCAGTCGTCCTTCTTCATCTCTTGCTGTTATTCTATCCCACTACTCAACGTCCTAGATACGTAAGGCTTCACCCATTTAGCAAGTATCTGGAGAGTCTCTCGAGAATCTATTGATCAAAATTGGGAAGGTTTGAGGTGGAGTCAGAATTATGATGTCCGCTCCTCTTGTTTGTCTTCTGGAGCTTTCCTGACTCGTGAGTAGTGGATCCACGTAGGTCGCTCCTTGATCCGAATCGCGGTGAAGCCCACTTCTCTTGTAGGGGTTTTCCTAAAAAGATTCTTAAACACACACTCAATCACCGGGATTAAATGGATGCAATTTGCAATCAGGTTGTTTAGGTTGGTGCTCTACCATCACAGTAGCATTCTTATCGAACTGTTTCCCCACCATAATTACATAATCGTAAATGTACTGATCACCGATTTGGTCTATGGCGTCCTCATTTACAACTTGCATAGCATAAGGTCTACTATACAAAATTTCAAATGGACTTAACTTTTTGATCTTGGTTTGACTCCCAGCCTCAGCAGAGCAATAGGCAAAGCTTGATACCACTGCAAATTAGTCTCCTGGCATATTTTGGCAATTTGCTGTTTGCCATTTGATTTGTAATGCTTTGCTTATTGCTCTCACCACTTTTGCACAGAAATGTGTACCTCTATCTGAAGAAATGCTCTTCGGTATCCCAAACCGTGGAATAATTTCATTCAACAGCACTTCAGTCACTTCTCTCTCCTTGTTTGTCCTGCAAGGGAAAGCTTCAGGCCACCCAGAAAATATATCAGTTAATACCAACAAATACTGATACCCCCCTTTTCTTGGGAGTTCAGAAAAATCAATTTGCCATACTTCACCTGGGAATTTACCTCGATTTGTGGCTCCTTGGTGTACCTTGGTTCCTGTATTTGGGTTGTTTTTCAGACACCGCTCGCACTGGGATGTAACGTGCTTTACAATAGTAAATAATTTCGGTCCTGCTATCCTGGCTTGCAAATACTGGTAAAGCGGATTTAGACCCCAATGGGCTTTTCATGCTCTGTCTTAACAATCTGCCACATTAGGTTCCCTGGTATGACCAACTGTCCTGTCTCTAATTGTCCCCATCTACTGTCTAACAGTTTACCTTTATCCCTTTGAATCCATCTATGGTCTGATTCCTGATAATTTGGTTGGAGGTTTACATCTAGCTCTCCTGGTATTAGAGCTGTTACCTTTCTGGTCCTTGCAGCAGCTAATTTAGCTTCTGCATCTGCCTTTCTATTCCTAACTTCTGGAGTAGTGTTACCTTTTAGGTGTCCTTTATAGTGCATTATGGCCACTTGTGCTGGGAGTTGGACTGCTTCTAGCAATTGTAGAATTTCCTCTGCATGTTTGACTGTTTTCCCTTGAGTAGTCAACAGTCCTCTCTCTCTCCAGATGGCTCCATGAGCGTGCACAACAGAGAAAGCATACTTAGAGTCCGTCCAAATATTTATTCGCATGTTCTCTGCCAATTCCAGGGCTCGTGTCAGAGCTATCAATTCTGCCTTCTGGGCTGAGTTCCCTGCAGGCAAAGGGTTTGACTCGATTACCTTTTCTGTGGTAGTTACTGCATAACCAGCCATTCTTATTCCTTGTTTTACGAAGCTGCTACCGTCCGAGAACCAGTCATCCGCATCTTCGAATGGCTCTTCTTTGAGATCCGGGCGACTGGAGTAAACGGCTTCGATCGTTTCCAGGCAATCGTGCTCGATGGGTTCTGCTGAAGTCTTCCCTTCTAGGAATGAAGCTGGGTTCACAATGTTAGTTACTTGAATAGTAACATCATCTGACTTAGCTAAGATAGCTTGATATTTTAGGAATCTGAAAGGCGACAACCGATGGTTGCCTTTCTGTTCCAGCACAGCCGACACAGTGTGAGATACTAACACAGTCACCTTTTGACCTAATGTGAGCTTCTTGGCCTCTTCTATGTTGATGATCACTGCGGCTACTGCCTTCAGACAGCCTGGCCATCCTTTACTTATTTCCTCCAACTATTTGGAGAAGTAGGCCACAGCCCTTTTATGTGGTCCTAAATGTTGTACCAGGACTCCTAGGGCCATTCCTTGTCGCTCATGAGAAAACAGCCAGAATGGTTTTGTCACGTCTGGAAGACCCAGGGCTGGTGCTATCATGAGTTCTTGTTTCAGTCTCTTATAGGCTCCCTTTGCCTCGGGAGTCCAAACTAGAACGTTCTTAGTTTCCTTCAACAAATCATACAGTGGTTTAACGAGTATCTCGTACTGATAGATCCATAGCCGACACCAACCTGTCACCCTTAGAAAAGCACGCAGATCTCTCACCGTCTCTGGTTTAGGCATCCGGCAGATGGCCTCTTTCCTAGCTGCTCCCAGGGATCGCTGTCTTCTGGAAACTTCATATCCCAGATACACCACTTCTTCTTGTACCAGCTGTGCTTTCTGTTGAGAAACTCGATATCCACTTAAACTCAGAAAGTTTAAAAGGGAAATAGTCCATGCAATGCATTCTTCTTCTGTTGCTATTAGGAGGTCGTCTACATATTGCAAAAGAGTACCATCTCCCAGTGGCCTTTTCCCACTGTTTTAATTCTTTGGCTAATTGGTTCCCATAATCTCATTTACTGCCCTCAGGTCTTGGACTAATCTATAAGCTCTATTAGGTTTCTTTACTGGCAGAATTGGGGTGTTAAAATCTGATTCACATTCTATCAATAACCCTAATTCTAAAAACCTTTTGATTATGGGCTCAATTCCCATTCTATCTTCTAACCTCAGTGGGCATTGTTTCCTAACTACCGGCCTCGCTCCAGGTATAAATTCAATAATGATAGGTGTTGCTTGTTTTGATTTCCCAGGTATATCAGTAGCCCATACTAATGGATATGTTTCACTCAGGATATGCTCAATATTGTGACTTTCGGGGTTTGGTTCTATACAACTGATTGTTAGGCTTAGGGCTGTAATCAGTTGCTCTCCACTTACTTGAAATTCCAATTTGTCTTAGTTGAATTTTATTACAGCTCCCAAGTTCTCCAGTAAGTCTCTCCCATTTGTTTCCCAATTTTGTATTTGATAGGTTTCAAAAGTAAGTTTTTTCTTTTTTTTTTCTGGTTGGCCTGTTGCTCCCACATCTTGTACAAATCCATCACTCTTAGGTACCAATTCTTGATTTAAAACCGAAAATGTTGCTCCTGTATCAATCAAAAAAATACAATTCCTTTTTACCTTCCCCCAGCTCCATTTTAACCAGTGGGTCTGCTAGGGTACGGCCCACCGGTCCCTCTCATTCACTGTCCTGATCGGTGGTAGTAGTAGTGGCCACTAGCCTTTCCCTTCGTTGGGGGCATTCTCGCTGCCAGTGTCCCCTCTGTAGGCAGTACTTACATTGATTTGGCCTTACTCTAGTTGGGTGGGGTTGGAGTCTCCCTCCCCCTCTTGCTGGGTTACCTCCACTTCTTCCCCTGGTTCCAAATTCCAAATAGCCTGTTTTCTGAGCTGCCACTGCTACAGCCACTATTCGAGCTATCCTTCTGTCTTCCCTTTTCTTCTCCTCAATTTCTCTATTATTGTATACCTTCTATGCCTCATTCAGTAGTGTCTCTAAGTTTTGATTTGCTGAATGCTCAAACTTTTGTTATTTCCCCCTGATGTCTGAGTTACTCTGTCTCATCATTAATCCTTGCAAGTGCCATTTCCCTTCTTCTGTTGCTGGGTCCAGGGGTGTGTATTGTCTCATCGCTGCTCTAAGTCTGTCCAAAAATTCTGATGGGGTCTCATCTTTTCCTTGCCTGACGTCATACAGCATCGACCAATTGACAGCCTTAGGGATTGCGTTACGCAATCCCATTGCTATCAATTTCCTATGTATCAGCCGCTGATAATGCTCTTTGTTGTTCGGGTCCCATCCTGGTTTACTGCTGGGAAAATTATCTTCTAGTCTCCCTGATAATACCCGAGCATATCGCCTTCCTATTTCCAATACGAGTTCCCTTTCTGCATCTGTCAACTCTGACAGCATCACCTCTATATCTTCCCAATCAACATCTAAATTCTTTGCCATTAATTCAAACCTCTTTGCTACCCCCTCTGGATTCCTCCTGAAGTTCCTTACTTCATCTCTCCAATTGTTCAAGTCACTCGTTGAGAGTGGCACCTTTACTTTGGTCCTACTCTGTTGTCCTCCCATGGTTATTCCCTGTGTCTGCGTCTTTGGTTTAGTCAGAACAATCTCTTTCCCACAAGTACTGTATACCAATTTATACAAACACTTCATTCATGCAATTTCCAATCGCTTCGTTTCCGACCTGGCTTCTCGCGAAGAACAGGAAATGCGGAGTGGGACTCCCTCTCGCTTCGCAGAGATGCTGCGTGTCAGTCACTCTCACTCATACTCACACTCTTTTATCCAAACTGTCCCACCTTTCTGGTCTATCAAAATACACTGCTTTACCACGAAATGTCACTGGCAAGCCATATAGTACTGATACTGGTCAGCCTCGGAATGTCACACGCTCGTAAAGCAGCTGTAAACCAAGGTACGATTTGCAGATGATATCACAATACATTCTTACACACAAAAAAATTACAGTTAACACAAAATACCGAGTCCTTGTCTCGAGATTCGAACTCGCGCCTCACCAAATTACGAAATTCTTGCAAACAACAAAACTAGTTAAACAAAATATAGCACAAATATATCTTCTCTAAACCTTATCAGGGAAAGGAAAAATTGGACAGGGTCCCGGGCCTGGCTGGATTCTCAAAACCTTATCAGGGGAAGGGTAAAAATTGGACAGGGTCCCAGGCCTGGCTGGATACGTTCCCAGGCATAGTTTTCACTACGTTCCCAGGCATAGCTTAAAGTTTCAAGCATGGCATAATTTAAAGTTCCAGGCAAAGCAACAACAAAGACATACACCTTTTAACGAATGCCCTTTCTTACAAACTGTGAAATACTGGTTTCTTTGAATCCATGCAATCGTCCCTTTTTTTTCCTTTTTTTTTTTTTTTTTTTTTTTTTCTTTTAACACAATATTAAAACAGTTTCCCACACAATAAAAACAAACCAAAAATACCAATTTCCAAAGGTACTAATACCAAAAATACCAATTTCCAAAGGCACTAATACCAGGGCGTCCCCTGGCTTGTCCTTCGGGCAGTCACGTCTGACCCCCGTTTCCTAATAAAGCGCTTTATCCCAAAACCAATAAACAATTAAAATACCTCTTAATTGAAGCAGGAGATGCAGGAACCCTTCGTCCACTGAGGAGCGCTGGTCCGGAGGGGAGTCTCTTCTGACAAAAGGTCGTCAGGGGCGCCCAGAGGGTCCCCCCTGGACCCGGCTCGGGAGGACTCCTTAAGGCCTGGATCTCCTGTCTGGTCCCACCTGGGTCGCCAGAAAATGATGCCGAATTTTGCCCCAAAAGGCGAAAATAACTGCCTAAAGACTCAGTTTAAGTCAAATAGACAGGAGGTATTTTATTACGACGCGCGTCGGAGAAATCCTTAAATTGATTTCTGAATTATGAACAGCAAAAGCAGGTTTTTATACAATTTTAACATGGATTACATCACTCATTATATGCATATTCATAGGTAGGCAGGAGTATAGGTGGAGTCTTCCGGGAATACTTCATCTCCCTTAGTTAAACTTTAAGCTTTTTCCTAATTTGGGCATCTTCCTGTTATTCCTGGCATATTTTTCCATGGCTTGGCAGAAATTATTGTCTTACTTGGCTCGATTCTAACGGCTTGGCAGGTCACTTTAACTTATTGGCTTCTTTTTCTGCTTTCTTCTTCAAAAATTGGTTTCTTCTTCAAATAGTGGTTTCTTCTTCAAATATTATAATTCCAAAGTTTCTCCTGTGGGTGTATTTTAGATTATTTAATCTAGATATCTGATCAAAGTTCTTCCTTACTTAAATATCTAATCAAAGCTCTTCCTAACAGTGTATTTTTTGGGTTATTTACTTACCTATATATCTGATCAAAGTTCTTCCTAACAGTGTATTTTAGATTATTTATTAACTTCTACGATTCTTCTTGTTATACCTGTAAGTGTCTTTTAATTCTTTTATTTTTCAGAAATTATTGCTCATTTATTAGATGGTTTCATTACCAAGCAAATTGTGTTCTCTTTGCCATCTGTATGGCAGCTGTCTTCTGTCAAGTGGGCAGTTTTCCTTATCTCTTTCACACCCACTCCTCCCTCCAGGGGGACATCTGCTGATAACAGCTATTGAATGTCCCTGCATGGCTGATATGAACTACAGCATCCCATTGGGAGATGTGAGCCCAGAGGGAGGAGCCAAGCATTGCTACCTGGATATAATCTGGAGATTCTGGAACACCAGCACAGCTTCTGCACTGGATTTTCCCAGAGGAACAGCTCCCCTGTGGAAGGGGCTAATAGAGGGCCTGTTAGTACAGGCGTGAGAAGAAGCTGAGAAGCAAGAAGCTGATAAGGAGCTCTCTCCAAGGCTGTAACCAAGGAGACTGAGAGAAGTGAGGAATTGAAGAAAGAAAAGAGAACTTTGCAGCTGGATGAAGTATTTTTAGAAAGTTAGTTGAAGTCACTGTAACTTTTCACCAATAGTGTTATGTTGACTTATTGTGGCCAATAGTTAGGGTAGGAGAAGCATAAACAGAAAAAGTCAGCCATGTTCAATAACAGAGAGTTGCCAACTGAGACTGCTTGGACTCTCTGCTTTGTGTGACCGCCTCAACAGCGACACTGCCTCTTCCACTGGATCTTCAGAGGAAGAATAGACCCTTATCTCCAGGATCCCTGCTCCAGCAGAACCACCCCTGACACTGCAGGAGGGCTGCAGCCACACTTCCAATGGGACAGCTACCAGCACCCCACAGGGTGTCAGGCTGGGTTCTGACTCTGTCAGTGTTGTTTTGGTTTACTGCATTGCTTATTTTATTTTTATTTTCTTCCCTAATAAAGAACTGTTATTCCTGCTACCATTTTTTTTTGCCTGAGAACATCTTAATTTAAAATTTATAACAATTCTGAGGAAGGGGGTTTACATTTTCCATTTCAGAGGAGGCTCCAGCCTTCCTTAGCAGATTCTTGTCTTTTCAAACCAAGACACATGTGGAGCTGAGGTATTTTTCTCCTAAGATGTCCATCTGCCTAGGGCCTGTTGTGGGCTGGTTCTCAGCCAAAGCTCAGTATTTTGATGCAAAACATGCACCATGGGGCACCCCTGGGCTGAGCCCACACTGCTATTTCTCAGCAACATTATACCACATCAACCTGTCACAGAAACCAAATTTTAATTTTTACATCTCCCAGCCAGGTATCCAGTATCCTCATCCTTATCTGATGGCTGCATATCAGCATCCCTAGGCTGCCCAGGCACTTCTGCCTCCTCAAGCACTTTGCCACCTAAAACCAAACCTTTGTGGGTGCTCTCCTGAGGTTTCCAGGGTTGCACCAGCCTGGGAAGCATCAGGAGGTAACAAGATGGGCAGAGTGTTAAAGAGCAGCAGCCCCAACCCCTCTCCAACACATTCCCATTTCCTGCTGTCTGCTCTCCCCAAGGGGTGTGGGTGAGCACCCAGCCCTGCCCTGGGCTCTCCCAAAGGACTCAGGGAAAGCTGTGAGGAGCTGCTGTGCTCCTGGAAGGTTGACACAGCCCAGGGGACTCGAGCAGCCACCGTGCTGTGGCAGGGCTGGAATAATTTGCACTCCTGTGCCAGCTCCTCCCTGCTCCTTCTTCCTACTGGTGCCCAACACAGGAGCTGGGAAAGCTGCTCTGTATGCAATGGATGCATCCCTAAATCACCATTTAATCTGGGACAGCAGAGATAACACTGGCATCTCAAAACAAACTCTTGCACATAAATACTGAGCTGTAAGTCTGCCCCGAGCCTTCCAGCATTTCCTGAGCCCCTGGAATACATTGCAGACCTTCACTACGAAGGCATTTGACCTTTAAGAAGGTCTTCAACTACTGGAACCACAGGAGATGCTCTTATCACATTGCACTGGGTACCCTGCCTAGTGCCACCACTCTTAAAAAGCCTTTCACTCTCCTGCCTGCACCCCCCAAAAAAACCCCAAACGTGGCAACTGTGACTGGCTCCCAGTTGTTGTCCTCGGATTTCATCAGAGCCCAAATGAGGCTGCTCCTGGTGGCTCACTTACCCTCCAGTAGCCAATGTTCACCCCTACCTGAGGACCACTTTGGTTCCTAAATAGGTTCCAATGAGTACCTTAGGAACCACTTTGGTTCCTAAATAGGAACCACCTTGCTTGCAGGCAGGTGACCAAATCCTGGTTGCACCCACTTCCCACCTCTCAGGCTTCTCCAAGTGCCCCAAAAATCCTTCAAGTTACTGCTGTGAAAGTCAGCCTGTAGGACAGTCCATGGCAGTGATATTCTGGGGGAACAAAACAACCCCAATTTTATGTATGTTAAAATTGAACAGATTAAAGCTCCAGCAGCATCCTGGACATGAGCTGCATGCTGCACTCAGCATATGGCATTGACAGCTACAGCTGACTGACCACTGCCACAAGAAAAAGGCCTCTTCCCTCAAAGGGCTGCTCATTTTCCCACTGATTTGGTGATGAAAAGAATAGAGGAGGAAAGGGGTGAAAACATCCTTTATGCCTGTTCATTTTCTCTGTGCCCACAAGGCTGAACTAAATGACATCCCAGCCATGTCACTGCACACATCTTAGACTACTTCTTCTCTCAGTCTTCTCTTGTGGTGTCCCTTCCTGACTCTTTCAATGATTTTAAGTTTTTGCATGTACTTGGAGCCAGCTCTCTCCTGCCACGTTTCAGTGCTCCCATGGACTCTGGCAATGGCTGAGTTGTTTGGGTGTGACTCCTTCAAGAATCTTCCAGCTCAGTGCATTAAAGGAGTCAGTGCTTTTGGCCCCTTGTTTAACCATTAGCCCACCCATTAACCCTTGCCTGGGATTTTGCTACTTTTGAATTTCTCTGTTCTACAGCTTGAAAATACCTTCTATGAGGAAAAAAATAAAACGTGGGATGTCATTTGAGAGCAGTGCTCCATCCTAATAAAAAGCCGAGTGTGCTGTGAGAGGAACCTCTGCCTGTCAGGAGCTCGGGGGCAGGACAGGAAAGGGGCTCCAATGATAAATCCATTTTCATGTCCCCCAACTGCTGTGCATGCCCACTGCCCCACTATTCCCCAGGCAGGGGCAGCAGCAATTGCATTTTAACCCTTCAACAATGTCCTGGCAGCAGGAACTGCAGTAAAACACTGACACTGCTGCCCTAGAGGGGCTGAGAGCTGAGCCCTCCCTGCTGCTACCACAGTGAGGTGCCTCTTCCCATCTTCCAACCCTTCTACGTGTAGGTAGTGTTTCTACGGCTTCCCAAAATAAATATGGGTAAGGGCACCTCACCCCTCACCTCTACAACTCATCCCTGCTCCCCTTATCCCACTGCAATGGGAGAGGCCAGCACTGCTCCTCCTGGGCACAGCAGCTGACAGGACAGCTCTTCCCTGCTGAGGTGACAGGGGACAGCTCCTGTGGGGCTCAGGATGGTCCCTGTGCTCCTGTCCTGACACACACACGTCCCTGTCACCACAGGGGCTCAGCCTGGCAACTGCTCTCCCTCTCCTCTGTTTTCAGCTTTGCGTGGAGTTTCCAGCACCAACAAGGAAATGTCATGTTCTACCTGCCCCAGATGTCCTGCTCTCCCCTCTTTTTGGAGGAATGCCTTTGTTTTCCTGCAATGAGGTGGCCCTGTGCCCTCCCCCTGCATTGCTGCCTTGCTGCCAGCCTCATCCCTGGCACCCTGTGCCCTCCTCCACGGTGCCCTCGGGCAGCAGCCCTGCACTGAGCTCACCTGGGGCTGAGCTTCAGCTTCGTTCTGTGCTTGAACCTGTGTGGGCACCACCTGCACCCCTCCTCCCTCCACTCAGCACCAGCACAATGGAACAGGCAGCACTGCTTGGCTTTGACCGGTCCCTGAGTAAATCCTCACACTCACCAGCCTTGTCTCTGTGCACTCTCAGCTGGAGGGGTTCCTCTGCCTGTTCCCACACTGGCTAAAGCAGCCATGGAAGATCACAGAATCATATTTAGACTCAATCATGACTAAAGCTCATCTAGTCCCTGCCATGGGCAGGGACACCTCCCACCAGACCAGGTTCCTGAAGGCTTTTATCCAACCTGGCCTTGGACACTGCCCGTGATGGGGCATTCACAGCTTCTCTGGGAAACCTGTGTCAGGGCTCCCCACCCTCACAGGAAAGAATTTCTCCCTAAAATCCACTTTCTTTCAATTTGTAACCATTCCCCATTTCCTGTCATTACAGTTTCTGATAGAAAAGTTCCTCTCCAGTTTCTCTGTAGCCCTTCAGACTCTGGAAGGTGCTGGGAGCTCCCCACACACCCTTCTCCCCTCCAGGATGAACAGCCCCAATTCCCAGCCTGTCTCCATCGGGGATGTGCTCCAGTCCTCCTTGTCAGCTTCATGGCCCTGCTCTGAACCTGCTCCAACAGTTCCTGGCTTTCCTATGGACAAGTCCACCTTACATGAAGCTTTCCTACCACATTCATGTGCTGCTCCCATCGTGGCTCTCTGCTCTAGTTCCACACAAAATGGTTCTGACCTAGCTAAGCTCAGGTTTAAACACCCTCCTCCCTAACCCCTGCACTAAGTACCACATTTGAAACCCTTATCTGGATCAGGGCAGCAACCAAGGATGAGTACCCTATACCCTGTGGTCTTGGCTGAACCCCTGCGTCTTCCTTCTCTTTATTAACCAATAAATGTGTTTGTGGCCAGGAAATCACCAGCTGTGAAATCCCCAAGCCTTGCCCACCTTTGACCCAAGAATCAGCTCAGCTCAGCCAAGCTGTGCTCATTTAAGCAAAGCATCATCACTTTAATGCTACGTGGAAAGTCCTTCTTCCACACAGCATGGCACAGATTCAGGGTACTTTGTCTTTAGAATCCACAAGTTCTCTGCCATACAAATTGAGGAAGCTTTGGGGTTTCCTGTCAGTAGATACTTTTCACTTTCTAGTGATTTTTATCTAAATATTTCATATATAGATACCAACATAACTACTGTTAAACTAACCACTGGTAGGACTTCTCCAAAAAAGCAAAGATAAACTGCTCCCAAGTTATGTATCCAGAAGAAAGCTTTAAAATCAAATGCTGTTGAATATATTTATGGAAGGACTTAATTAAGCTCAGAAAAACACTACTATTTATTTCCTCATTTAAGGATCCCTTTTTGTCAAGCTCCTCAAGGACAGTTCTCAGACCCACAGCTCAGCAGCAAATGCTGCTCTTACTTTTTAATTCCTTCTCATCTGTAATTTAACTTTATGCAATTTTTTAAACACCTATTTTTATCTCTGGTTTTATCTATCTCCTAACAGTATCATTTTTTTCTCAGCCTGTAACTTAATGAAAATTCTTGCAACAAATGCCACATCTTTGGCCATCTTCATCTTAAACCTGGCTGCTACTCCAAGTAGTAGCTCCAAGCAGATCAGAATCACTTGCAGCAGGGCTCAGCTGTGGAGCTCAAGGGCCCCAAGACCAAGATTCCTTGGAAAGTTCAGCTCCAGACTCCAGCCTCCCCCCACCCTGCCCAACTCCTGATGCTTGGAAACACCCAGAGATTACAAATGCCTCACTTGGTATCGTGTGCTTCATAACTGAAGAAGCAGAAAATGCTTCTTAAGAAGTACAACTGACGAAACATTAACTTGTGCTTTTTTAATAAGGTGAAACAAAAGCATTCTAAATCATAGCAGCTTATAGATCCAAACTGTCCATTGCTTGGGAGCAGAGTGGGATTAAGAAGTGTGGAAACTGCAAAATATTAAAGCCCTGCAGCAATTCCAAGTCATGACAACCCTTCCCACAGCATGAGGAATGCTGCCTGGTGCTCTACTGATTTGGTCTACTTGCTTATTGGCAAAATATGAATATTCTTCCTTGGTAATGCCATATCCTCTTTTCCAAAGGGGAGGAAAGGTACAAAGCCCTTCTGATTAGCACACAGTAGCTCTTTCCCTAATTAGCAATGTTCTTTTACAGCACTGAGAAATGAGGACCTTCTGTTTACCATTAGTTGAGGTAAGTGTATCTTGCTTTTATTTGGGTTTAAGACTACTTTAAAGGAGTAGCTTTTCAGTTGCAGCATGGTTTGTCAAGATTACAATATTTATGACTGCGTAAAATACACAAGTAAAAAAAAATAATTATGATTTGGAGAGTTTGTTATCAAGAGCTGAGACTTACACCTTTACAGAACTGCAAATACTGGCTTCCTAACTGCTAGTTGATAATTTTGCTGGCAAGAACATTTCATTATGCTTTTCTTTAACCTCTACACCCTTTTGTCCAACTAGTGAGAACTAGCAAGAAAGTCAGCTCTACCTGTGGTTAAACTGTTGTAACAGCATTAGATAAACTGTGCTGATTCTTCATAAAACACCCTTCAGTTTGAAGCTACAACATAAGAGGCGATTCTTTTTGTTCAAAAGGAACAATCTGCATGCTCTGTGCCTGGAACACGTCACACTGATTACAGAAAATTTAACAATGCAACCACTAACATACCCCACTAATGAGAAATTATGAGAAAGTGTTTGATGCAGAACCTTCTGCATCAGTCAACTCTGATCGATAAGGAAGCTATCAATTTTGAAATTTAGATTTAATGCATTTTCAAGAAGCTAATGAGAAAGGAGCAACTTAAAATAAATACCATCATTAAAACTGCAAATTGTTACAATGATATATTATAAACTTGTCCTAAATAAACCTAGTGCTTCAAAAATTTACCAGTGAATTCGTATTACAAAATATGTGAAAATACAATAGAATACCACAAAACAACGTCCTTTTTTTGGGGTCAACAATGACGCCAAGATGATTCAGTCTTAACTTTTAAAATTGTTAATAGAACATATTGTAATATATAAGTTGCAATTTGGTTGAAATCTAGAGAACATCCCCACCAAAACTCAATCTTCTTCATTCCTCCTCTAAAACTAGTGCCAAACTTCCTGTCAAAGTTGGTATTTTCTTGAAGAGCTTTAAAATTTAGCCATTACTTATTTTCTACTACTACATTTTGGCAGCAACTATTTATTGGTCTGTTATTGCAAAAAGTGCAATTTAACAATAAACCAGTCTGAAGGTCATTCTATGTCTTGAGGATACATACCATATATTTCTTTAAAAATAATCATACTTTTGTAAGCAATACTTTACAGTAGACACCTCAAATCTACCATAGATGTAAAACTTAAAACGAGAAAAATTTAGTCTCTAAATCTTTATACACATATTTATATTCGAGTTTCTATATATATTATATATATACACAAGCACAAGAGTATATATAAAATATATATAATCAGATTCAAAAAAGAACAAAAACTGGGCACTGTACATAAAATCTTTTTAAAACTCAAACAATAGAAAAACTTTAAACATTAAACAATTTTAATAAAAGTTTCTGTACAATGCTAAGCAGTTTTATTTACATATAGAAAATGTAATAGGAGTAGTGTTTGAAATTACAGAACTCCTTAAAATTTCAATGGCAGGTAATCTGGAAAAAATAACAGCATTCCATTCACAAATATTTTCAAGCAATAAATATGTATTTATAAATAGTGTAAATTTACATCAAGATTAGAAACAAAAATCACAAATCTGAAGTTTATTCCTTAGTCTATGTGCAACCCATTTATCTTTGTGACTTGGCTGTTAATTGTTTTAAATTTTATTTAGGAACCAAAAGTGTAACCGTCATGGTTTCAAAACAAGACAGAAAAACATAAAAGCAGTAAAAAATTTATATCACCTAACTCTTCACATTAAAAAAAAAAAAAAGAAAAAAAAAAGTTGCCCAAAGAAAGACTTAAAATTTCTAACTACCTTACAAAGAAATGACCAGCTAAGCTAGTACTTTTTCCAAGGGAAATTCTGAGAGGGGAAAAATGGATGAAACCAACTCATCAGCCCAGAAACAGAGAAATACAAAAGAGGTGGTCTTCAAGTCAGTAGTCTGTATAATGTTGCCAGTTTTGTCAGATATATACAAAACATGGAATTATTTTTTTGAAGTACAGCTGGATGAGCTTTATTTGTTTTGAGTTCTGGAGTAGGAGGCAGTGCTCTCTCCTGTCCAGTTGGTTGACACTCCGCACTTGGAAGGTTGCATAGACACAGCTTTCAGCCAGCAGCCTTACGGGATAGCTACAAAAATCAGTGGTGCAGAACTGGGTCACTTCCTGAATATCAGAAAAGTTTTCATTTAATGTCCATGAAAAAATGTCAAGATGAGGAGGATGGCAATGGAGGAGCCTGAAAGAGAAAACATTAAATTACCTTTTCTACAAGGGTGCAAAACTCTGTGTTTAACTAAGACCTGCACAAACTGTAACCATGAGAGTTTAGAAGTCACACACACTATTCTTTTTACACTTCAGGACACTTTAGAGAGAACAATGGCATTTTTTTTTCCACCTTACTCAAATACAACATGTATTTTATGAACACTCTGCATTAGTATTTTGCCTGTACTGCAGACTGGAGTATTCTGTGGGGATGTCTGTGTTACTATGATGTGAGCAGCCACAAGTCCCAGTGTGGCAGCAAAGAGCTCCATGTGGCCTCAGTATAGATACATCTTTATACAATCTAAAACAGGGATTCTCAACCTGTTTACCAATGGGGAGATGGTCCATTTGTGGCTCTCCAAAGTCTCTGTGGGCTTCATTTTCCCTCACCCCCTCTACCTGAGCAGTAACCTATCCTCCTGAGATGAAGGTGTCTGTGGAAGGGGTCTAGATTCTCTGACATGGGGACCAAGTGCCTCAAGAATGAAGTGAGGTGTCTTGTTCCTGCTGGCTGCCAGGAGTTCCAGAAAATGACCTAACTGCTTCCCAGTCCTGCACTTTGTGAATTCCATCAAAGTACTGAGTCTCTGATGGCATTTCCTCCTCTTTCCCTGCCCATCTGTGGAACCCCTTCAAAAGGCTCCTCACAGTCTTTAAAGACACTGTAGATCATATCAGAGAACCCAGCTATGGAACTCTAATGCTGGCTCATCCCTGTGTCTGCTCCTGGTGCTTTACCCCAGTCTCTCTCTGGCCTAATTCACCTTTGCCAGATTATCCCTTCATCCTGTGACTTACAACAAACCTTAACTCTCCTCCTACATCAGACAGATGTCACTTCTGGGCTATGACTCTTCCCAATTGAGTGTGTATCCCCTTTGAAAGAAATGAGTGGCACAACAACTTCATACAAGAACAGTTATCAATGTCCTTAGCCTTAGGTTTTGGTGGGGGAAGGAGCTACTCACAGGTTGAGAACCCTTGTTCTAGGGACAGAATCATCACTGTTACCTGTATAATGTATAAGCACAGATAACAAAACACCCCTCCCTCCCTCTCATCTCCATACAGAAACATTCTTCCCCATTTCCACTCAACTGGATGATGTATCTGAGAACAGGTGTTTATTTATGTTTTTCTGTAACAGATCATCACTTTGAAATTGCAGCATTTCACAGACTACAATGACAGTGACCTTCTAGAAGCATGAACTGAAGTTTACCCAACCCAGGCTCTGTGGGACTAATGAAGAGAATTAAATTCAGAGGACATGGTCCCACACTGTGGCCAGCCCCTACTGATGAACTTTGAGGCCTTAACTCAGAAGGTCACAACTTGGCATGCTACCAACACATGAAATAACTAAACACACATTTTTCTGCAGCACCTGGAAATGAATCAAAAGGCACAGCCCTTACTGGGCTGTCATATTAAACCCAACATGAAATTCCCATAACACTTAGTCCAATGTTTGTCTCCTCTGACAGAAAGCCAAGGCTTATCAATACATCCAGCATCACTTTCATTGTGGTTACAAAAAAAGCCATCTTTGCCTGGAACAATGAAACCTGGGTGAAATGTTAGGACAGTTGTGCTGACGCAGTTCAAAGCAGGAGGCTGCCATATATAGCACAGAGCTATAATGGCAAAGAGGCTTTTTGCTTTAAATTGAAATGCAAAGGAGGCCCCAAGCCAAGAGACAGAACTGTTTTGAGAGCATCCACTTGCTAAGCAGAAGGACAGTGCTGATTTGGGAGGGGATGGGTGGGGAAGGGGAAGGAAGGGTCTGAGTGCATAGGATGCTCTGCTGCTATACTGACTTCATACCACAACCAATGTATTAGAGATGCTCTTGAACCTGGTGCTAGTTTCTCCAAGCTTCACTGTCCTGATTCTTCCCATCTCCATCTGATCCAGTTATGGTCTTCAGGTGATCTCTATTGGATTTTTAAAGCCACAACTTTATGAATTGTAACATCATACTTTTCCTGAAAACTCAGTGGTTATGTTCTGCAGTAAGTTACTGTAGTATTTGACACAATTCTGACTCTTCAGGTTTTGTTCTGCAAATATCACACACAACCCAAACCTCCATTTGAATCAGAAAGTCCGTGGTACTCGTACAAGGGAGCACCAAGACAGTCTACAACTGCTTTACAAATAATGTATTTATGCACCCACTTATTAATTTGACTTACTAATGTAAATTGATCATAGACTTGCATCAAGTCCTCCATTTTGTACTGTTCTAGCACCACAAAGTTTTCCAGGTTCGTGCTTATCTTTCGTGCACAGTCTTGGCAATGTACAACATAGGTCTTTCGAGAGTTGCTCTCACTAGTGACAAAAAGCAGATCAAAGACTTCCACCTATTAGACAGGAAACAGAAAGCCAAGCGTTACAATTTCATTTTTTAAAAAGTTAAAACCATGAGAATGGCGTTTTCTCCAAGATTTACAAGCTTACCCTGTGCATGCAAAGAGAAAAATTAGATTTGTTCAGGGAAAATCTATTCTCCTAAGGCTTGGGCAGAGAAGTGAAGCAGTGTAAAACCACTAATATTACACTTAGGTGTCTGCATGAACAGCACCATGGGAAAGCTTTGGGTCAATATTGACAAAGCAGGATTCATTTGCTGAACAGTAAGGTGAGGATTTCAAAAACTTATACTTATTTTTCCCTTTTACTGTCTGCTAAAGAAGTTTGTTATTTCCATACTACTGAGCCACGTGCTCATTCTGCCCAAGAGGCTCTGTCAGGAGATAACTAGAAACTGATTTTCAGAGAGTAGGAAAATGTTATTTTCTTTTAAACTTCATGAAAATTATTATCTAATACTTTAAAGCAACTATTAACAGTAAGTAGAATGAAAAAAAATCAGCAAAATGTATGTCCTGCAGAAAAAAAGGACTTAAGTTCTCTCTCTTCTGGGTGTGTTAGTGACTTCTGAAAGGAAGACCAATATACCTTCAAAATGAAGCTCAGCAGATCAAATTTTATGCAGGAAGGGATAACAACATTTTATAGTAACTGAAAATTGAAAATCGACCCAGTGAAAAACAATGTTGTGGGAGTGCTATGGGAGAGCCTTCAGCAAAATACAGCCCAGTCTAGAAAAACATCTGGATGAGCTCCTGGAAGGCACCACTGCATCACACAGATGTGCATACAGCACAGAGCAGATGCTGCAGCTTAGAAGCAAACCTTAAACATCATCAACAACAAAAGACAGGGCAAAATTTAAATAAATATTACAAGAGTAGATGACCCAAAACATTTTCACTGACCTCACAAATGCTACAGTAATGAGCTGGCTCATCCTTTGCTCGTCCATGCCAGACAATCTCCTTCCCTGCAGCAATCAGAGCTTCCCTCAGTGTCTGACACTGTTTGAGAGTTCTTAACAGGCAGTACCTGCAAGCAAAAGCAGTTGTGTGTTCAGGTCAAATTCAGCAGGACAGCAAAACTCAAGAAGGCTTCATCTTCTTCCAATTCCATGCACTCGGAGCTTCCTCTTCCTCTGGGATCACAGAAACAGCTGCCTAGAAAGAATCACTGGACTCATGGCTGGGGGAAAGCCAGACCTTGTGCTTCTGGGCCTCTTTCAGGACTGCCCCTTGCCCTGCAGACAGGCTGTACCTTTCATTTTTGACTGAAATACATCAATGCTCTTTTAAGCACAACAGAACAATGTGTCCTCAAAAGCAATCCATGTATTTTATTTTGAACCATAACCTTGTCAGCAAAAAGTTGGCTTGAACTGCCAAGTTCAGCACAGCTGTTTATGTTTTGTGTGACTATAGCCTGATCCAAAGGACTCTTTTAACATCCTAAAACTCAGCACTATTAAAACTTTATTATCCCAAGTTTTCTGAAACCCCAGGAATCACTTTACACACAGTGGGAATAGATTCTATGAACATCTCCCATGCAAAAGGAAAAAGGACAGGTTGGTTTAGGAAAAAAAAATTGACACAAAAAATAATTCTAGCACTTATTTTATGAATGAATAACTGTTCAAATGTCAAATTAAAACCCACAGTTCCCTGTCATACCCCCTGTAAAGGCAAATAAACCCTGAATAATTTTATATCACAATTTTATACAGTTCTTGTCCTTACAAGAAAATGTAACTTGTTTTCTAGCATTTTATGAACTACGTATGTTCTTCAAAAAAAGCTGGCAAAATAGGTCGCCAAATTTCTAAATTACCATGTTATTTACAATAATTTTAGCTCTCAGCTACCCTATTTATTTGAGCTGCAGCCTTTGCAGCCTTCAATTTTCTCCTCCACAGGGTGGTTATGTTACATGCTCATTAGAAGCAGAAGGAAGATTGGAAAAAATTAAGGGTAAAAACAAACACTGGACAGAAAACGAAGTGCTCCAGACTTCTATCAAGTGTTTTCAACTTGAACTTTCTCCCATTAGAGCCTGAAACATGTAATACATTCTCTATTTAAAAAAACACCACATTTCTTTCATGCGTTTCCAAGTAGTTAATAGAATCCCAGGATTCTGAAATACTCTCCTCTTGCTTTACACTCACACTGTTTATCTTCACTAAAACCAGTGGCTTCACTATGGCTTCACTAACACCCTCACTGTAAGGATAACACAAAACTGAAAGTGTGTTTCCCTGTTAAACATCTTATTTTCATGTACCCAATTGCAAGAAAATTATGCAGCTCATTAAGCTGTAACTCCTTCAACACTTTTGAAGTTTGATGTGAATGTGAGTTATGATGTTAAGGCCAACCACAGGTGATAGATTAAGTATTAATTCATTCAAGTGTTGGGTTATTGTGCTCCTGACAAGCTCAGTAATTTTGGAAATGCATTCATTTATGGAATACAGCCTGATTATTTAAAATAAACTTAAAAGCTACCATTCTTCTCTTCTGCTGTTACCTGGAAAAGTCTTTGGGCATCCCAAAGAGCAACTGCAGCACACCTGCACACCTGCCACCATTGTTCTCCACTCTTGACTTCCAAAGACTTTTCAAAGTGTTATTATGTTCAAAGTGTTTTCTATTGCTACAGTTATGAAAAAAACTGCCCAGAATGAACCCACTTACAACAGTGCTCCAATGCTTGCCAAATTCACAAACAAAGCAGAGAACAATAGCTTGAAGGTGAACTCCCCCTCCTTGGATAAAATTCAGGTCCCAGTAATGAAACTTGAAAATGTAAATGTTAACTATTTCATGCATTTAAATATGAGAGAAAGGATACAAACTATCACTGTGAATATGCAGCACAATTTCCTGAAGTTTGGGAAGCCTTAAGAAAGCCAAAAAGGTTCCTAGCAAAGTGACAGTGTGCAAGTTCAATGGGGTCAGCTTTTAGTACTGCAGGCCAGTTTTTATTCTGGTACAGTGAGAATTCAATTGGAAGAAAATCTAGACCATCCCCCTCTCAAAGTCTCTGCTGGTATGGCATAAAGATATGAGTAAATCATGTCCAGTCAAATTCAAATATTCAAGAGAAGGGAATTAAAAATGGACATAATCCTGATTTATTCTAGAAGAGCAGTGATAAAGCCATTTAAATACTTAGATATTCAGTAAAACTGCTCAAAAGTGTGGAGACCATCCCAATGGCAATGCAGATCTGATCTCTTGTACCTTCCAGTAATACATCTTCCCTGATACTGAAACGTATTTTACCTAACTTCATGATTTTTTGCAAAATAATTTCTCCCGTGTCATGTTCTTTTACATTTCTGAAACTATTTCTGTAATAGAACTTAGTATTTCAGTTACTTTGGAATTAATTTTTTAAGCTTTTATTACTATGCTCATTCTACCTATAAAATTCTTCTCTTCCTCAGAGGCATTTGCAAAAGTCCTTCTGGCTCCCATCTAAGAGGTTTGCAGTAAATTTTTCTTTTTGTGAAAGAAAACTTGGCTGTCCCTCCCTCAGCCAAGTTTTAAATAATTTTTTCTGCTGTGTTCCTGCTCATGTTTCTACTGTTGAAACCAAATCTTTAAAAAACATCTCATGTGAAAGTTTCAGGTTTTGCTCTTTGACTTTTATCTTGCAAGACAGCACTGAGCTGCACATTAACTAAAAATATAACGAGGCATCAGATTTCTTCCAAAAGCAAAGTTTCCTTCTATTACTTTTCCTCTTCTGCTACTCCATTTCTTTTCATCACTAACCTGGCTCCCAATATTTATATCTGTGCTCAAATTTTAGTTTATTGACTCTGCAGTGGTTACTTTCACACAACCCATTAAGACATATTTGTATTTATCTTTCAAATTGAATTAGAAGCTACTTTTTATTATTTTCCAAGAGCTAATCTTTTGTACCTAAGAAGTCCCAGAGAGAGAAATCAAAACCACCTTAACACTTTATGTATCTTTGACATGCAATTTTTGACAGACCTGTGCTCAGCAAAAAGATGACAGATGTGTCACTTATTTTTATTTCCTAATGACAGTGAAGCCAGCTATCCAAGATGAAATTCAACCAGCTCCATCAAAAATGACTATTTTCCCAGCATTTTTATACATATGCATACACTCCCATATACATAACTCACAAATGTCTCTATTTTGTACACAGAAAATCCAGGTGCTGTGGACAACAGCCACAATCCCAGATGGTTTTTCCTGCAGACAAGGAGCCCACAGAGAAATTATGCAATTGCTTCTCTCTCTTAAGGAAATTCATGAAGTTTTCTGCATTTCCAGGGTGTTTACAAAGCCAAGGTCAGACACAGGCTGTGCTGATACTGATTTCTAGGAACTGTTATTCCAGAACTACAGGAGTGACCACAACAAAAAGTTATCTCAGGCTGCTGCTACTGGACATCACAGACCAGAGCTAATCATCCCCTCTCTTTCTGCAGCCACAGCAAGAACTTGAGTTTTGGCTGACAACTAACCTGGAGGGGGGAGGCTTAATCTGAGTAAACTGGAAATTATTTCAGTAGACTGGAAAAAGCAAATGCACATGCACACCCAAAATTTCTATCTGCTCCTCAGCATCTCTGTTTATTGGTAATGTACACTAAAGTTTGAGTCTTTAGCTAGAAAAAGCTGGGCTGCTGTCAGCCAGCAAGACAACAGCAAATTTCCATTTTGTCCTCTGTGTTTCTCAATAACCTTTTAAGCAATTCTCTTGGAGAAGGATGCTGTGCTCAGTCACATTCTTCTCCTTTTAAACCCAAAACCATGGCAAATGCAAAATTACAAGTGGCCAAAATACCAAAATCATATTTTTTAAGAACATTCCAGAACTGCTTTGAGCCTTACAATAGATGTCTGCTAGGCTTTGTACGTATTTTATATAAATAAAGATAAAAGTGAAGCTTGTGGATTTGGCATTTTTAAATGGACTTTTTGGCTTTCTCCCTCCCACACTCTCCTGTATTTTCCCCTGTTTCTCATTTCTAACTACTCAATTTCTCTTCTGCTTTTTATGACAGCTGGCATTAGGAATATGAGCATTAATTGTTTAATTGAAGGGCCAGGATGCCAGGCCTTCAGCAAATACTTGATTTACCCTGAGTATCTTTAGGAAAGTATTCACACAGAAATGCTACCCTATAATCAAGCTTTAGAGTGACTACAAACCTCCCTGTTGTCAACTTCCAAAATTCTCAGTTCCTACAAATTTAACATTTCCCCAATGCCACCATTCTGCAACAGATGTTCAAGCCTAAATTAAATTTCTACTGTAAAAAGATGTCGCATTCAGATGTCACCAAAAAATCCCACTGGGGGAAAAAAAGACACTCTTTTTCTTTGCCCCTTTTTTCACAAATTAATTCACCCATTTTTTTAAAGCCCATTTCAAGGCAAATAATAAAAAGATACAATGCTTGTTGATCCAGTTTGTTGGTAAGATTCAGAAGGGTTCAGAAGTGCTTTGGTAGAGACTCAGGCAAAGCAGAGTGTGCTGCTACCAGAGGATTCTCATGATGAGTAATATGCTTTGGAATTCATTCCCTCACTTTAAGACAAACCTATGTTAGATGCTGAAATGTTCATTCAGTCCCCAACCTCAGTATGGTGCTGCAATATGATTTACATTTCTTGAAGTTGCACCCTTTGAAGAAAATCACTACAGATGCTTGAAGCCTGGAATATTCCTGCATTTTGGAATGTGCATATGAGAAATGTCACTAAACTCAATTATCATTTTACAGATCAATCAATTCATTGTTCAGAAGAGCAAAGGGAAGGAGGCTCTCAAGTTCCTACTTGAGATAAAGATCTAAAAGATTTACATTGGATCTCCAAATGACAACATGACAACACTAACTGCAGGTTCTAGAAATGTAGAATTTAACTTTGCTGCAAAAATGACTATATGTTCCAATTCTAATATTTGGGTTGATGACCTGATTTTCCTATTTCTGATGATATATAGTCTAAGCAGCTGCTGTGATCAAAGCCATTTTTCTGCAAATCATTGAATTAAGTCTATGGCACATTTAACTAAAAAAAGTTACATAGATGATTCTAAAGCTATGCCACAATAACATCATATAAAACATAATAAAATTAGGGATATAAATATTATATTGGGGATAAATATTAGGGAGAGAAATATTGTGTTTGAAATTATATAAATATAAATATATTTTATACATTTACTATATGTAAATTGTATCTATTTTTATGTAAATATACACATTTATATATTTTTTATTATATATATTCATGTATAACATTTTATTTAAATATAAAATTAGGGTGTGTTTGAAAAACAGAATCTAAAGTAACATTGGTTTGGTTCCCAGGAAGAGAAAAGCCTTGCAAAGAACTATTTATAAATCAGCCACTGGTTTATGTGTGAAGAGAAAAAGGGCACAGTAAATCTTCAAATCAACAAAAACTTACTTTATCATTTCGAAAAGCTTTGGATCTGAGACCTTGATATTCCGAGCCATGTTCCAGGAGAGGTGAACCATGGGCACTATGGACTTCACGCTCTGCAGCTTATTCCACTCGTACCGTTCCACTGCCAGCTTGTACTGACAGGCTGCACAAACACACACAGCCAGCCATCAGTCAGGGGAGGAACAATCATCAACCCAGATCAACTGTTTAAATTAGTAATTTATATCTCGAACAGCTAAACTTTGTTCACAATGAGCCATTCATTCTAACTGCGTTTCCTTTCTTTGAAATGTCTTAAAAAGTGTATTTATGATGCTGAGAGAACACACAATGCACAGTAGCAACAAATACTGTGCAGACAAGTTACTGGCAAGTGTTTGATTTCTTTGTTGAACATGGGACAGGTATTTCAAAAATGGTGAATTAGAAAAATTTTAAAATATTCCAGATTAAAAAAAATCCAGGTTTGAAATGTCTTCATCTCAGTCTATTCACAATTTATCATGATTCTACACTGCCATGGTATGTAATTTCTTCCTGAGAGAAGAAGTGAGTCAGACTTTTTCATTAAGCATCCTACTCATGCCACCCTTCTTTTAAAAATGTTTTACAAAATTTACTGTGACTGAACATGAGAGGTCTCTCAGTCAATCACACAATCCTAGAGATGTACTCTTTATTCCACCATATAAAGACATATTTTAAACCACTTAAGAAAACAAAGTTTTTTTGGAAGTACATTCTCTTCAAACACTTGACAGACTCTTGTTTTAGCAGTGGAATTTCCTTCTACACACACAGATAAAAATCTTTCCAAGACCATGGATCAAAACTGAAGAATTTTAGAGCAGTAGGTCTGAGAAACCAAATGTAGCTTTATGAGCTAAATTTTACAGCTGTTTGCATTTCCTGATGCTCTCACCAAAGAGTTATTAGGTACCCACTCTCCCACCAATATTAGAGGACTAGTCCTTAAATTTATATGAAATCCACAGTGCAGTCTGCTGGGTAGAACAAATCTGGGAGAAAAAGAAATGGCCTAAGAAGACACTACATAAATTAATATACACATTTTACTCCATTCAAAGCATGAGTGCCAAGGCTGCATTTTTGCTGCTTTCTCTTCCTCTTACAATGGAATTCTTGAAAGCTTCAACACATCATATTTTAAAAATACAACACATTGGGTTTGTTTCATCTAGTAAAGCATGGCAAATGAGAAATAATTGGCAGGTTCTGTGCCATGTGAAGTATAACAGTACCTACACAGAGCTCAGCACAGGCACTGCTCACACATACCTGTGAGAGGGCCAACGTTCCAGGCAATGTTGTTGCACCAGCCAATAGCCTGAACCCAGTGAACAGTGCCAGCATTTATCCACACCAAATCCCCTGGTCTTTGAATAAATCTATAAACTGGGACATTGGCTTCATACAAATCTTCCAAGTTTGGCCACCAAGATCCCATTAGGAAATTCATATTGTTCCTGAAACAAGAGGAAAGATAAAGTCTTCAGCATTTCCCAGTGGAATGTTAGTGGCAGACACTTCAATAAAACTACCTGTGAAAAATGACCATCACCATGAACGTGTTCAGTGACCCACAAACAGTGCCCAAAAGGAAAGTGTCATCTGTAAAATTCCTGATCATAATTCCACATTTCACATCCTGCAACACATTAGAACACCTTCCCATCCACCTGCCCATGTGAGTATTTTATAGCTTCCAGATAAGTTCTCCTTTCCCTAAAGTTTCTTATTGATGCTGAGGCAGACCAACCCTTGGTCAGGTCCAGTGTGGCACTGGTGGCCAATGCTGCTTTTTCCATCACTGCCTGACCTCCTGGACAGACCACAGCAGCTCCCAAGGATGTTTTCTGTCCTGAACATGTACTCACACTGCCTGTCTGTGCATGTGCAGCTTGCCCACACAACAAGCAACATTTTAACTGTGATCCATGGGTCTGTGCCCTCAGCCAAGAAATGCTGACCCTCCTGAGCAGCATGGAAAAACACCTCCATATGGATTTCCTAACTATGAAGTCTTCCCCTATGGTTATGCAAAATCCACACCCCTCTCCCATCCTTATCTCAATATTACACTGCTTTTATACTGCACCATGAGAGATTACTTGCAATGCACAGTTTTCAAAGACAATCAAGTGCCTTTGGAGAGGCACTGCAGACATTTTGTGAGGTTACCAAGCTCTCAGTTTCTCTGTCAGCCTCAGAAGAACAGTGACATGCAAGTAACAAGGCCTGTTGTGCCAGAGACATCACTATTCCATCACTGGAAACTACATTTTTGAGATGGCTTATCTTTTTAAGGGTAGATGAAATAAGAACAGCTGACAGTAGGAAGGCAGAAAATACAGAGACACTGGGACGAATTCACAGAGCTCTGGAAAAGTTCTGATGTGAAGAACTTAATCCAGACTCAACTGGGTAAGAAAAATCTTCTCCCACAGAATCAACCTCAGAGGCTCCTGTTTGAGTACTGGCATGATTAGGAGACAACTGATGCTCCTTCTTTTTTTGTGTGTGTATGTACAAACAAGAATTGTTCTGTTTGTTTTTAAAACCACTCTACACAAGGCATAGCAGAGAAATCCCAATCTTAGAGCTGGTTGAGTAGTTCCCCAATGCTCAGGGTACCTCAGCTTTTCCAGGGAGTTACAAATATGAAAGTCTAAGCAAAGCCTGCCATGGCACCTCCTGGGGTCTGAACAAATTAGGCTTTCACTCTAAATGCAACAAGAAAACATGGCAAAATACCAGTGACTCTCTGTTTGCTTCTGACAAGAGAATTCTGCTTTTGCTTTTGTCACAGGCAACCCAAGCTTCTGTATATTGTACAAATGTGGTATTATGTATGAACTCTAGATTTTGCATTTTGACCTACTTTTAAAAGACTTTTGTGACTACATGGAAAACCCATAAAATAATGTCCCCTTAGAACACCCTCGGTAATTCCCCCCTCAGGTCTGAGACAGACACAAAAAATTTGATAAAAGTAAGGAGAAAAACACTATGTCCAGCTTACTTTTCACAGAAGTCATTCATGACACCCCAATAGCTTTCAGGGACAACAAACCATTCACAGTCACCTGGACCAATATTTATATTTACTGAGCAAAAGTTGTTATTTTCTTGATGACCTGAAATTTAAGAGAAAAGTAAACACACTTTATGCAAGGCTCTTCTACCAAACAATGCCAGGAAATGCAAAGACACAATTTCTAAAAAAACTTACACCACAGTTTAAGTATTTTTATATATTTTATATGACACTTACATACACTATTAGGTGCTTCACACAGTTAAGCTACCAGTGACATGAGAATTCTGCTTTTGTTTGTTTGTGGAAAACAAAATTGGAACTACCAATCTTGGGGATCTGATCAATATTTCAGCAGTTCCTCCCTCCTGTAGAAACAAATACTTCAAAAGCTCAGATTTTGTGTTTCATGCTATCTCCTGACAGTCCTGGTCAGTACAAAACCTTGTAACTTCAGGCACTGAACAGACAAGGAGTACAAAAATCTTTCTGAAAGCTATTTCAAATTCATGTAGAAATGCCCAGTATTTGATCTTCTTTATACAGCTGGAAAACTGAGCCATTATCCCTAATGGATTTTTTTTCCTGAAGATCTACTTCAGAAAATAAAAAAGACTCTGAAACTCAGTCCAGATTCCTCAAGTCCCAGTCCAGCTCCCCAGCACAGCACAATTCATCATGGAGGGTTGAGTCCTATTCTCTGACAATAAAAATATAAAAGAGTGGAAGTGTCTGATTTCTAGGATTGCACCAGACCCTCTTGGGAAGTTTCTAAAAACTTCCAAGGTATGTGAAATAAAAAAACTGTCCACGTATATAAACACAACTTTCTTTTTCTCCTTAAAGAATCCACTATTGCATGCAAGAGGTCAACAGGGCAATTCCCTAGCACTGCAGAAATCCAGAAATTTCCACTCTAAGTGCTTTGAACATGCAGAGTTCAAAGTTAGTTAAGTAACAACTACAAAAGTCTTGAATATGTATATTTATCCCATTTAGGCATGCTCTAAGATATAGGAAATCTGCAGTGCAGTTAAATCCAACACCCCACAGTAGAACCTGATTTTTTAATGGGATTATGATGATTATACTCACCTGGTGTCCTGCTGCCTGGAACCTTCATGTAGAGCTGCACTGTGTTCATGCCCAGGATGGTATGACCAACATGGCTTAGAAGATTTCCTGCTGATACCACACGTACAAAAGCAGGAAGTTTTGTCAGTTCATGGAGTTGCAACTTCCACCTGCAGCAAAATAGCAAATTGACAAACTGTGAATCCCTGAAACTCTCAGAAGAGTCTGGGAAACAAACATTTCCAAAAAATTGTTAGCACAGGTATCTGTGTTACTCTTTCAATTTAAAAATAATTCCAAACACAATCACAAATCTGACAGGCTAGTTGAGGGGAAAGAATTTTGTAGCCAAAGCTGAAACTACAGATCAGAAGATCTGGCATCTATCCAGGATCCTACAAGGACTATTTCAAGTACCAAAATCCAAGTCCCTCTGAGCCTCAGGTTGGCTTTGCTTAGCTTCATTTGAAGTCTCTCTCCCAATGTCATGTTCAGAGTAAGAGTTTATTATCAACTAGTTTGCATCTACAGATGGAATTTCCTTTATAGAAAAATGGCATCAGTATCTAAAATTCTGTAGCAACCTCTAATCACATCCACAGATGCACACACTGATCTTCTGTGCCACAAAAGATGTCATCATCTTAAGGGTCCTTACTCCCCAAACACATGAACTTTTCCTCTTTTCTTATGACTGAACTAGATCAGAATTTTTGTACTGCACAGCCTAGACATGCTGGATCTTTGATGGAAGTATGTATTAACCAGAGATTGAACCAAATAATTTTTATTATAATAAAAACATGCTTTCAAAGTATTTCTAATATTTTCTAAGCTACCTTCATCTACCCACAGAAGGATACATAGTTTAAATAATACTCAATTTTGGCTTTGATGCTCTTGAGAGGAATCATGGCTTACCCACAGGTAAGCATTGGTCTGGTCTTTCCCAAATATTTACTGGATAAAGAAGCAAGAGTTATAGAAGGGTAAAAACAGATGACTGTATGAATGAAAGGAAAAACCCCATGAATAACAAAAATTCAGACAAGAAAAAAAACCCCCTTTAATCTTACGATTTCTATGCAAAAACTAAAAACTTGGTGTTGTCAGAAGTAGCAGGCAAACAATTGAAAGCCTCATAATGAAACAAAGAGAATGGTTTAGAAGGAGGACTAGAAAGAATGTTTCTCATGAATGTTTCAACTCATTTCTGGAAAAACAAAAATCCTGGGAAGAGAAGTTTGAAAATATCTTTTAGCATGAGAACGACTTGTAACAACAGTTTGAAGAGCAAAGGTAACCATTTCATGTGGAAACTGGAATTTATCAACAGACTGACTGATGTCTGAGAATACTACACTGGATTTCCAGAAGGATTATCATCATCTAGAATCCCACTGTGAGCAGGAGAAACTGTAATCAACTTACTTCTTGTCATCTGACAGGTCAATGTTGGTCCCAAACTTGATTGTTTTAAAAGGTCCTCTTCTCCTCCTCCCAGAGCTGCAAATGTAACAAATGTATCAGGCAAATGTGAAAAGGGAATGATGGAAAATAGCACACAGAACCAACTACAGAATGAACAGAGTTGTAACACACTTACTTATCAGAAGATGTGGATTCATTATCTGAGTGGTCCTTGTGGTGACTCTTCTTCTCATTTTCCTCCTATAAAATGCAATTTTGAAATGTTTTCACACATATATAAACACACATACACACACAAAAGAACATATAAAATATATAGGTATAAAGTGATAACACAGAGATATAAGTACATTTATTTCAAGATACTGACACTATCTTTGAAATATTCCTGTCTAAGATTTAATGTCAACATTTCTTCATTGTGAAGAAAATAAAAAAACTCAGTGAAATGCATTGAAATAAATTTCTTCATGGCTGCAGATTCCATGACACTCAGGCCAGGACAACAGAAAACGTCTACACTGTGAATACTTCTGCTGGCCTGCACTCAAGTTGGAAATGAGGATATTGGCTTGCTCCTTTCTGAGGGTGACCTGGAATCCAGTATTAAAGAATTCTGTTAACTTTTTCAAATAAGAACATCTACCTCCCTGCAAAGTCAAGCAGGTATTCTGACAGGAAACGAGGATGACTAATATTTATAAAACTAATTTAATAAAATCCATTATATAAAATCTTTTGAATTTTTCATAGCCACATGCTATTTTAGTGCTAGCAGTGGCTGAGACCACGACTAGTGGAAAAAATCCAACCAATATTAAATGATGCAATTTGATCTTTTTAGCAGACTGTGCTCAAAACCCTATTCTAAAGACTTCTATTTTGGCAAGTATATGAACACAGAAGGAAAAAGAAAGAGACAAAAAGGAAGAAGGAGCTGTCTGGATTCTGTCCAAAGATCTCTGGCTTTGAATGGGACTGTTGTTAAATCTCAAAGTGCCCTGTGTACCTGAGAAAGTCTTATTCATCCTTTGAACGAAGGACAAAGAGAAACAAAAAGGAACCTAGTGATGATGGATTTATCAAATGCTGCAAGACATGTTAGAAAAGCAATGCAATAGCTGTTACAGGAATAAAGAGAAAAGATCACTTAGGGCAAGCCAAGAGAACTGTGGCTATAGAAAGAAGAAATAAAGCTTTCATTTAAACACTGCAAAGTCACCTAAGGACAGGTCAGAGCAGTGTTAGGCAAAGGACACATGTACAGTGTCTTTAATTTCCAGGGGGAAAATGAAAATCATCACTCTCAAAAACTATTTTATGTATTGCATTTTTACCACCAGTTGCTAACAGTGAGGGGAAAAAAATCAGAACACCCTAAAGGACACACTGTGGTGCAAATCAAAAGCTGAGGCTTTCAGTGGTATGTGCTAAATTATATATAATTTATAAATAGGATATTTAGATAAACAGATATAGATAGCTACTATACTCCAGTGCTGAAATGTTCTCCAGCCCCTCTGGAATGACACACAGGAAAACAACACTGGTGCCACTGCTCAGGGGCACAAGAAACCTTCAGCCAATATCCTACTGAAATTTATTACCATGGCAGAGGAAGGAAAATCCCAGGTTCTAGAAGATTTCTGCACCCTCCACTTCTCATGGTATTCCTGTTTCTTTTCCTCATCCTGTACCAGATCAAAGCCTTATGACTAGATTCCCTTCTGCTCCCTTCAACTAAAAATTAATTTCTTTGTTTCTAATCCTTTCCTCTAATGCACAAAATTTAAATTTAGAATTTCCCTTCCTACTGAAATCATTCCTGTTTCTGTAAAGGCAGTGAAAATTGCAATAGTCAATTCCCCACAGTGACCTTTTCCCTATTTTCTAACAAACCACCAATCAAAATTATCTTCTTGTCTTAGTTCTACTTTAGCCCAATCTGTTTGCAAAACCAGGTAACATAAGCCTTCAAGGAGTGTCCATAGCCAGTTTCAAGAATGTGCTCATAACTTCAGTATAAAATGTTAAAAATACCAATAAAATCACATTTCACAGAATCCCAGAGTAAGAGAATAGTTAGGGTTGGAAGGGACCTCTGGAGATCATGGGGTCCAACCCCTCTGCCAAGGCAGGAAGGGGAAATATTTTTTCTAATACTTCACTCTGTCACATAAGCCTGAAAACTTCTAAACTAAATATGAACTGTTATGTTTGGAACCCAACAAAAGACAAGTATTAGTGTAAACTTCTAATAAGCCACATCCAAATTAATTCAGGAGAGTAGGAAGAACAAAGAAATCTGATTTCAAGCCATGTGAAATTAGAAGCAATCCAAATTGTAAAAAAGCCTCGAGTTCTAAATATTTTAATGTGAATTTTGACATTATAATATAAAAGCTTAAATTAACAAACTTTTAAAGTATGTAATAACCATGAGTTTTACATTATTAAACTCAAGTTTATGCTAAGCATTTGGGAAGAACAATATACTATTTGACCCTCTATTCAAAACAGATCTTGAAAATTTACCTGTGCTCTTCAGGCTAATGGAAATGTCTCTGTGTCCTTAGCAGTTTCTGCTTTTTCCAAGAGCCATTATTAATTGGCTCCAGAGTCAGTATGGAGTTTGTGAATAAATTAAATATAGCAATTAACTTACCCTTAAAGACTCCTGGAATGAGGAGGCCTGGTACTGTGCATATTTAGCAATTGTTGTATGAGATCTGCTGCTTTCACAACGCCAGATTTTCTTTGTTCCAGTGGGGTCCCAGTTTTCATCTGCTGGCTGCAGTAGCTGTGTCCTTACTTCTACTATGTGTTCATTATTGGCTTCTACCAATGTCTTAGTAGAGAAGAGTCCTAGATCTAATTAATAGCAATGAAATAAATAAATGAAGGTTAAAATAGAATAAAACAATTTCAGGAAAATGCCTGAAGTTATCAAAAGGTTTAGTCTAACATAATTTTTACCCTTTAAGTCTTCACAACACTGCACACCTGAACATTAATAATTAACACCCAAAAAACTTTCCTCCACATATCCAGAAGAAAATTAGAAAAAACCTGGCAGCCATGGACTATTTTACAAGAAACATTTTACATGCCTTGGCTAAACAAATCTGCAAACAATATTCACACCTATTAGCAAGAAAGTATTTTTCAGAGCAGAGCTTAATGAATGTACTTCCATCATAAAACATGTTCCCTACCAGCAGTGGTAGTTTATCTGCCTAGAGACTTCAAAACCTTGCACACAGTCAAATTATAGATCATTAGATCTAAACACAAAGACATGCATCTGGTTTTTTATAGGAAGATGTCTGGCTGTAAACTTCCATATCCACAGCTCAGTTCCCCACTGTGCTCAACAAAATCTGTTGTTTTGTGGTGAGGTTTTTTTTGACAAGACCAAGATTAGAAACAACAGCAAACTGAGAAATGACAAATTATCCTAACAACTTGGAATATACAGGTAAAATAGTATTATAGAAATAAAATATCCACTTCTAAGAACTGAGAGACTTCTCTTTAAAAAGCATTAATTCCTCCCCAAAGTTAAAAAAAAAAAGAAAAAGAAAAAAAAAGGTAAATTTACCTAATTTAAGCGCTCCAGCAAGGCCACGTATTACAGTAACAGGGTTGTTTGGATTTGTACAAAATTGATGTAAAGGTGGAAAGAAAGCATCTCGTTTATTTTCCAACTGCAAAATTATAATGGAATATTAGATGTCAGATGAATCTAGATTCCTTATTTTTAAAACAAGAAAGAATGATAAAACAAAAGAGAAATAACAGAAAGAAAACAGGAATTTTCTGCATTTCCCTGCACTGTGGGGAATGAACAGCTACACCATACAATTCTTTCTATGGTAAATGCTGGGTTCACTCCTGAAATTAATTTGTTACTGTAATTTGTTTCTTGGCAAGAATTATTCCCAGGTTGCTTCAGCTTTGCAACTCAGGTTTCCTGAACTTATTTTCTTTATCTGACAGTAGCCTTGTACATTCCCTAAATCTACAGAATTCTCTGAAGAGCAATACAGTTCCTTTTCACAAGTAAAAAAGTGTTAATTTTACAGCTAATGTATACAAGAAACAGTATAATTAAAAGACTACTCTCATGGTATATCTCATGTTAACCAGAAAGGTTGATTTGATTTTCTTATGCTTCTCTGCACCTATAACCTCAATTTTATGCCATAGACTCCCTCCCGATTTTTTTTTTAATTGCTATGAATCCTTTAGAATGCTGAAGGCACTTGTAGCAATAAACAAAACTCAACAGGGAGTTCCCAAAGAGTGGCACAGCTGCACAGTCTGTGGCAGTGTGGTGACTTTCCAGCTTTGTGAGGACTCAACAAAACTGGGATGGACTTTTATTAAGGCAGATGAGTTCAGATGCAACACCTGGGAAACATCTGGAAGCAGCAGAGCATCCAGCCTAACCCAGCTCTCAGCACACTCAGACCCCAGTGCCAGCCTCTTCTGGTCCCCAGACTGAGGTGACCAAAGCCAACTTCAGCTTTTCACACTGCCTGTATGGACCTACTGTAATTTATTTTTCTGCTATTAAGGAAGTGGATATCCTGTAATTTATTCTTCTATTACTAAGGAAGTTAGCTCAATAAACTATTATGAAACTTTATTTTCAGAACAAAAGTTGTAATGCTTGCATAAGAAAATACTACTCAACTAAACCCTGCCTTTTCCTGGTGACATTTTGTTCCTAACACCACCTCAACTTTTATTCATTTTTCTTCATTATGTTTTGAAGCAGATTGTTATGGGAGTTTGGTTTAATTACTTGCTCACTTATGCATAAGCTGTCACTTGCAAAAAATTGTACATACATTTCTGAAATACTGTGCATTGTATATAATGAACTGTTTTGCTTATTCTGCCAACATTTTGAGTATTAAAAGTAAAAAATATGAAGTCTTTTTCCTTTTGTCTACTGAAATTCTTAATTTACAGGTACTTTAAGAGTCAAACTATGTCCCAAAATTTTCTTTAAAGCTGGCATTTCTCCTGCCTATATACCAGTTTGGAGAGCACCGTAATTAGAACTCAGTGATGAACAGGACATCTTGAAAATAATTACATTATGTAATTCAGATATCCAAACAATTACAAAAGACAGGCAGCAATGTACTTCTGCCACTAGATTTACTTACATAAATACTAGGTGTAGGTGGATTCAGCTTGTCCTTTGGCAAGGGAGGGTACGGTGGAGGCGGTGGTCGTGGAGGTGGGCATTTATCCAAGAGAATACTACTGTTAGATAAGCCATTTTTACCCAGATTCCTAAAAGGAAACAAGAGCTGTCTCTGTCAATACTTGACAAATAAAATAAATGTGTATCAGTGTAATCTCTTATGCAAAATAATGTTGTATAAGGAGAAACCGTAATTTAAGATGCAAATAAAGCTCGTATGTTTTAATCAAGAATTTTCCATGTGTAATTTGATATTATTCAAACTTATTCCCACTTTGCCTGCTGAATTTGCAACATCACCACTATTAGTTAAAAATACAGCCATTTTCAATCAGAGAAAGCATTACACATTTTGATAAAATTTAACAGGAAAATTTAACATTTCAACTGCAAATGAAGAATTTTAGCAGATGGATCATCATTCCACAGGAGCTGAAGTAGCAGAGCAGAAGTCAGAAAATGACAATGTTTAACCAAAAAACTGCTGAGTCACAAAACCTAATTAGAGCTACACTACAGACACTGAACTGAGGCACACCTACCCCTCCCTGCCTTACACATTTTGAAGCAGAAGGAGCCACTGCTTTATAATCCATTTTTTGGAGCAATAAAGGAAGGGCTCTATCCCCACTGAGCTGCTGTCAATGTCCTGTGTGTGACTCCAGGGAGAATCTCTCTGCCTGCACTTGCAGCCTCTCCCTGGAGATTTCCAGGTGTGCAGGACCCACTGGATGTGTAACTTTTCCTACAATGACCTGAAAAGTCTCCATCCTGAGCTGAGCCTGGAGTCAATACCCAGTCACCATCACTGGGAATGTACTGACAAAACCACCTCTTATATTCTTGTTAAAAATTACTCAACTACTTCAAAATTCTTCCCACTAAACACTATTCAAATCCTTCTTCCAACCTCCTTTGATTCACTGTTGTTACATCCCACAAAACAGGATGATTCTAATGTATAATTTAGTCATATATATTCATAAAATTCACTGGTTACCAAAGTTTTGGGGTTTTTTAAATAACAACAGTCTTCAGCAGAAAACACAAATTTGTATCAGATGAAACTCCCAGTGACAAAAACTTCTTTCTGAAACTGAGCAACATGGTACAGGCCAGGTACTGAGTCATGAGATCACTGCTTCAAATGAAGCCAGCAGAACCCACAGGATGGACGTGGGGCTTGAGATCAGATCAGACAGACTGACACGACAATTTAAATAAAATGGGCAAACATCTCACACACCACAAAGCACACCTGTCACACAGCTCATTCCTTGTGCTAGGTGAATTCAATGCCAGAATTTCACTTCCAAGAAAGTGAAAGAGTGATGCAGAAGCTTTGATTAGTCATCATCCAATTTGGCAAAAAAAATCACTGGGCAGTGCTTAATGTCTGGTGTAGTTATTGCAAAGGCTTCACTGTCCCCACATATACAACAAAAAGCCAACAAAAGCAAACAAAAAAGAACCCCAGAATCACATGGCAATATAAAATCATCACCCTTCAGAAATTTATTGACCATAGCTGCATGAACCTCATATCCAGATTATCTATGCAAAGTGAAACTAGAATCTAAACAGCAGGTATCAGACATTACTATAACCTCTGCATCACCAAACACAGAAATAAACCCAACAACAACAAATGCACAGTATTAAAAACAGGAGAGAACTTCGACAAAATTCAGTTTGCATCATAAACAGTCCTCAGGAAATTTCTAAATGAAGGAGAATGAGGAAAAATGAACTTGAAGCAAAAGGGAGATTGTTCAGAACTAACAGGACTTGAGCTGCTGCAGTCACAGCAAGGTGATTTCAGTGGAAGCTCCACAAAGCCAGAGCACCTGGGGGTTTCAGGGAAGGTGACAATGGAGAGAGGAGAAACTTCTGTACACTTAGAGAAACTATAGGTCTTAAAGGCAGAGGAGAAAGGGAAAGAAACAGCATGAAGGGAGAGATCAGATTAGCAAAGAAATAAACCCAGCACTTGAAGCTGGTATTTACCAATTGCACGCTGTAATTTCCTATTAAGCTACTAAAATTCTATGTGGAAATTTTAAGAGGAAAATGGACGAAGAATAGCAAAGCTGAGATAGCAAAACATTGATAATTTAAGTGGCACAGGAAACAGATGGGCAGAATATTTAAAGTTGTCTTTAACAGACCAGCTTCACTCTATCATAATTTTTTTCCTATCTTTTTTTTTAAACTATGAATCAGAATATCTTACTATTAATAACAAGGCAAGAGAGCTATTAAAAAACAATTCTTGTAATTGTTAGTGTGCCAAACAGAGCAATAGAAATTATAAAAAACACTACAGAAATACTAAAAATATTTGCTGCCAGGGTGTGAGTATCCACTGCCAGCCTCTCCACTTCTGGAAATATGGAACTACAGCCAGTGCAAGGAAAATGCAAGGAAAGTGCAAGACCCTTTTTGACCACAGCACCTGCGCTGAAAATCCCACATATCCCAGTTTCAAGAATGCAGTTTTTGTGAAAAAAAAAAAAAAAGGGCTGAAAGGGGCAACATAAGCACTGCTCAAGAGAAAACAAGCCTGATTTATTCCCCCCAAAGAAACTGGATAGCCAGTCATCTGTGATGAAGGAATGAAGAGAAGGACAAACCATTCATTTAAATTGATTTCCAGAGGAAACTGGCTTGTTGTGGACTGTGCATGGCCAACACCCTTCATTCCCAGAGTGGGAAGGAAGGCAGGAGCAGCTGGGACATGGCCAGGGGTGCACAGGGACATGCAGCCTGCCCTGAGCCACAGCTGCAGCACTCAGGCCACTGCAAATTGCTCCAGGGGTGAAAGCACCAACTCATGGAAGTGCTTCACCCTGAGGAGCAAACCCAAACTGCCCTGCTCAGGAGAACCACTAGGGATGGAACTGGTGCCTTAACTTCACACAAATCACTCAATCCATCGAGCTGGAAAAGATCTCTGGGGTCACTGAGTCCAAGCCATGACCAAACTCCACCGAGTCACCCAGCCCATGGCCCTGAGTGCCACGTCCAGTCTTTCCTTGGACACCTCCAGGAATGGTGACTCCACCACCTCCTTGGGCAGCTCATTCCAAAGTCTAATCACCCCTGCTGTGAAGAAATTCCTCCAGATGTCCAACCTCAACCTCCCCTGGCACAGCTTAAGACCATAACCTCTTGTTCTGTCACTGGTTTGCTTGGGAATATTTCATGTAGTGAAGGGATATTTGGGTAAGCAATCATCACATTCATTAGAACACTCCATTTAATTATATTTTACTGTTTTCTAGGATACATTCCCACAGCTTTAAAGAGACAGTTTACAGCCTTCAGTCTTAGGTAAAAACTTCCCCTCTGGCTGTACCTAAACACACAGCTGACCAGAAGCCCAAGTGTGACACAGTTTCAACACCCACAGAACATTCATCAGCCAATTGCCAGACACGTTTTTGGTACAAGATTGATTCTGCATCGTCCCACCTGCCCAAAAAACCCAAAAAGTATCATGGAGATTTATAGCCACCTGAGTTACACAGAGATATAAATTTTAATTCCATTTTAAAATAAAAATTCTACCTCAAAAATATTAACGTTAACAGGATAAAACTTATTTTCCCAGAACCAAGAATCATTATCACTAATTATAATTCTTTATGTTTATTAAATTAATCACCTCAACACTTTTACTATTTCACTCAGCCCTTATGTCACACTGAGAGAATTATGTCTGTTTCTCAGGAAGTGTGCTCTTCAAGTCCTCTGGAACTTTTCCTGTTTTCCAAGAACTATTAAAAAAAACCTATATGAATTATAAACAGTTCTCTGGCTTGCTCTTTCAGAGTTCATGAATGCATGTTATCTGGGCCTCTGACTTAGAAATGCCAAATTTAAGTACAACTGCTGTTTAACCTTCTCCTTGACAAGAGAATATGTTCCATGATGTGAACATTTTATCTGCCTTTTTCCCAAGCACAGAACAAAAATATTTACTGAACACTCTTGCCTTATTGAACATCCTGATACTTCTGTGCAGACATTATTTTTTTTAATTCTTATTTGGTTTTGTCTAAAGGCTTTCCTCTTCCAAACATGATTTCTGTGTTTTCTAGAACTCTTAGCTTCAATACCTTTAAAAATATTTGCCCTTTTTGTTTGTGCTTGGGAGATAATGACTTTTTGATGATAACGAAAAGTTCCTAAACAGCTTCCAGTTATCTATACATTTGGATTTTAGGTACAATTTACAGGTCAAAACAGAGTAAGTTACAAGCATTTGTGCTTAAGCAGTTGTTTTTGTTGTGAAGTCAGTCTAAGTGAATTATTATTTGAGGATTAGCTGTATGAGAATTAACAAGGTTTTACTGCTCAAGAGATTATAGTTATTCAGAAGAACAAAATTAATACCCCCTCTTCCACCAATAAAAATCACATTTAAAATGAACACATGCAACTCTGGATTTATTTGATACTCTATCTCAATTCTATCAGAATTAATTAATCCACAAAGAGGAGGGAACAAGACATTTCATTTTGAAACGTGCCTGCAGAAGGAGTCAGCTGAAGCCCTGGGCTGCACAGCACCCACTCGGTGCCCTCCTGCCTCAAACCAGAACCTCCCACCCTCCACAATCAGCAGATACAATCAGCTGCTTTCTTACTGGGAGTTACCAGAAAACCACAGAAAAACACCTGTCAGTGCCCAGCAGCCTGGCAAGGAGGAGGTTACACACCACTCCCAGCCTGGCTCCCTGAGCTCCCCCTCCCCAAGCTGGGATAGAGAGGAGCTCTCACAGGGAATATAAAGAAGTCAAGTCAAGCTTACATTATGCTTAAATGCAAGTAATGCCAGATAATTACACAACCTGTTTATCATGCAATCCCCTACCCCAGCCTTTCACAACCAGGTACTAGCTGGCAATACTCCCAGAGATCTTTCATGAAACACAGAAAATCCTACAATAGAACCGTGGATTTTCTCATTATGCAAATGTATTTCGAATTATTTTTCAATTCTGTTCTGATTTTGACCTCAATAGTACAGGTTGGCAGTGAATTTCATAGGTTAATTACATGTTATGTAAGAAGTAATGTTCCTTTTTTTCTTTTCTTAATGACTTTTACATCTTTCCTCTATTTCATTTGCTAATCACCTTGCTCTGAGGCTGTAAGACAAACAGAATCACATCACTGTCTTACATAAGAAAAGCATTATAACAAGTGGCACCAAACTTTTTCATATGCTTGTCTTTCCCTCTGAACTGCAAATTTTCCCATGGTTTTCTTTTTTTTCACTCACAGATAATTCTGCTTCCCATTTGCAGAGTTCAGTATTTGCCATTTGAACAAAACAGAATCTCTTAATCTAAGCAGTGTTCAGCTTGTGAAATCACAGCGTTTAACATTTTATTCTTAAAACTTGTGCTATGGTGAAGTTCACTTGCCAGATGTAATGTACTTTTAGAGGAACTGAGCAATTCTGTCTTGAAGCCAAAAAAGTCCTTTATTTGTAAATAAAATTCCCAATAAAACCAGAATTGCTTTTGTTGTTTTTAAAAACAAAACACTAATTTAATCCAGGTCCTTCCTCCACAAAGTACTTCCCCTCCAATAGATTTAGGCTCTTTTCCTGTGGATAATGGAGCTCCCAAACTAGTGATTCACTGACTTCCCAGACCAGGCTAGGGAGCAGCACCTTCAGTAAGGACAGAACATATTTTTTTCTGCCCTGGGCTCCAACAGAGCCCTCGGAGCAAGGAGAAGTTTGCTCACCTGAGCCTCTGCACTGCCCACTCCTCCTCAGGAAATGGATTTGCTGCCCTTATGAAATGCTGGCCATTTACCAGACCCTTTTCCAGACTGTTCAGCTCAGACCACATTGACAGAATCAACAAATCACTAAGGTTGGAGAAGACCTCTGGGATGGTGGAGTCCAACCTGAGACCAAACACCACTTTGTCAACTGGACCATGGCACCCCGTGCCACCTTCAGCTGTTCCTTAACACCTCCAGGGAGGGTGACTCCACCACCTCCCTGGGCAGCCCATTCCAGAGTCTTATCACTCTTTCCATGCAAAAATTCCTCTGTTTGCTCCCTGTTCTGTACTTTTATCATTTTACAAGGCCCTTTGAGAGGCAGCTCATCTCTCCTGGTCTCCTGTCACTTTTCTCAATGGATTACTCCACACTTTCCCTCTCTGAACGCCAAGCAAAAACAACCATAAAAAGGCCTTATTAGCCCCTTTTGATACACATTACAGTCAAACCTACACCTCTCATTTGCCTTCCCCAATCATGCCAAATTGGTAAAGCTTTCAAGCTCAGAAATGCTTCAGAGTTGTCAAATGAGTCTTTCCATGTATCACCATAAAAATGACAAGGACAACTTCCAGCTGACACAAAGTTGCCCAGCTGGGCTCTTCAGAACCGCCTGAGGACCTCTGGAGTTTTGTTTGGACCTCTGCCTGTTCTTTCAAGGCTGTGAACACACTTTAATAAACAATGAAGAAAAATAATAATAACCAAGATATTTCTTACTTCTTTTATGAGAAACAATACAAATCAACTCAGGAACTTTCCTACGTTGCTCAAACTAAGGACCTGACCTCATACCAGTTTTAGAAAGGACAACTGGGAGACTTCAACTGAGATGGATCCTGCGTTTCTATCCCTACTCTGGGATGTTAATGAGATGCACCAGTTGAGACACTGAGTGAGAAATCAGCTGGTTTCACTTCAGTAGAAATAAACACCTCGAGTGTTGAATCTCAAGTCTTGTGATAATGTTTCATTAATTCTCCTTTCAGAAGGATTGCTCACAGGGAAAAGATACTTACATTTCTAAGAGCACAGAAAAGAGCTTTTGATAACAGTCTTTTTAAAAGAAACATGATACACAACCAGACCAAGAAGCACACTCTTCTTTTTTTCCCCCTCTTAACAATGGGCTTTTCTAGTAACAAACTCAGAGCAGTTATTCTTAGCCTATTTTCTTCTTTTAATTACACGGGTTTCACTTATGCTCAGATATTACTTGGGGTTGTGTTGGTTTTTCGTTGTTTTGTTGTTGCTGGTTATTTTTTTTTAATGACCTTAACAGGAGATTTTCTTTAGGAATCTTAGGAAGGATAATTAATCTAATAGTGCACTCTTTTATCTGTTAATTTGCTCAGAGGTCAAAAGAATTTTACTCTACTATGTAAACAGTTTACCAAACATAATTTAGTTGGTTTATAACCACCTCAAAATTTACTGCTGCAACCAGTTTTATTGGTAGGGAAGACTAACCAAATCACACTTCCCTGGATCACCTCCTCAATTCCTTTCCATCCCTACACTCCAGCAGCAGTTTAACAAGATGAGCACATTTGCCACCCCACTGTTCTCCAGAACAGCATCCTAATGAGATTTGCATATCTGAGTCAATAGCTCAGCTCCTGCATTTCTCAATTCCTTGTGGCTTTTCAGTGACATTGTCTGGCCCTTCAAGGGAAGCTCCTTGTACAAGTATTAATTGCTGTGCCAGCACCCTATGTCTGACCCCTTCTCAGCCTCCTCAACAACCTCATTTCACCCCAGGAACAGAATGGAGCTCTGTTAAATATTTCCTCAACATTTGCACCAAGGAAGATGGATATAAAGAAACTTTTCAGCCTCCACAATTATCTTGCCCTACTTAAGTGCTCACTTTAGTCTTTGGCAAAACAAAGCATTTACCAAGTCTGTTTCTACAGAGCAGACAACCCATTCACACGTAATAAAAGAAGAATCAAACTGAGTTTTCTCTTTGGCCTGTGTTTTGCATTTTATGGTACAAAGCATCTCCTTTCACCTAATGGCTTCACTTGAGCAGCTTTTATTAAGACAACACTTGTTTATGTAAGGCAAAATGACAGTCTCCCAGCATTTAATTTTATCTAACTAATTCTGATTTTATTTTATTGTGATGCAAGACATCTGAATGCCTCTTCTAATAAACTGCTTTCACTATAAAAACCACCAAATTTCCATACTTCTGATGCTCCTTTGCTCTTAAGCAACACACAAAAACCCTTCGAACTTTTAACAGGTCATTTTGGTGGTGAGCATTACCATAAAATCCCTCCTGTGAGATGAGGAACTTCATTATCCTGCAGTTCACTCTCCTGCACTAGGTCAATTGTAGTTACCTTGTGAATCAACTCTTGTGCTTTACTTAATCCCAAACTGCTACTAATTCCAGGTCTTTTGTGCTCTAAACACAAATAAACATGTAGGGTCTAAAAGATGCAAAAAAGGGCTCTTTTAGACAGGACTTTTTTAAACATGAAAGCATCTGAAAAAAAAAATATAGACATCTGAGGACTTCAATGCAACTTACAAAGAATATAAACAGCCTGGTTATGAAGTAAGCATATAGTAAACAGAGCCAAATGAAGAACAATGAGGAAGAAAATAAAAATGAATAATCTTGTGCTCCAGGTATTAAAAAAAAAAATCCAAGCAACATCCACCTGTTCCTACCTGTAAAAATGTCTATTTTTGCATGGAGAATATCATCAAGACAACAGGGCAACAGATTCCAGTGACCATTGTCAGATAGCAAAAAGAATGTGCCAGAAGATAACAGAATATAATTATCCATATTAGAGATAAAGCCAGAATAATTTCTGAGCATATCAAATAAAATAAGGGTATGTATGCAACAACTGACACACATGAATACATTTAAGGCCCAATCCAATATAGAAAAACTAATTCTGCAGGACAACTCCCCTCTCTCTGTGCATTAAACTTATTCCACATAGGTGTCTGGAGTCTTGTCGGGTCTGTTTATCTGTTGTGTTTTAGGGTTTGTTGTTGTTTGGGGCTTGGTTTTTTGGGGGTTTTTTTTGTATGTTTGTTTTTGGTTTTTTAAGAAAAAAAAATCAATTCTTTTCATGTTTTCTACTGTGGGTAGCTTTTCTGCAATTTTTAAATTAATTCTAAAAATCAACACTTTTGGTCACAAATTCATATTTGAATCTCAAGATACTGCTTGCAGAGACAGCACCCAAATATAATCAGTCCTACAGGAAGTACTTTCAATTCTTTGTTATTGCATTCTCACACAATGTGTTAAAGGTCAACATGCAGTATTGAAGCTCACAGTATCTGATATATTAGCATATAAATATCTTCCATTTTACTACATATATATATATATTATTTTTGCTATTCAGAAGGCCTTTGAGCAGATTATCTTTTAAAGTTCTCTCTCCCAGACATTTTTCTTTATGTCAGTCATGCACACATCAGCTGTTACAAGGATGTTCTGCCCAAAATTCTGCTCCAGAGCTGTCATGTGTATGCCTGCACATCTTAAAACAAAGCAAGGGCTAATCAGGTACTCAGTAAAAAACTGGGAAATCCCGGTCTTCAACTTTATGAATACAAACTGTCAGACATAGTACAATGGCAGGGAAAAAACCCCACTATTAATATATTATACAGGGTTTATATAGAGTTATAATTTTTATTAGCATGAAATAACAGATAACCAGCTCTAGCACAGGTGAGTTACTGTATTTCTGAGTCTGTTATTAGCAGACATATGCAGAATTCCAGAAAGTTTTGTTTGCCTAGAAGAAATCCTGTCTCAAATCCTGTAAATGTAGTTCAGACTGATGCAGTAATTGACCTCAGAGCTGCTAAAAAATCCAAGTCTCTGCTCCCCTTTTCCCTATCACCCAGCTTCTGAGCCCTGTGCCTTGCTGAATGAAGGTGCAGACAGGCTGAAGAGGGAGCTCTCAATCTCTAGTCCGTATGAAAGAAAGGGGAAAAGCACATCTAACACCTTCTGAGCTGTCTGCAAACTGCACGGGACAAAGCATTCGCTTACCTCCCTTGAAAAATTATGATTACATGAGCCTGGCACTGACTGTAAGAAGCCAAATGAAACACTTTTATGAGCCTTCCTTTATCTTGGAAATTAAATATCATTAGGAATACTGCACCTCCATCAAAGAGCACAAACATAAGGACTTGCTGGTTTACAGACTTTGTTGCTAAAATGATAAATATTTTGCTACAAACACTAACAGCAGATCTCTCAAACACCAGCACACCAAACACATCAAAATGCAACATTTCACCAGAGTGAAACACCTCCCATTACCCTCTCAAAAAAGCTACATTCCAATTCTGGAGGCAGATCAGGTAAATTTAAAAAAAAACTTAAAGGTTCTAAGAGTTTATATTATGCCAATATGCAATGCACTCATCCTAACACCACAAACTGAAGCTATTTTTCATACTTGTACTAGAAAGAACAAATATATGGTCCCAATTAAAAAAAAAACTCAAACTGTTAAATTGTTCATTTTTATGAATGTAGTATATGTAGCAATGTCACTTGGAAATGAACATTACAGTAAGACTTAATATTTGGAAGATGATAAAATAGGCTCCTTAAAGGTTTTTTTCCTCTCCTTTATGAAATTTATCTTGGTAACAGATAGTGACAGACTGCTATATCATGGATCAGTATTAGTCATCAAATCCCACAACATTAGGAACTACAAGCTCTCAGTCACAGTAACAGATGCAGGGTTTTTTGTAGAATGATAGAAACATGCTTTTCTGGTATTTTTTTAATATCAAAAAGAGTAATGCTCAAAACCACCATATTTGCTATATAAAATATAGAAAACATACATCCTAAATTAAGTGTTTTGGAGGAAAATATATTGAGGTGATAAAAATTCCAACAAGAATTCTAACAGAGAAAAATACAGACAACATTTCAACTAAAAGAACTGCAAACAGAGTTCAGGATGGAAAACAGCAGAGTATGGCCCAAAACATTCAATAACATATGTTAATGATTAAAGGGACTTATGTCAACTTTAAAGGCATCTTAGGTAACATTTTCAATCACAGTGACAACTGTAAAGGACAGCTACAGAAATTACAGTGCTCTAAATGGTCATTTCAATTTCTCACCTTGTTTGGATTTCAAACAATTTTTTTTTTTAAGAAAGCAGGCAAATCTCTCCAAAGACTACCAAGAAAACCCGAGGACTTTGAGGTATTTTACAGAGAGAAGGCTGTGAGCAGCAAGCACTAAATGTGAATTTGCAAAGCTAATGACTGCCTGACAGGCTCCCTGCTAGCACAGGCACCAGAGATGAGCACTGCCAGATTTAGCTGCAGCTCTTTAAGTTATTATTGCTCAGGGTTCAGCCTTCCTCCTCTGCCACTGCCACTGGCTATTGCAGGGGGGGCTGAATTTGCTGCATTTCTGACACCACTGTAGCCTACAGTGAAATATCTTTGCCACAAGTCATTGCCAAGAAGTTTTATCTGGACTTCCACAACCCAGCCTTCCACACTCTGTCCCATTCTGGACTTCCAGCCACGAAGTCACCTGGGAAAACACTGTGCAATCTGCACAACCACCCTGCAATCCCTGCCAGGTTTTCTAGTGGCTGGCCTCACATTTTGCCTTTATCTAGTCTGCCTCTGATCTAAAATGATCCAAGCTTACTGACTGAAGATAAAAACCAACAGTAACACACCTGCTGATCAACTGGAACATAAGATGGACCAAGACCTAAACTCCTGAACAATCAAAAATACCTGAACTGCAACACGACAGACTCACAACCTGCTGCACAAATGCATTTTTAACACAATCCATCAGCTGAACAACTCCTGGGCTTGAGCTAGAGATGCTGAAACCACCACCACCCAAAAAGCCATCTCTGGTAGAGAGCTGAAGGACAAGCTGACACACCAGATGGCTGTGTGACCACTCAGGGGGACACCAACAGGCTGGAGAAAGGGGCCAGCAGCAATGTCTGGGCATTCAGCACAGGGAAATGCCAAGTCCTGCAGCAGGGGAAGAACAACCCCATGCACTGGTACATAGAAAATAGAGATTTCCACGTTAGGGGTGACCCAGCATGAAGAGCTTTGTCCAGGCTGACTGTGGAGTCTTTCCACCCTTGGAAATATTTAAAACCTGGCTGGACATGGCCCTGAGCAACCTGCTCTAGCTGGCCCTGCTGGGAGTTGGGAGGATGGATGAGATGATCTCCACAGAGGTCCCTTCCTGCACCTCCCACCTCAACATTCTGTGATTATTTATTACTTTTCCAATGAGAACACTGATTTGTGATGACAGACTAAATCTGTCTGACTTACCAAGAAAAAAATATTCTGAAAAGCTTAATAGCAACACTGAACACAATTCCTTTAACATTCATCATTTTCAGCATCTACACAGTTGCTGTTGTTTGCTATCTAAAGAAAAGCACTTGTATAGCACCTACAAACTATACCTATAAAAGACAACTTGTTACTGAATAAAAGAAAAAAGTCCAAATAACTTATTTTCCTTTTTTTTAGGAGCTGTATCAAAGCTCCTTACAGAAATTAAGCCATAAACCCCATGAGAAGGATACACAATTTGAAGCAATAAATTTATCTGACATTTACTGGTCTCATGTACCTATTTCAGAAGTCTTTCTTCTCTAAGAAAACAGTCATATGAATTCTAGAAATAAATCCATATTGATGTCCAACCAAACCAACCAGATGTCAACCAAATAATGAAATAAAACCATTAGATGCAGTGGTCAATTTTTTTTTCCAGTTTAAAA